>JAKKIH010000027.1:260000-712500 GCA_022828995.1 Vimba vimba | reverse complement strand
TGCGTGTGTATGTGTGTGAGAGAGAGACTGTGTGTGTGTGTGAGAGATAGTGAGCATGTCTGTGTGTGTGTGTTTGTGTGTGCATGTGTGAGTGTGTGTGTGTGCATGTGTGAGTGTATGTTCGTGAGTGAGTGTATGTGCGTGAGTGTGTGTGTGTCAGAGTTAGCGAGGGTGTGTGCGTGTGTGTGAGTGTGTGTGTCTATGTGTGTGAGCGTGTCTGTGTATGTGTGAGAGCGAGTTAGTGTGTGTGTGTGTGAGACAGTGAGCATGTCTGTGTGTGTGTGTGTTAGTGAGGGTGTGTGTGTGTGAGTTAGTGAGGGTGTGTGTGTCTGTGTGTGAGTGAGTATATGTGCGTGAGTGAGTGTGTGTGTGTGTGAGTTAGTGTGTGTGTGTGTGTGTGAGAGAGTGTGTGTGTCTGTGTGTGTGTGTGTGTGTGTGTGTGTCTGTGTGAGAGCGAGTTAGTGTGTGAGTGTGAGTGTGTGCGCGTGTATGTGTGTGAGAGAGAGAGTGTGTGTGTGTGTGTGTGTGAGATAGTGAGCATGTCTGTGCGTGTGTGTGTGTGTGCATGTGTGAGTGTATGTCTGTTAAAAACTGTTGACTCAAACTCGTCCTAGAGCTTTAACTCTACATACTCCAAACTCGGCTCAGACACTCAAACTGATCTGAAGTTAGTTGCTATATCTTTTCAGACTGATCGGACTTACGGTTTTCCTAAAAATGCCGATCAAAACTCGGAAAAACTCCCATTGACTTACAATGGGGAGTTCTAAAAAATTCAAATCCAGATTCAAACTCACCAACCGACGAAAATTCAAATCTAAATACCTTGAAGACTAAACCAAACTGCCATTCTATATACTATATTAGCCAATGAGACTGATTTAAACTAATAAACTCTAAACTCATACACTTATAAACTAATTAACGTATAAACTCATGAATTCATAGACTTATGAACTCTTTAACTCATAAATTAATAAACTCTGAACTCTTAAACTCATTTAAACTTATAAACTCTAAACTCATTAAAACTTATAAACTCTAAACTCATTTAAAACTTATAAACTCAAAACTCAAAAACTCGTAAACTACTTTAAACTTCAAACCACTTTAAACTTCTTAAGTTTAAAGTTCCCAGCTCCCAAACAACTCCATAGCAACCAAACTTGAGTACCCTAGCAACCGTTTTACAAGACCTATATCTCTGCATCAGAACATTGTATAGAGATGAGGTTTGGCTCTTTTGACTCATGCTAGCAAACAGCACTTCCAACATGCTACACATGCTAGCAGTGAATAGCTACATGCTAATAGCGATTAGTTAAGTGCTAAATCATGCCAAGATCATGCTAAGAACTCTATAAAAACTCCATAGTAACCATCTGTGACAACTACCAACCACCTAGTAACACCATAGCAACCACCCAGAACACCCTAGCAACCGCCTAGCAACCACCCAGAATACATTCTTTCTAACTAATCTTTCTTTCTTTCTTTCTTTCTAACTAATCTATCTTTCTATCTAATCCATCTTTCCTTCTTTCTAACTAATATATCTTTATTTCTTTCTTTCTAACTATTCTATCTTTCTAATCTATCTTTATTTCTAACTAATCTATCTTTCTTTTTAACTAATCCATCTTTCATTCTTTCTAACTAATCTATCTTTCTTTCATTCTAACTAATATATCTTTCTTTCTTTCTTTCTTTCTAACTAATCTATCTATCTTTCTATCTAATCTATCTTTCTTTCTTTCTAACTAATATATCTTTCTTTTCATTCTAACTAATGTATCTTTCTTTCTTTCTTTCTTTCTTTCTAACTAATCTTTCTTTCTTTCTAACTAATCTTTCTTTCTATCCAATCCATCTTTCTTTCTTTCTAACTAATATATATTTCTTTCATTCTAACTAATCTTTCTTTCTTTCTTTCTATTCTATATTTCTATCCTAATCTATCTTTCTTTCTTTTTAACTAATCCATCTTTCATTCTTTCTAACTAATATATCTATCTTTCTATCTAATCTATCTTTCTTTCTTACTAATATATCTTTCTTTTCATTCTAACTAATGTATTTCTTTCTTTCTTTCTTTCTTTCTTTCTAACTAATCTTTCTTTCTTTCTAACTAATCTTTCTTTCTATCCAATCCATCTTTCTTTCTTTCTAACTAATATATATTTCTTTCATTCTAACTAATCTTTCTTTCTTTCTTTCTATTCTATATTTCTATCCTAATCTATCTTTCTTTCTTTTTAACTAATTCATCTTTCATTCTTTCTAACTAATATATCTTTCTTTCTTTCATTCTAACTAATCTATTTTTCTATCTAATCTATCTTTCTTTATAACTAATCCATCTTTCTTTCTAACTAATCCATCTTTCATTCTTTCTAACTAACCAATCTATTGTTCTTTCTTTCTATCTAATCCATCTTTCTTTCTTTCTAACTAATATATCTTTCTTTCTTTCATTCTAACTAATCTATCTTTCTTTCTTTCTTTCTAACTAATCTATCTTTCATTTAACTAATCCATCTTTCTTTCTTTCTAACTAATCCATCTTTCATTCTTTCTAACTAATCTATCTATTTATCCTTCTATCTAATCTATCTTTCTTTCTAACTTATCTATCTTTCTTTCTAACTAATCTATCTTTCTTTCTAACTAATCTATCTATTTATCCTATCTAATCTATCTTTCTTTCTAACTAATCAATCTTTCTTTCTTTTTAACTAACTAATCCATCTTTCTTTCTTTCTAACTAATCTTTCTTTCTTTCTAACTAATATATCTTTCTTTCTTTCATTCTAACTAATCTATCTTTCTATCTAACCTATCTTTCTTTATAACTAATCAAATCAAAATCAAATCAAGTATATTTGTATAGCGCTTTTCACAATACAGATTGTATCAAAGCAGCTTCACAGTATAATAAAATAATACAACAAAGTTTGTTTCTAGTGGAATTTATTGATTGATAGAATAAAATTAAATATCCCCAAAATATCCCCAACTGAGCAAGCCAAAGGCAACAGTGGCAAGGAACCGAAAAACTCCATCAAGTGACCTAATGGTGTCCTAAAACTCCATCAGGTGACCTAATGGAGAAAAAAAAAAAAAAAAAAAAAAAAAAAAAAAAAAAACCTTGGGAGAACCCAGGCTCAGTCGGGGGCCAGTTCTCCTCTGGCATTTATGAACTAGAGGCCGGATTGTAGTTTGAAACTGTGAGATTAACAATATTATATGAATGCCTGGCTGAAAAGATGCGTCTTTAATCTAGTTTTAAACTGGGAGAGTGAATCCGAGCAACGAACAGTATCAGGAAGACTATTCCAGAGTTTTGGAGCCAAATGTGAAAATGCTCTCCCTCCTTTGGTTGATCTGGATATCCTAGGTATGACCAAAAGCCTCAAATTTATTGATCTTAAAGAGCGCGATGGATTATAGGGTGATAGAAGATCCGTTAAATAGACTGGAGCTAAGCCGTTTAGGGCTTTATAAGTCAGTAGCAATACCTTATAATTAATACGGAACTTTATAGGTAGCCAATGTAGTGATGATAAAATCGGTGTTATATGATCATATTTTCTTGATCTAGTAAGAACTCTAGCGGCTGCATTTTGGACTAACTGTAGCTTGTTTATTGAGGATGCAGGACAACCGGCTAATAAGGCATTACAGTAATCTAGTCTCGAGGTCATGAATGCATGAACTAACTTTTCTGCATCAGAAACTGATAGCATATTACGTAGCTTAGCAATGTTTCTAAGGTGGAAAAAGGCTGTTTTTGTAACATACGAAATATGATTTTCAAAAGACAGGTTACCGTCGAGTATAACACCCAGGTCTTTTACTGTAGAGGATAAAGTAACAGGACATCCTACGATGTCAAAGTTGTATTGTGAGAGGTTCTGTGAACTAATCCATCTTTCTTTCTTTCTAACTAATATATATTTCTTTCATTCTAACTTATCTTTCTTTCTTTCTAACTAATCTATCTTTCTATCTAATCTTTCTTTCTAATATATCTTTCTTTCTTTCTTTTTAACTAATCCATCTTTCTTTCTTTCTTTCTAACTAACCCATCTTTCTTTCTAACTAATCTATCTTTTATTCTAATCCATCTTTCTTTCTAATATGTGACCCCGCCTGTGAAACCCCGGCTAAAGTCGCAGAATCGAATTATGAGTTAACGAGCGTCAAAGTAGTCATAGCCATAAAAATGACAAAAATAGTCCATGTGTGTTTATTGCTGTAAATGATAGATTATACCATTGGTTTTGAGATGCAATACTTACATTTTCATTTATAACATGATAAATACTGAAATTAATGATTTTATTGACACTACGTTATACTTTTGCGCAAAAAAAAAAAACGGACGTGGGCTTCCTAAACATTGATTTCAGTCGTCTCTGGGTTTATTTCGCGCAACAACACTGCTGATTCGTATATCAATCGGTTCAGGAACTTCTTTTCTGTGTATTTTCTATTAGAAAGAGTAAAAACAGACTTTAATATCAATCCGCGAGCTCCGGTAATCAGGTCAACACAATGCAAAAAAGAGAGAGATGTCAGCCGCGTTTAGATGTCTGTGGTGATTTTTTCTTGTCATAGCCAATATTTTAAGAACTGCTTATTTGTTTTGTAGCTTAGTATTCTGCCAATAATATTAAACTTATTTTAAGGACATTTTTGGCCTGCTACGTGTTATTTGCTGGATGATGGTAACGTAATGCATTGTTTTGACATCTGACATGGCCATGGCTTCGCCGGCGACACCGAAGTATGAGCAGGAACGGAAAATAGCTGCTTGCTTAAACAGCTAGCTTGATACTAATCTCGGTGGAATTGAACCCAAATTATGATTTAACCGGTTTTATTGCGGATTATTTTCTGGAGGATGATTGTGATGATGAACAGGACACTTCTTTGATGAAACTGACGAGGAATTTGACGGTAAGTTTTTGTTATTTTTTTATGCTAAATATGTAAATGTATACTGTCAGTGTCCAGCCAATGTAATGCTAACACATATCTGTGATGCATAGTGGATATATACAATAGTGGATTTAAATGTTTATTACATTTGTTGATTGGGATTTAGTCAGTTTAAATGAATTACGTTTATGGCATGATGTTTTTGTTTCATTACACTCTGAATTGAAGTCTGCTTACCACCTATAGGCTGTTTCTTGTTCCTATGCCCTCCCCTCAATTAATCAGATCCAGTCTGACTAAACTGAAAAAATATTTTCTGATATTTTCATATAAAATGCTTTATTATCCATTTTAAATGTGGAATTAAACCCACTTCCCATTCTTGCATGTTACACAATCATGTTTTTAGGTATCTTGCTTTGAATTTAAAAAAATGATCTTTGCTTTTTCAGGCAGTGACCAACATGATGAGGAGGACAAGCCAGTTTTGGTGATTGAACCCCAAGCTATTTGTCTGGCGAACATGAAGAGGGAACACCAGCAAGAAGAATTTGCTTTGAATGCTGGAAGTCCAGATGTGAAACTGAAAATCAGTTTCTCTTGCAACTGCAAGTATTTCAATGGGGAAAAGTGTTCTTTATTTTTCAAGGAGGGAGAGTTGCTGTCACTCAGGATTTTATTTTGCATCTAGACAATTTTAGAATGTGTACAAAGTTTGAGACTGACCTGTTAAAGGGATAGTTCACCCAAAAATTATTTACTCATACTCATACTCACCCTGATGTTGTTCCAAACCTGTATAAGTTTATTGCTTCTGTTTAACAAAAAATAAGATATTTTAAAGAATGTTTGTAACCAGACAGTTGGCGGCACCTATTGAAGTCAATGGGTGCTGTCAACTGTCTGGTTACAAACATTCTTTAAAATATCTTATTTTGTGTTCAGCAGAAGAAAGAAACTCATACAGGTTTGGAACAACATCAGGGTGAGTAAATGATGACAGAATTGTAGTTTTTGGGTAAACTATCCCTTGAAATTTTTTTTTTTTTTACTCCAGATTTACTCAATGTTAAACCGTGGGCCAGTAAGAGAATGATAATTTCAGAGAATGAGAAATGTTATGTTATTTAATTGATATATTATTGACATTTCACTGATATTACATTTTACTAATAAAGTTATACAAATCATTCCACTGAATTGACATGGTAATTGTTGCTATGATCAAGCTCTTGTGGTACCCCCCCATTCGTTTCAATGTTTTTATGCTTTTAGCTTTTTGGACATGCACATCATAATAAATAGATCTGTTTTACAAAACTTTAAGAATTTTTCCACTGATGTGTCATATATCACTAAAAAGGGGAGAATCTCAGCTTTAATGTGTTATAAGTCACATATGCAGGATAACTATGGATCAAATGTGTTGCAGTTTTAAAAAATAACTTATCTTTAAATTGGAATTTCTCAAAAATATGATTTTCTGAGGCCGAATTTGAGCAAATCTTTGACATGGCCTTACTCAGTCAATTTTAAAGATATCAAGGTTATATTTTCACAGAATGTTCTTTACATTGTGTAGGATGATTTTATGTAAAAAACACTGAATCACAAAAAAATGACTTTAGCTGGGTTTTCACAGGCAGGGTCACATATATCTTTCTTTCTTTCTAACTATTCTATCTTTCTATCTAATCTATCTTTCTTTCTAACTAATCTATCTTTCTCTCTTTTTAACTAATCCATCTTTCATTCTTTCTAACTAATCTATCTTTCTTTCTAACTAATACATCTTTCATTCTTTTTAACTAATCTATCTATTTATCCTTCTATCTAATCTTTCTTTCTAACTAATCTATCTATTTATCCTTCTATCTAATCTATCTTTCTTTCTAACTAATCAATCTTTCTTTCTTTTTAACTAACTAATCCATCTTCTTTCTTTCTAACTAATATATCTTTCTTTCTAACTAATCTATCTTTCTTTCTTTCATTCTAACTAATCTATCTTTCTAACTAATCTATCTTTCTTTATAACTAATCCATCTTTCTTTATAACTAATCCATCTTTCTTTCTTTCTTTTTAACCAACTAATCCATCTTTCTTTCTTTCTAACTAATATACATTTCTTTCTTTCATTCTAACTTATCTTTCTTTCTTTCTACCTAATCTATCTTTCTATCTAATCTATCTTTCTTTCTTTCTAACTAATATATCTTTCTTTCATTCTAACTAATATATAAAAACATTCTAACTATTCTATCTTTCTATCTAATCTATCTTTATTTCTAACTAATCTATCTATCTTTCTATCTAATCTATCTTTCTTTCTTTCTAAGTAATATCTCTTTCTTTCATTCTAACTAATGTATCTTTCTTTCTTTCTTTTTAACTAGTATATCTTTCTTTCTTTCTAACTAATCCATCTTTCTTTCTTTCTAACTAATCTTTCTTTCTTTCATTCTAACTAATGTATCTTTCTTTCTTTCTTTCTAACTAGTATATCTTTCTTTCTTTCTAACTAATCCATCTTTCTTTCTTTCTAACTAGTATATCTTTCTTTCATTCTAACTAATCTTTCTTTCTTTCTAACTATTCTATATTTCTATCTAATCTATTTTTCTTTCTAACTAATCTATCTTTCTTTTTAACTAATCTATCTTTCTTTCTTTCTTTCTTTCTTTCTAACTAATCATCTTTCTTTCTAACTAATCCATCTTTCATTCTTTCTAACTAACCAATCCATTGTTCTTTCTTTCTATCTATCTAATCCATCTTTCTTTCTAACTAATATATCTTTCTTTCTTTCATTCTAACTAATCTATCTAATCTATCTTTCTAACTAATCTATCTTTCTTTTTAACTAATCCATCTTTCTTTCTAACTAATCATCTTTCTTTCTTTCTAACTAATCCATCTTTCATTCTTTCTAACTAACCAATCCATTGTTCTTTCTATCTAATCCATCTTTCTTTCTTTCTATCTAATCCATCTTTCTTTCTAACTAATATATCTTTCTTTCTTTCATTCTAACTAATCTATATTTCTTTCTTTCTTTCTTTCTTACTATTCTATATTTCTATCTAATCTATCTTTCTTTCTAACTAATCTATCTTTCTTTTTAACTAATCCATATTTCTTTCTAACTAATCCATCTTTCTTTCTTTCTAACTAATCCATCTTTCATTCTTTCTAACTAACCAATCCATTGTTCTTTCTTTCTAACTAATCCATCTTTCTTTCTTTCATTCTAACTAATCTCTTTTTCTTTCTAACTAATCCATCTTTCTTTCTTTCTAATCAGTCTTTTTTCTTTCTCTCTTACTTATCTATCTCTCTCTTATCTATCTTTAATTCTAACTAATCAGTCTTTCTTTCTTTCTTTTTAACTAATCCATCTATCTTTCTTGCTAACTAATCTATCTTTCTTTATTTTTAACTAATCCATCCGTCTTTCTAACTAATATATCTTTCTTTCTTTTTAACTAATCCGTCTTTATTTCTTACTAATCCATCTTTCTTTATTTTTAACTAACTAATCCATCTTTTTTATTTTTAACTAACTAATCCATCTTTCTTTCTTTCTTTCTTTCTTTCTAACTAATCCATCTTTCTTTCTTTCTAACTAATCCACCATTCATTCTTTTTCTTTCTTTCTTTCTTTCTTTCTTTTTCTTTCTTTCTTTCTACCTATTTTCTTTCTCATACCTGCAAACTTGTCGCTTTTCGGCGACAATCGCCGTTTTCTTGGTCAATTAGGTCATTTACGTGAATCGCGTAGAACCGGAGAGTTTTTTTTTGGGGGGGGGGGGGGGTATATTGTTTCTCACAGTAACTGCCATGCAGGCTAGAATTGCGAAACATTATTGGATAATTCTTATAATTGACATTTCTCTGGGCCAATCGGAATCTTAGCACTTTTTCTCTTGGCCAATTGGAATCTTAGCACTTGAGTCAGAATCTTGAAGCACACAGTGTCAACTGAGCTGAGCTCGCCATTGGATGAGACGTCTGGCTACCGTGCGAGTCTAATGGAAACTCACGCATGAATTTTCCTGCATTGAACTTGTTTTAGCGCCCATCAAAGTGATTTTTTGTCCCGCCAAAGTCTTATTTGATCGGTGAGTAATGTAGATGAACGGCTGCGTTTGTCACAGGGCGTATGTTTAACTGAAAGAATGAGCAGAGAGAGAGAGCCGGTCGCGCGCGCGCACTCTGTGTAAACGACTTCACCGTCTCCAAACTAGGCGCTGTGTTGCTCTCTCTCCCTCGCACGTATTAATCAAAATAAATCGACACGGTGGTAAAAGGTCGAAAGACCAAAGTTTCATGTGGAGCATTCGGAGATTTTTTTTTTTTTTTTCTGAATACTGCTGGGTGTGAATTGTGCTAAATAAGTTTCCTTATCTTCTCTGAAAAGCGTTCCGGACATTCAGCTGACATAAACAACACTTTAATTAAACGAAATAAAACTATACAGTGATTAAATGTTTTCTATGTTGACACAAATCTTGGATGTCAGTGTCCTAACTGCTGGGATAATCACACAACGCGCACGACACGTCCAATTCCCGAACTAATGACTCCTTTGAACCGATTCATTTTAATGAATGGTTAAAACAACTGATCTTTCCAACAGTGAACTCAGGAGACATCTGAATCGGTGTAACTAATCAGTAACACTTTACAATAAGGTTATATTTATTACATAAATTATATAAAAAAGTACAGTTTGATAACTCAGGCTTAAAACCACTTGTTTTTTAAAAAAAAAGCATATGACTACATTTTTCCACACAGTGTTATCAAGAATCGATAAGAGAATCGATAAAGAATTGGATTGATAATCAGAATCGTCAGTGGCATTATTATTGCTAAAATCTTATCAATTCCCATCCCTATGTGAAGACCGTAAAATTATAATCAAACATTAAAGAACATACATGTTTTTTTTAATAGTTTTTTTTTTTAAGAGTTAAAAGATTAAAACATTTTGCTAACATGAGGTCTTATTGTGTCACTGTCAGTCTTTTTACATCAGTGCAAAACTAGGGTATGCAGATTAATTATCATTATTATTATTATTATACATTATTCATGTATAATACTGCCCCCCCATACTGCCCATATTGCCATCCATATTTATCCATGCCCACGTTGATTAGAGTATTACAAACTTGAAAAGTATTAATTTAAGGTACATTTAGAACAAATAAAAAAATGTGCGATTAATCGCGAGTTAACTCATGACAATCATGCGATTAATCGCGATTAAAAACTTTAATTGATTGACAGCCCTAATATATATATATATATATATATATATATATATATATATATATATATATATATATATATATATACATATATGAAGAGTTTGGTTCCAAAACGCGATAAACGCCATTTAAAAAAAAATTGAGTTCCTGCAAAAATCAGTATTGTATAGGGTCGGTATTGAAAAGTCAATTTTAAATTTTACGTAAAATGTGATATCCGCCGTGTTATTCTGTCATGTTTTCTCCCTTTCTTTCCAAACCGCGACAAACGCCAGTCTCCTTTCTCTGCAGAATGAGATAACTCCGCTCAACCAATCAATGCGCATCATTCCACGCACTGTAAACAGTAATGGCGGCGCTCTGAATACACCCGGCATCCTAGTTTATCCCATCTACTTTGTACTTTTTGATCAACAATCAAACAAAATCTTTTAGAATTTTGACGGCATTGATGAACCTGTGGTGGTTTCTGCGGTAGGGAAGAAACGTAAGCCATCGAAATCGAATCATTTACGTGAGGAGATTAAGAAGACAAGGCGCGGGATGAGGAAAAATGCCGGCTGTTGCTTGTTCTCACACGACAGCATCAAACTTCTGTCACGCTGACACGTTGAACCCAGGGGATCTTTTGAAAAACTTTCAGTTGTTTTACTCAAAATCAACGAAAACCGAGCAGGACTAAACCATTTTACAGATGATCGCCGTCAAAAAAAGTTCAGGAGGTATTTCCTAGCGATAGCTGATTGAATGTATTTTTAGTCCAGTGCCTGTAATAAGATATTGACCGAGTTCAGAGGCTGTCATATGTGGATCAACTTATTTTGTTGTGTATTTTCAACAGTTTCAATATGAAAAATAACTTTTATATTGATTCAATGGATTAATTGCATTTGGGGAAAAAAAGTGTTATGAATTTATTGCATTTTGCGGAAAAAATTATCAGTTTTTATAATAAATCTTTGAAAATCAAAATCTGGATTTGAATTTGTTTTGTTATTATAACCTAACGATGCTATGTGAAAGTTTGAAACAGAAAATAGTGGTTTTCATCTTGCCACATTCTTGGTAAAGAAAACACATTTTTACTCAAATTAATCAAAATGGATTTATCGCGTTTTGGAACCAAACTCTTCATATATATATATATATATATATATATATATATATATATATATATATATATATATATATATATATATATATATAGCTACCAAGATAGGAACACACTTTCAACCAGTTTCTTGAAAAAAATTCTACCCTAGCTTTAAGGGCCATACACATGTAACATTCTTGCATGTACATGCTGTAACTCATCAAAAGAGAGAAATTTCAACTTTTGATGCTGTACACAAATAGCGATCAGACATTCTAAGCAGAAAAATGTGAATGCACAGGCGCAAAGCCTAAGTGTTTTTGCAGAGTGTCTTAAGCTGAATGAACATTTAAAAGACATCAGAATGAATGTAAAAACAACAGTTAGAGTAGGGGTGGGAGATCTTACAAAAATTTCATATCACGATCTTATAAGAAACAATCACGATCCATGATCATAATTGTGATCTTCCCAAATTTGAGATGAACTCTCATCAAAATTCAGACTGGCATCGACCGATACCAATCTGATATACTAAGATATGAATTCATATTTAAATAAATAATCTGAAAATTAATTAAAAAAGTTAAAAAAATAAATCTATAAATTAAACAGCCTTATTTTAGACTGTAACTTCTTGATTCTGTAATTATAGGCCATTACCGAATTTTTCACCGAATTGCTTAAACATTTTTGAATAAAAAGAGTGTAATTAAAGGACAAGTTCGGTATTTTACACTTAAAGCCCTGTTTTCAGATCGTTTCTGATGAAATAGAACGGTTAAGATTGAAATTTGGACACATGTTCCTGGCCCGAGAATTTTCGGTTTCTGTGGTAGCACACACCCCCCCCCCCCCCCACCCACCTCCACAATGGCTGCATAGGTGCACAGAACAATCCTTCCTAAAAACGCATTAAACTTTAGTTTACAAAGACATGAAACTCACCGAGTGGTCAGGGGTGTTCACTGATATGCTCACACAAAAATCGCTGCAAAAGATGCTTTCTAGGGCTGCACGATTTGGGGAAAAAATCATATTGCGATAATTGAGGTCAATATTGCGATATGCGATATAATAAACAAATGGTTTCATGAGTCAACTTGCTTGGACAAGGAAAATAAATGCACACACAGATTAGTGATATTCTGCCTAAAGAAAAAAGTTCTTTAGTCAAGAGCAGTGAGTGTTTTTCTCTGTTCCCTTTGTTCTTTGATTAACTTTAGCGACAGATATAATTAGTGGCTACTGTGTACTGTCCCTTTAAGACCAGCCGCTGCTGTCAGAGACGCGGTTGGGATCTCACACGCGCCTCATTCTCTCTCGAGTCACATCTCTTCACGTTCATAAGACTGCTCTTATGTTATGAAGATACTCACAAAAAGACATTTTGGCATAATTGTGTGTGTTATTGTTCGTTCAAGCTCGAAAGAGAACTGTATTCTGGCATGCTGTTTTGTGCGCACGCACGATATTAGCGCGAGTCTTTCTGTGTGTCACAGTCAGGACATTCACAGGCAGCGCGTTCATTTTGGCATACATGTGTGTTGTTCGTTCTACCGCGAAAGAGAACTTGATACTGGCGCGCGTCTATCTGTGGGCCGTGTGTGTGTGTCAGGAGGACATTCACTGATGTTCTTGTCTTATCGCGCATGAATGGTTTAAAAGCATTTGCATGAATAAGAGTGGGGATCATGTAACACTAGCCAAAGGATGCCAAAAAATAAGAGATGCTGCGTTAATAACATTCATTTATTTATTTAATATAAAATCGCAGCATTTTGCGTCATATAATCGCGTAGGCTTGACATCGCGATTGCGATTGCGATACGATTAATCGTGCAGCACTAATGCTTTCCAACAGGTGTTTTACCATTCCTTGTAAAACTGTGGACCTATTTTTCCAAACGCCTCACACCCGTACATTCCTCCATTGAGAGCTTGAATAATAGACACTCCTACAGAAAGAATACAAACAACCCCACTTCCGGCTGAGTAATACCGTACCTCACAGCACATCCAATACAAGTCAATGGAGTTGGACAAAAACTACGATAAAACCTGTTGGAAAGCATCTTTTGCAGCGATTTTTGTGTGAGCATATCAGTGAACACCCCTGACCACTCGGTGAGTTTCACGTCTTTGTAAACGAAAGTTTAATGCGTTTTTAGGAAGGATTGTTCTGTGCACCTATGCAGCCATTGTGGAGGTGGAGGTGGAGGTGGAGGTGGGGGGTGGGAGGTTTGTGCTATCACAAAAAAACAAAAATTCTCGGGCCAGCAGCATGTGTCCAAATTTTAATGGACAAAAATAAAATTTTAAAATACCGAACTTGTCCTTTAACTGGGCACTCAGTAAGTTTGTGCGCACTAGGAATCATATTTTTTTCAAATAAAGACATGGTGACACTCATTTTTACATTTAGCACACAGTGTAAATGACATGAATATGACAGAGGGCAACTGAATATAGCCCCAGCATAGTTTGAAATCAAGGGTTTAAAGTTTGTCGATCATGTGTCCCCAGTGAAGCTGAACTAATTCACACGGACTGACCGTCTATGCACACTTCATAATATCTGACAGCTGGATTCGACTAAGTCTGCAAGGATTGTGAAATTAAATGTTTTTTAAATATTCAAAGATTTGTTTAAATTATATAAATGCGTATATTTGCTGAATGCTCATGGTAAATGAGAAAGTGTTAATAGTGTTTGCCTTTCTGTTACAAATAATACAAAAGCAAACACTATAATACTTTTTCGTATACAGTTTACTTTTTGTTCTATCCAACAACAGGTTCTATCCAGTAATGTATTAGACAAAACTGTTAAACAGAGACCATAAACTAATGAAGACGAAGAATAGGAGCGCTGTGTACTCAGGGTCGCCCGTAAAAATAAAAGTCAGCTTCACTGGGGACACATTATCGTCAAAATAAAAGTCCTGCTGTTATGAGGACATAAAAGTTTGCAATCTCTAAGACTCGCTTGAAAAGTCGAACGTGGACGTCTTCAAGATCGATCACGATATAAAATTGTAAGATTGCCCACCCCTACGTTAGAGTTCTGAAAAATTAAAGATATCAAATGGAAAGGTACTATAAGGTTACTGTTTTTTTTTGTTTGTTTGTTTGTTTGTTTGTTTTACCTGTGACAACATTGTAAAGATGGAGCTTGGTGAAGGCAAGCTTCCCCTTCCCACACTTCATATTGAAACTGGCCATTACCTCATTTGTCATCAACCTGTGAATACAAAAGAAAGATGATTTAAATGTCCAAATAAGTAATTATATACAACACATTATGAAGCGGTTGTTATAGTTTAGTAGGTTTGTCATATCTTGATGTCACACTGGTTTTATAACATGTTAAAATTGACACTTTCGGGGGTGAGCAAAAACACAACGTTTTAGTGTGGGTCCTAAAAGGTTGAAAAAGTTAGAGAACAGACGCTACACTTAAAACATGAAATTGTCTGCTCAATGCAGCGTTAGTGAGGAGCTGACTGGCGAGATGATGACGGAAGATTTAGGTTTGAAAACGAAATGTAAAAGCGCCTATTTAAGCGAGTTTGTCATTGTATTGTTTTGTTTTACATTAAGATTAATAATAAACCCACCATTCAAGCAATTGCCGCCAATTTGAAAGCAAAAGTAAAATGCACAAATCATATTTTTCCCTTATATTGTAACTGAGGATGACATGGGCCCTTAAGTGGGTCTAAGTTTATAACACTAACCCATTCAAATGATTTGACATTTCTACACACACACACACACACACACACACAACTACTATTATATACTTACTTGCTTCTGGGATTGGGTACGGGGAATGTTTCCCATGTGTTGGTTGACTTTGCGTAGATTGCTGATCAACAGGTGAACCTGATCTTCGACTTTGTTTTGTTTGGAGAGATGGTCCTCCCTGAGAAGGTGGTCTGGTCTGCTTTTCTGAGATGGGCTCCTGAATTTGCCGGGGGGCTACAAGAATCAGAGAGTAAATTTACAGCTTAAGACAAATGATTAACTAATTGTAATATGTAATTTTTAGGGCTGGGACATTAATGCGTTAATTTCGATTAATTAATCTGAGAAAAAATAACGCGTTAAAAAAAATAACGCAGATTAATCCATTCCGTATTGACCTTTGAACCTGGAGCCGTTCTAGCCACCATTCGACTGTAAAATGAAGGAGGGAGACGAGAACGCGCTGGCGCTGCCTGGATCATTGATTGGAACATTTACTTATAAAAAAACAGCCGGCATTTCAACGTTAATTCACCGGTGAACGTAAGGGACCAAGGTCGAATCAATGTTGGATTATGTTTCGATTGTGCAAAACGAATCAACGTTGAAATCGTGACGTTGTTTCACTGTTGATGTCGTTACGTTGTTTCATTGTTGATTTCGTGACGTTGTTTCACCGTCTCTTCTTTCAATATGGGTGAACAAAGATTGTATGTCGAGTGTCGACGTTGAACCAATGTTGAATTATGCTTCGGTTTTGCTGCAAATTGAATCAACGTTGATATCGTGACGTTGTTTCACCGTCCATCATGGGATAATGAGTCATGACAATGCTGACTGAATTTGTGATTAACTGTACACTAAAATATTGTTAACTGTCAAATTACTTGCAGCAATGGCTTAATTAAACACATTTAATAAAAATATAACACATGCAAAAGATTGTAAAACAAGTTTTATTCTGAAAAAAAAAACAAGTCTAAAAATACTTTCTAAAACAGACGAAAAACATCTCAAACTTTAAATTGCTGCATTTTCGAAGTAGGCTAATGTTAAAAAACTGTAGTGTAAATGTTTATAATTTAATGTTTAATATTAAATGTATAATTTAATAATGTTCAATAATTTAATAATGTTCAATTGTATTGTATTGATTATTTGCTAGGCACAATTATTCCAATGCTCACCATTTGAACATTATTATAACATGTTCAACACAATAATTTTTAATTGATTGACAGCCCTAATTTATATGCGATTAAAATGCGATTAATTTCGATTAATTAATTACAACGCCTCTAATTAATTAGATTAATTTTTTTAATCGAGTCCCGGCCCTAGTAATTTTAGTTTTGACATCCACACTATGGATTTTACTATGACATATTACTTAACAATTAGTTAATGGACCCATAATGATACCTTTGCAAATCATTAGCTTTGACCCATTGTGGTAATCAACACATTAATTGACACTATTAGTTAATAAAATATATTATTATGGAATTAATACATTATGACAGATTTAATTAATTACTATTCATATATTAATTCATCTATTAATCATTTAGACTCCATATTAGTTGCTGATGCAGTAATAATTGTGTCATAACTCATGATTATCTGTGCATTAGTTAAGAATGAATGGCTATTAGTGCACCGTAGGCTATTGTAAAGTGTTACCAGAACTTGTAAAAAAATTATTGTTAAGCATGTTAAGGAAATAAAATAATAAATCACGTTCGCACCACATGACATTTTTTAAGGCTACGACCAATTCATCTATATGAATAAACATTCAGTATGTATGTGTACACAAGAGTCTTAATGTTAGAACAATTGCAATAGATATTATTATTTTTTGTATTTTAAAAATGGCATGTCGAAAATCCTTTGACCCTTTAAATTGACCCACTAGCACATTTTACACAATAAAGTGATCTAGAATCCACGGCAAAGGACACGTATTGCCACTATCATGCGTGTCATGTGGAGGGCTCCGTAAAATTGATATAAATTAATGTATTTATTTCACGTGCTAGTCACGTTTCCCCGACTCCCCCCAACAACAGCGGCCTCTATAACGTTACCCCAGCCGGGGCACGTGCAGTTCAGTCAGAAAAATGTGCGCTGAGGCGACATTCCTATCACGACTACATGTACTATATAGTTATTATATTTAAGTCACTTTTAACTACATTATTAAAGGTACTCTGGTAGTTAAATAGTAGGCTAGGTGGAAAATCGCGCCAGTTCACAAAAATCCATTGCTGCCCCACAGAAAAAAAACGAGAAAAAAAACAAAAAACTAATAAACACCAATATCTATTTATATTTTCCTTACCTCTGTTCACTCATCGTCCAGAGCAGGTGTGTCAGGATGTTGAAATGTGTGCAGTGCCCAGCCCGCGCAGTACAACAGCTGGAGAGGAAATGTGAGGTCTTTGATGCCTAACTGTGATTGGTTAGGAATTAATTTCAAATTGATGCCTAACTGTGATTGGTTTGGAATTAATTTCAAATTTCTTGGGTTACCTGCAACATCCCAGCCGGCACATGACCGACCTTCAACGTTGAAATATGGTTGAAATAATGTCAGTTGTCATTTCAACGTTGAAACAACGTTGATATTGCGTTTAATGCTAAATGGTTGAAAACCAACTGGTACATGACCAACCTTCAACGTTGAAATAAGGTTGAAAAAATGACAGTTGTTGTTTCAATGTTGAAACTACATTGAAATAATGTTTAATGCTAAATGGTTGAAAAAGGGTAATAAAAACACTTATAAATCAACTTTGATTTTTTTTTAAAGATATATGTTGAAATTAATGCATACAGAATAAATAATTTCTGCATTTTAAATTATTATTAAGATCATTATTATTTTATTATCATTTTGCATTTTTTATCATGAACCTCATCTCAGTAATTCATCTTATGAAATAAATGTGATCTGTTGTCAAGGTTTAAGTCTGCTGTATGCAGAATGATCAAACAGGAAAACAATTTTCTGTTATGAAATTTCTTTCTTTTATGTCTCTGTGTGTGCACAGTAGCCTACTATAACTTTAAATTCTGCGATTTCTGAGAGCAGTATAGGCAAGGAATCTCAAGTGACAGCTTTCATTTTTTTTTGGTTTCTGAGTTGGGTGTTTAGGCCTACATCACCAAATCTAACTTTATCTTACCTGAATCACTGTCTTGTTTGCTAAAACATAGCACCTTTTTTCTAAACATGTCAGCAACGTTCCCAGAACTGGTTATTTTTGATTAACTGAGTTGCAGGAATTCAGCATAAGGGATATGTAAACGAGTTGAGATTAATAAATTGATAAAGCACGCAAACCGTTCACAGCAGCCAAAAACAAGCCAAATTTGAGGTGCACAAACTTTCTACAGGCTTTCAGAGAAATCAAGTGTTATATACTGATATATATATATATATATATATATATATATATATATATATATATATATATATATATATATATATATATATATATATATATTAGTATAATAATAATAATAATAATAATTCACACACACAAACAATAAGTTAATATAGACGAAGTTGATTATAATATACACTAGTTAATTATTGGAACCCAGATATTATTATTAGTTTTTTTTTTTTTAAATTGCCATTTAGTTATATAACGCAATTATTAGTATTGTAACGCAAGGTATCATTATAAATATAAATTGAATTTTTCAAAAATAAAATAAAAAACTTTTAATAGGCTAATTCATGAATGGGTCATAGAACTACACAATGAGTTTAAAATTCATGATTTAATATTAATGGTATTTTAAATGATGTTATATGTTTTAATTCTAGCTGTTTATTTAAATACTGCGTGACTTTGAAGTGTTTTAATCCGCGTGCGCGTGAACATTCGAGTCGCATTCAAACACTGGAGCGAGCGCGCTGCGCCGCGCGAGAGCAGATGGAAACGAGGAAACGTCATCAACTGACAAACAGCAGAACTCCCGTCTCTCGCTGTTGTTTTCACTGCTTTCAGGTGAGTTTAGTCAACAAATTCCCACAAATAATACATACAAACGTCCCTGACACCTTTATTGCGTGTAACTGACACGCTTCTGTTGAATATTTACTTTATATAAATGGTTTTGTGTCTTCAAAAAAGTCCGTTAGCATCTCAACCATTTTCACTTAGCTGCTAACTTACGTTAAGTTAAGGCTAACTAACCTTATAGACTGGAGCTCTTGTTTATGAAAGTTTGGGGTTTTAACCTTATCTTTGTGTAGATAACAGTTTTTGATTTGTTTTGCTGGTAATTTGTCAACAATGGGTGATAGGAAGTAAGCTAATTTATTTAGCCTAAAATACTGCACTGTACTGTTAATCAGTGACGTCACTTACAAATTAGTGATTTAAAAAAAAGGTGATTTCAGGAGCAACAGAAAAAAAAAAACCCTCTATTGATTAATCGTGATACTAATTTCATATGCATTTATTTCACAATACATTATCTAAAGAATTATAACGTTATATATATAAAATAAGCTCTGCTCCAGCTTGTAGATGTTCTATTGTAAATCCCATGTAACATTGTTGGCTCTGTTTTATTTCTCTAGGTCTGGTTTGAATTATGTTGGCCAATGAGACAGACACCATACTGTCCAACTCAGGGGTATTTATTTTGTATACATTTTTTTACTGATAAATACTGAAATTCTTTTTACTTTTAAATGCTAAATGTGGTTCAGGCACGTAAGTTATTTTTCACAGATATCTGGCCAGCTTATAAGTATGAGTATACTCATGGCTCATACTCTTAGCCTTGAAAATGTTTGAATTGATATCCCCAATGCAATATCAGGGGGTAAAGATATCATTAGAGTTCTTAAACTTATGGCTGTGCTCTTGTTATCAGATGAGATATAATCCGTAGCGTTTGGCCCTGTGATTCTTCAGGACAAGACCTTGATGCCATCCACACTCAGTAGATGAAGAAGGTGAGTTTCACAATAGCTGCCACTATCACAAATCAAGAGACCGAACACAACAGGCTTTCATCCATATGAACACACCCATTATGTAGGCATGGGTACTGAAACAATACTCATACTTATTTTCACTTAAACACAGTTTATGTCTTAAGTTTAAGCTTGTTGAATAATATGTCAAAAGAAATGCAATGGTCAGGATAATTGAGGGCCTTTTTCTATGACAGCAGACACATGAGATAATGCCTGAAGTGAGGCATTATCTCATGTGCCTCTGGAGGAGGACATACATTTTACACTTCAGGAGAAAGACAAAGATGAGCTCCAGGTAGGGCTGTGACGGTGGCAGTTTTTTACCACCGCGGTAGTAAATGGACCAACTACCGGCGGTGTTGCGGTAGTTGGGGGGTTGTTTTAAAAAAAAATTAAATAAATAAATAATAATAATAATAAATAAACAACACACTAAAGCCTGTAAAGCATTGAAATAAATATCAGTAAAATACTGGTAACTTGCATAATATAATAAAGTTGAATCTTTAAAAAAAAACAAAAAAAACTTTTGTTTAATATTTCCACACAAAGACGCGTGATATAGCCTACCGCTCTGCTTTGAGAGGGATGTAGGACACGAGCAGGATAGAGACCATCGATCTCTTTTCTGATATCTTCATGTTTTCTACTGGTTGTAAAAGGTATGAAGAGCGAATTTTATCTTCCACAAGGGCAAGGCGTTTAGGCTATGTTTGCGCGCTGCCAGAGAAAGACAAACTAAAATCACTCGCGCGTGTGAAACGCGCTTTACAAACTTGACGCGCTGTAATTATATGTCTAATAACAAGCACAAACTGTGTTTAAACAGAATTTGACGTACAAGTAAAAATGTAGGCTATCTGTCCTACAGCGTTTTTCTAGGCTACTTTACCAGAGTAAAGAATACGAAAATAATAGACCTAATTAAAAGCGAACAAAGGAAGAAACGTTTATAATCCCCTTCGGAAATGGGTGAGACACGAGAGACGATATGGGAAAAGAAACAAGAGATTACATGCAGGGATGAGTCCCGATGTTTTAATTTTCAATAAGTTTATTTAATTATAGAATATCTAATGTTGTGCGATTATTATTCTCTAAAATAAAATCTCCATGTTCTGGTGCTGATGCGGTGACGCGTTCATGTAACTGGAGGGTGACGCTGCCAATAACGCACATAACAGCTGTCACAAAGAACCAGCAAAAGTAATGATTATGAATGTGTCAAATATAGCAAGGAGACATTTGAATTGTTTATTAATAAAGTGGGGTTTTTTTGAGTCCGTGTCGGGCTGCAAAGATGAAGTTAACGATGCTGATTCATCATCTTCGCAGTGAACGCGCCTATAGAGAGAGATGCACACTTCATACGGAATAGCTACATAAGCATAGTCGGTTTATTTTCGTTTTGAATTGTTTTGTTTAAAAGTAGACAATTCAAGCTTTCTATATGGAAAAGGCCTAACTAATGGAATATTGTTAAATTTGCTGATAATCGGGTGACCAGATCGCAAACCAGAATTCAAAGCCGACAGTTTAAATTTATGGGCTCACGTAGCCTACAACTCTCTCATTCGTCATGAATTCAAACTTTTCCATGGCTGCGAATCTGCAATATAACATTTAATTGCAAACCTATTTTTTTCTTTTGTAAACAAAGCTTTGTGTGTCATAATATTAATGTAAAACAGCATTCACAAACACATTTTTTTTTTTTTGGCGAACCACCGCCGGTAGGTATTCAGCCACCGAGGTGGCGCTTTACAACCGCGGTGGTGCGGTTGTCAAGTTTACCGGCACAGCCCTAGCTCCAGGGCAGATTCAGCAATCATTATAAAGGTGAGTTCAGTGTTTCCATGCTTAAGTGACACTGTTTAATAAAGCAGAAACATTATGTGTTATTTAAAGTGATGATTTTACTTGTTTTATTATTAAAAGGTAATATTAAAGGTTAAAAATTACCCACGGTAATAGACCTGCACAATATTGCAAAAAACTGATATTGCACTATTTCATTTTTTCTGCAATATAATGCAATATGAAAAACTATTTCACCAAATTACTTAAATAGCTGTATTTGGGAAATAATTATTCTAGAATGATTGGTGTGATTTTGTAGGGGTTTCTGCACAGAAAATAATAAATTGCAAGAATAGGTAAAAAAAAAAAGTAACAAAGATGTAAAATAAAAATAATCCACGCAAGTCTAATTTAGGTACAGAAATTGAGTAATCAACTGTAAAATAACATGGCATAGTCCTGTCATAGCCTGACTTCACAGAGGCCTATACTGCAATATCACTACCACAGATAAGTATGAATGATAAAACAATATGTTCATGGCTTTAATGCATCACATAACATGCTTGTTTATTACAGTGTGTCAGGTTGTGTGTGTCTTGCACCTGTTTTATGAGGACACCGTTTTATGAGGACATCATAAGTACATGTTCCTGATGTTTAACTTGACTACAGAATCTCAGTGTGTTGTGTTAGTTGGACTGAATCCTGGTCTATGAGGACACTAGTTTTACCGGGACACACAAAATGGAATATTAGGATCGATACTGATAACCCATAATTCACAGCTCATTGTGTCTAATACCGATATCGAAAACTATTTGTGCTTGTTAGATTAAATATAATCATTGAAGAAGTTGGTAAAAATAACAACCTCTGTTGAAATTGGCTTTCAATAAGTAATACTAAAATTAGTATTTATTTGTCTTTTATATTTTTTTTATTTGCTCTTCTTTCCTTTTTTCAGATGATAACTGAGAATAATCAGATGAAACCTGAACAAGATACAGCAACTCTAAAGGTATCTAAGAAGTTTATAATATAAATGCTGGGTGAACTAGTATAGTTTCTCTCTCTTAATACAAATAAAGTATTAATATATTTATTTACTTATTTACTTTATTTGTAGAGGCAATTACATCAGCGGATGTTTTTTAGACTTGTCGAGCTTTATTATTATTTTTATATTACGACGTCACAATATCAACGTTGATCCGTTTTGCAAAATCGAAAGGTAATTCACCGTTGATTCAACCAAGGTACCTGACGTTGTTTCAACGGTGAATCAACGTTGAAATGCCGGCTGGGATTCTACAATTTTTTTTACACGTCAATAGGCTAAATTGATTTTATTATTATTGTTGTTCATATTATCATCATTATTGTATACTAATAATACTTACTACGTTTGTCTGACAGCTGCACTGTTATGAAGCACAACTTGATAAATTATGTATAAGGTAAGAAATTGGGCGTGTTCCCCGATTTCTGAATAATTAGCTTAAGACGTCTGCGTGTTCCAGAGTCTTTCAAATAGAGCTAACGTTATAACATGTGTGTTTGTATCAGTCAGAGAGCTGAATGAAATTAAAACTGCAGTAATTAAAATAACCCTGTAAAGGACGAATGAGCGTGTTCCTCATAAAAGTCCTTTGACTCAGTGCGTGTTCCACTGGGACGAATATTCTCCTCACAGATTAGTCTTTATTTATCAGGTTGTCTGTGCGTGTCCCACGGCAATCCCCGTGATAAACTATAAGCTTATCTGTGTCTGTTCAATTAATTCTCATGTAAACACTGCGTATGTCCGAGTGTAGTTGAATAGGCATTATTTAAAGTTGTGTTCAAGTAAAGCTTGACGTTGAAACTCAACCAACAGTTAAAAACCCTGTTGTTTTCGTGTTTTCAGATAAAATTGCACAGAGACGATCCGCCGAGATCGTTTGTTCCATCTATTACAGCACAAAGCTGTCCTTTAAAGTTAATCACTCTTAAACAACCGAGTGAAGCCCCACGTCGTAAAAACAGCTACGAGTGGTGTCCTTTATTTGTATTTTTGAAATGCGCCGACATTTCATATAATATGATCGACGTGCATATTCTTTGAACATTGTTTGAAATGTGCCGACATTTCATGTAATATGCATTACTGTTTACGAGCTGCAATTCACAACTTCGCCCACTAGAGTTTGTTTTGTCGCCATAGTTACAATCGTGACACGGAAGTCTTAACCAACGCTTCCGGGGGAACTCGGACCCCACAGCAAAGCCCGTCTGGCCACAGTGTAAACAAACTGAAACAAACCCATTTGTGGCTAAGCTAAGCTAAGCTAAAGCTAAGCTAGGTAGTTTGTTTACATTGAGGCCTAACCTATACTAAAGCCTTAAGCATTATTTACGGTTGTCATTGACAGTGGTTAAATACAGTGTCTGTTTGAACAACGTTAAAGGGATTTAACCATTTAAACACCTTGATGTTTACACCTGTTGGTCTTTTCTTCTTTCCTATTTTACCTGTCTCATATTATACTTTACCCATATTTTTCTGCGAAAAGGAAATTTCGGTTCACAATTATTAATTTCATTTACCTGCATTTTACTTGAAAAGAAAATACTGGTTTATGATTATTAATTGTCAAATTTTAATTTGATTTAAAAAGGGTTTAAATTCTATTTTCCTAAACAGGTCATTTCTAATGATTTCTCGATTTATTTTTAATAAATCTAATTTCATAATTTTTCCTAATTTCTAAAATTCTCTTTTAGATTTAATCACTTCAGGTGAATACATTTTTGAACTTTGAAAGCTTGGGAGTAACACACCTGAGCCTCAATAGGAGACATTGGTATCTCACTACAAGTGTCAAATAAATCAGAGATAACCCTCTCTTACAAAGTTTTATTTTTGAATGTTTAGTTGTTGGCAACTATCAATTCTACACTCGTAGTTCGACACAAAGGCTTCAGAGCCATTTGTGGACCCAATCTCCTTTCACTCCTTCCTCTTCCTCCTTTACACGTCTTTCCTGTTCTGTCCTGCTTTATTCCATCCCCTTTCTTCACATTTGTAGGAAACAAACCTGGAAGAACCATCAATCGAGTCTAAAGAAAGAGAAAGATAATTTTTCCAAAGAAAACAATTAATAGGTATTTGATTTGTAATCAAACCCTCTCTTGTTCTCCATACTCTCTCTGTTTTGTAAACACAATTTACAATTTAACATCTTATCCAAGATAAATTAACAGAGACAAGTGTTGAGCAACTGTCGCCTTCATAGCATCCCAGCTGTAAGCAGTCCAACTGACGGTGTGTGGTGTCAATCCTGTAAAACTCGGAAAAAGGTATCAGCATTATTATTGTATTATTTTTCCTTGTAAA
This sequence comes from Vimba vimba, assembly GCA_022828995.1. NCBI lineage: Eukaryota > Metazoa > Chordata > Actinopteri > Cypriniformes > Leuciscidae > Vimba > Vimba vimba. The sequence goes on along the minus strand of JAKKIH010000027.1, from coordinate 687,249 downwards.
CATAAACAATAATATTGTTTACCTTTCTGGAAACAGATTCTCACCGATAGGCAGCATTTATGAGAAAAATAATATTTCTCCTACTTAAGAATTTTCTTTCTTGTTTTATTGAAATTGGCTTTAACCTCTCTCTCTTTCCCCCTTACTCAGTTGAGTGACACATCACGAGTTTAAACCAGTTTTTCATTGATAGAAAATATTAAAAAAAAAATATTTCTCCCATTGAAAAAAAAAAAAATTCTTTCAATTGAGATTTGTTTTAACCTTTTTCTCTCTTTTCCTCACTTAGTTGAGTGACGAAGTTTCCACATCACTAACCTACCTGTCTACACTGAGACCAACACTTAGACATTACAACACTTCACTATTGTTGTACAGTCACTGAAACGACACTTAGCTGTTCAACCACATAGGCTTACACCCCACACAGATCTGTGTCAGTCTCTTCACCCCAGCGTGCCAACATGCCGTGGACGACAAACCCCACTGACGTGGACGCCTGGCTCAGAGGCATTACGGACTGCCTCACACCAAAGACAATTGAACTGTTATTATTTTTAATAATAATCATAATTCTGAGAAGATTCCTGACACATGATTCAAGCCAGAATCAAAACCACAACCACGTGGAACTAACCAAGATTATCTGTTCCCTAAGCAATGCCTTCACAGCCCAGCTGACACTAAGCGACAAGCACATCACCCACCTTCGGGAGGAGCTGACACGTGCCCAGAGCCGCATGGACAAGTTGGAACTGAAAGTCCAGGACGACTTCAAGCGTCAGACCACTGAGTTCCTGAGAGAGCTGATGCACACTCAACGCTGCACAGACCAGCTCAAAGCGAAAGCTCAAGTGCCTGACAAAGTGGAGCAAGAAACAAAGAACCAAGTTGACAAGCTCCAAGAAGCCCTTGCAGCCACTGAAAGTGACAAACGAGAATTAAAGACTGTCCAGAAACACCTGGTAAACCAACTCCAGTCTGCTGAACATCAGCTAGAGAAAGCTAAAGCTGACATTGAAGATAAGAACTCTGAAATTAATGCTCTGAAAGACCACCTGGAAAGGTGCAATGCTGAAATCAACCATCTGACCCAACAGCGAGATGACGTCAACGACGAGCTCTACGCGGTCAGAGATGAACTCCAGCACATTTTCCAACAGAAACCAGAGCCAAGAAGGGAGAGACCTCCCTCAGCATCACCACTGCCGAGCAGGACAGAGTCCTCCATCCAAGAACTGCCATACAGTGAAAGAAGTGAATGGCCACAACCCAAAATGTCACAGGCCTTCACCACAGAACCGTTCACTGCCAACAAGCAACGAGAGCTCATCCAGGCAGACTCCAGAGCTGCACCGGCGATGACCTTTAAAGATCTCAACAAGCTGGTTAAGAATATCACTCAGTTCAACCCGAACTCCACGGAATGCCCGGACATCCAGTCCCACATCCGAGATATCAACTTCCACCTAGAGGTGAGACCTCATGTGACTGACAGAGACAGGTTCTACCTCCTCAGATCCACATCCGGTTCAGAGGTACGAAGCTTCCTAGACCGACAACCTGCTCATGTCAAGTCAAACTACCCGCTGCTATGTGAGACACTGATAAAAGAATTCACAGGCCCAGAGTCAGAACACGGTGTGTTAATCGCCTTGGAAACCAAACAAGGTCGACACGAGACTCCCCAAGCCTACTACCACCGTTTTCGACAAGCCTTCTTTGGTGCACATAACTCACCTGAACAAGAGGAGGATGTGAACTTCAAAAACCTCTTTCTGAGAAACCTGCACCCCGGATTAAGTCATCATCTTGGTCTCGAGGCCTGCGCAGACACAATGACAATTCAACAGTTAGGTGACCTGACGCACAAGGCCCACATCAAACAGAAGATGTCCTCAAAGAAAGGTTTGAAAACATCCACAGTTTCAAACTCCTTCAGCCAAGACACAAGCCTTGCACTGGAAGACAACCAGTGGCATGACAACACCACAGTTCTTCGTAAGAAGCACAGAGAACGTGATTCCCATGCTGATGACAGATACCACACCAACCACATGGAAAAGTCATGGGACCAGCCACGCTTCTCAGGAAACCCACCTCGGCACCACTCAGTTAAGCACAGCACTGAGTATGCCCAAGAACAAGACAGTTTACCCTCAAAAGACATGGAGCAACTAATGAGGCGACTGGAAGTGTTCCTAGAAAACAGGCTGAACACGGAAGACCACTGATTCATCTGATACACCTTCATAATGAAGATGACAACCACTTGTTCTACAACAACACAGAACAAAGTGGTCTCTCACAGTCAACCACTGACAAACACCCAGAGGTACCAGAAAACACCATCCTGGCTACCCATCACTCATAAAGAAACCACCAAACGAGCTCCAAACTCAAGAACCATATGTGTGCTACAGAAACAACAGTAAGCCCAGAACGTCAGAAAGTCTGTCACAACCAAAAGGTATCATCGGAGGAATGCAACAACGGAGACCAAGTTTTGCACCACAGCTTCACGCAGCCATGCCAAACTGCCTCCCAATGTCTGCCAGAGAACTTCCTGCCTTACTGGTTTGACTCCCAGCAGATCACCGAAGATCCCTTTTCCAAGGCAAAGAGGCAACAAGCTCATCAAAGCTAAGCCATCAAGCAAAGGGGGGAGCAAAACAGACTGAAACAGATCTGACCATACATACATACATACACTACACAACATCCCTAACATACTCACTAACATACAGAAGTTAACCGCCTCTACTGTGCAAAACATTCAACAAACATGTTTTCCCCCACAGGTAGAAACTAACTTCAGAAACTAGCTTAACAACTTAGCTACACTTACCATAGGAAACATGGCAACTAACTACTCATCCAACAAGTACACCTGAGAACACCTATCATTACATCATGATCCCTGACACCTTAGCTGTGCAACAGTAGTTACAAGTCATATCAGGAGGAACACTCAACTGCTTTGTTTTGTTTTACCTCTTCCTTCCTTCCTTTTCTTCTTTTATTAGGTAAAATGCCTGTCCGCCCCATAAGGGTCAAGGTCACAATAATAGGATTGACACACCACGCCTAATATTTGTAAGTCACCTCAAAACGAATGTGAGCCAGAGAACTCCCTGCATCATTCGAATCACAAATTGAAAGGTAAATTGGTCTAAACCTAGAACAATTTAGAAGAGAATAAAACAAACAAATCAAATTTAGTCACAAAATTAATTAATCACCATCCCAAAACAAATTAGGATAACGTCCTAAAATTGAACTAAACTTTAGTCAACGTGATTAACTATATTGAGAGAGTGAACCTGTTTATGCCTAGGTAATCTAATGCCCTGCACCAGTAAAGTGACCAGTCATGGAGGTGTTGTCTTGTTGTTTGCTGTTTGTGTTTGCTTCCTCTACCCATTTCTCCAGCGTTCACCGATGTCTTCTACTCAACACATCGTCGACCGAAGGGGGGATATGTAACGACAATGAGAAGAAATCAACCACAGACTAATTTTCTTCCAGAAAATTAATTCAAACTCTCTACTTCCTGCCGAACAAAACAGAAGATTTGTTCAGAAAGTCAAATGATCCTCATCACTCTGGCTATTTAAAAGAGCCTCCCCCAACACTAACTAAATAACTGGTCAATGGCTAGCTTTGTGGCCAACTACGGACTGGTTAAGATAAAGACAGTGTCCTCACAGTCCAGAGCCATAAGTCACCCATCCTGGCGCCACAGAGTCTGCAAAAGACCCTTCTAATGACCAAACCAACGAAAACCCCCAACTAAGAACTTTTATGAGCCCAGCTAAAGGAAGAACTTGTCAATATGAGGGGGTTTTTAAAAGACAAATTGGTTCAGAAATGACACCACAGCATTCCTGACCCCTCCTCCTTAAGACCTCTGAACAAACAGAGTTCTGTCTCTTCACCAGAGAACTGATTCTTATCAATAACTATACATAAAATCATTCAAGAACAATTTTCAATGGACTCATGATCAAACAATCATGCAACTACCTAATCCTGGGTTGTTTCCACCACTTATATGCATATTTTAATAAGATAATATGTTTTGATCCCATTTAATTCAGGTAATAGTTATTATATTAACTATTAGAAGGAGTGAATGAATGAAAGTGTGTACTGTTTCATATCAATGCTATCTTACGAACACAACTAGCAAGATGGCTTGAATGATATCGGTGTAATATGTTTTGATCTTCTTTTAATTAGAAATCATGTCTAAACTGTAGCCTCTGTCCTCTCTGCTTAAGAGCTAGAAAACACACCAACACCCCAGATTTACGATGAAACAAAGCCAGTGTCTAATTGGTCCGCTCTCTTCAGGAGGGGGGACAAACTTTTAGTTAAAACCTTAGACCCAAAAACTAAGCTCTCTCTCTCGCTGCTCTCGAAGCTCTCTCGCTGCTCTCGAAGCTCTCTCGCTGCTCTAAAAGCTCTAAGCTCTCTAAGTTCCGGCAGACTAGTACCATGTAACAAACGAGCAGAAATAACCCAAATCAAGATCTGAAGAACATGGGTTAAACAGTTTCATTCAAGCCGTCTTACTACTCTCGTCTAAGTCTTCTTTTCTAAGTCTTCCTTTATTTTCCGATTGAAAGTCTCGGTTTTAAGTTAAGTTTTGCTGCAAAGTTTCGTTCCACGATTCGCGGCTGCAACGCACGCTTTCAACTTCAAAGACTCATTCAACCATCAGCAACCGCCAGCCACACGTGACTGGTTCTCGCCGCATCTATCCAAGCACGAGAAGACCATAACCAACAAACGAACCCCTTTGACGCTGACCAAAGGAATTCCCAAAAAGGAACGAGAAGACAAGCAAGTAACCTCCAGACTAAAGCTGAACTGGTGTATTTTAACTTTAATAACCTGCCTAAAACGATAGAAGGGTTAATTTAATGTTTGATGGTTCGTTCAGGTCATGTCTAAGTGCTTATGGAATCGTGAGATGTCATCCTTTCACTCTTAAACCCACTCTTTCCTCACTCTCTTCCTTTCTGCAACTCGTATGAATGTGTGTGTGTATGCGTGCGCGTGTGTTTGTGTTAGACATTAGTTGTTAGAATAATCCAGTCTTGTTTGTGTTAGGTGTTAGTATATAATCAATAAAGTTTGTATTTGAAAAGATATTGCTTGTGTATGTGCTTATCAAATTTTATTGTCTTGAACTTCGATCAAAAGTTACCTATGCTTTTACCCTATTTCTTAATTTACTGTTAGGGGTTATTCTTTCTTGGCCAGGAAGGTATTATATTTCCTAGAGTTAATAATTGTTTATGCTTTCTGTTCATTGGATGAACTGATAAATGATCATATTATTGATTTTGTTACAGTAAATAATTGAAAATAATTAAATTATTAATTATTGATCATAATTAGTTATGAATAATAATTAATAATATTTATACGTTGGCGTATAAACGCTACACATAGTATAGACATGGAACTTGGCTCTTTTGACTAAATCATGGTAAACTATGGTAAATCATCCTAGAATCATAGTAAATCATACTAAAACATGGTAAATCATGGTATACTATAGTAAATCATAGTAAACTATGGTAAATCGTGGTAAATCATGGTAAACTATGGTAAATCATGCTAGAATCATAGTAAATCATACTTGAACATGGTAAATCATGGTATACTATAGTAAATCATGGTAAACTATGGTAAATCATGGTAAACTATGGTAAATCATGGTAAACTATGATAAATCATGATAGAATCAGTAAATCATACTTGAACATGGTATATCATGGTATACTATAGTAAATCATGGTAAACTATGGTAAATCGTGGTAAATCATGGTAAACTATGGTAAATCATGGTAAACTATGGTAAATCATGCTAGAATCAGTAAATCATACTTCAACATGGTAAATCATGGTATACTATAGTAAATCGTGGTAAACTATGGTAAATCATGGTAAACTGGTAAATCATGCTAGAATCAGTAAATCATACTTGAACTTGGTAAATCATGGTATACTATAGTAAATCATGGTAAACTATAGTAAATTGTGGTAAATCATGGTAAACTATGGTAAATCATGGTAAACTATGGTAAAAAATGCTAGAATCAGTAAATCATATTGAACATGGTAAATCATGGTATACTATAGCAAATCATGGTAAACTATAGTAAATCGTGGTAAATCATGGTAAACTATGGTAAATCATGCTAGAATCATAGTAAATCATACTTGAACATGGTAAATCATGGTATACTATAGTAAATCATGGTAAACTATGGTAAATCATGGTAAACTATGATAAATCATGCTAGAATCAGTAAATCATACTTGAACATGGTATTTCATGGTATACTATAGTAAATCATGGTAAACTATAGTAAATTGTGGTAAATGTGGTAAACTATGGTAAATCATGGTAAACTATGGTAAATCATGCTAGAATCAGTAAATCATACTTGAACATGGTAAATCATGGTATACTATAGTAAATCATGGTAAACTATAGTAAATTGTGGTAAATCATGGTAAACTATGGTAAATCATGGTAAACTATGGTAAAAAATGCTAGAATCAGTAAATCATATTGAACATGGTAAATCATGGTATACTATAGCAAATCATGGTAAACTATAGTAAATCGTGGTAAATCATGGTAAACTATGGTAAATCATGCTAGAATCATAGTAAATCATACTTGAACATGGTAAATCATGGTATACTATAGTAAATCATGGTAAACTATGGTAAATCATGGTAAACTATGATAAATCATGCTAGAATCAGTAAATCATACTTAAACATGGTATTTCATGGTATACTATAGTAAATCATGGTAAACTATAGTAAATTGTGGTAAATCGTGGTAAACTATGGTAAATCATGGTAAACTATGGTAAATCATGCTAGAATCAGTAAATCATACTTGAACATGGTAAATCATGGTATACTATAGTAAATCATGGTAAACTATAGTAAATTGTGGTAAATCATGGTAAACTATGGTAAATCATGGTAAACTATGGCAAAAAATGCTAGAATCAGTAAATCATGCTTGAACATGGTAAATCATGGTATACTATAGTAAATCATGGTAAACTATAGTAAATCGTGGTAAATCATGGTAAACTATGGTAAATCATGCTAGAATAATAGTAAATCATACTTGAACATGGTAAATCATGGTATACTATAGTAAATCATGGTAAACTATGGTAAATCATGGTAAACTATGATAAATCATGCTAGAATCAGTAAATCATAGTTGAACATGGTATTTCATGGTATACTATAGTAAATCATGGTAAACTATGGTAAATCGTGGTAAATCATGGTAAACTATGGTAAATCATGGTAAACTATGGTAAATCATGCTAGAATCAGTAAATCATACTTCAACATGGTAAATCATGGTATACTATAGTAAATCATGGTAAACTATAGTAAATCGTGGTAAACTATGGTAAATCATGGTAAACTATGGTAAATCATGCTAGAATCAGTAAATCATACTTGAACATGGTAAATCATGGTATACTATAGTAAATCATGGTAAACTATACTAAATTGTGGTAAATCATGGTAAACTATGGTAAATCATGGTAAACTATGGTAAAAAATGCTAGAATCAGTAAATCATACTTGAACATGGTAAATCATGGTATACTATAGTAAATCATGGTAAACTATAGTAAATCGTGGTAAATCATGGTAAACTATGGTAAATCATGCTAGAATCATAGTAAATCATACTTGAACATGGTAAATCATGGTATACTATAGTAAATCATGGTAAACTATGGTAAATTGTGGTAAATCATGGTAAATTATGGTAAATCATGGTAAACCATGCTAGCAACGTGGTAAAACAAGCTAGCATCATGCTAGCTACATGCTAATCATGCTAACATGATGCTAGCATGATGCTAATAATGCTAGCATGATGCTAGCAACATGCTAATAATGTTAGCATGATACTAGCTACATGCTAATCATGCTAGCTTCTTGCTACAAACATGCTAGCAAACATGCTATTCATGTTAGCATCTTGTTAAAAAATGCTAGCATCATGCTAACAACATGCTAATCATGCTAGCTACATTCACGTTAGCTTTTGCTAAAAACATGCTAGCCTGATGCTAACAACATGCTAATCATATTAGCATCATGCTAGCAACATGCTAGCATTATGCTAGTCACATGCTTATAATGCTAGCATGATGATAATTTTGTTATAATCTTGCTAAAAACTAGCTAAACGCACTTTAGCAACCGAGTGGCGAGTTTTGCCACTGCAAGCACCACTTCACATTTTCTTCAGGAAATGTACATTCTAGTTCTTATTATTATTCTGGACAAAGTTTGGCACGTAACTCGCCCCGCACCGTTTGTCTCAGACCCATGAATGAGGTGTCAAATCGACCGGCTCATTAAGGAGAGGTGTGCTATGACTTTTATAAGCGATCAGGGGTGCGGTGTTCGCCCCAGGGGTGAAAAAGCGGCCAAAAAAGTCCCATTGACTTAACATTGCGACGACCTTTGACCACACGTAGCTCTGAGCGAGGATTTCACAGAAACGTGTGATTTGCCACATTTGAAGAGGCTGACAGGCTCTGTAAGAACATACCTCACAATGGGGTAAAAGTTGCACCCCTGGGGGGCAGGAGATGCCCAAAGTTGCCCCATTGACTTACTATGGGGAAGGAACGTCCCGTGAAACACACATGCTTTTCCTACTATGGTAAATTGCATAGGGACTTTGTATTGAACGTAGCTCTGGATCACAGTGTCATAGAGACAAGGGGGAGGCCTCATTTTACTCAGACGACCAATCAGTCTCTCAAGATCATTGTGAAGCTATCAAGCCACGCCCTGGCAACCATTTAGAGCCCCTTAGCAACAAGTTCCATAGACTTCCATTGAAAGAGTTCAAAGAGATATCTCCAGACTGAATTGTCATAGAAACATGGGGGTGGTCTCATTTGACTCGGGGCAGCAAACAGCCAATCATGAATCACCTAAACACTTCCAAGCCCCTCCCTAGCAACCATTGTCGAGCACCTTAGCAACCAAAATCCAAAGAGGGATATCTTCCATTCTGAATGTCGCAGAGACATGGGAGTTGGTTTATATCATTCATAGTGACAAGAAGCCTTTGGAGTTTCATGATTGGCAGCTGACAAGCCACTTGCTAGCAACCAAACAGAGTACCCTAGCAACCAAAATCCAAAGAGGGATATCTTCCATTCTGAATGTCGCAGAGGCATGGGAGTTGGTTTATATCATTCATACTGACAAGCAGCCTTTGGAGTTTCATGATTGGCAGCTGACAAGCCACTCCCTAGCAACCAAACAGAGTACCCTAGCAACCAAAATCCAAAGAGGGATATCTTCCATTCTGTATGTCGCAGAGGCATGGGAGTTGGATTATATCATTCATACTGACAAGCAGCCTTTGGAGTTTCATGATTGGCAGCTGCCAAGCTACTCCCTAGCAACCAAACAGAGTACCCTAGCAACCGTTTAGCAAAACGTATATCTCTGCATCAGAACATCGTATAGAGATGGGAGTTGGTTTATATCATTCATACTGACAAGAAGCCATTGCAGTTTCATCATTAGCAGCTGCCAAGCAACTCCATAGCAACCAAACAGAGTACCCTAGCAACCATTTTACAAGACCTACATCTCTGCATCAGAATATTGTATAGAGATGGGGGTTGGCTCATTAGTTTCAGTTGTAAAACAGTCTGTAAATATCACCATGGTAACTGTGTATTCACACCCTAGCAACCATTTAGAGCCACCTAGCAACCATATTGCAACATATAGAAGCCATATTTCAGCTCCACAACATCGTACAGACATGGTTGTTGGCTCGTATGCAATCATGTACAACACCCTAGCAACCGAGTGGAGAGTTTTGCCACTGCAAGCACCATTTCACATTTTCTTCAGGAAATGTACATTCTAGTTATTATTATTATTCTGGACAAAGTTTGGCGTGTAACTCGCCCCGCACCGTTTGTCTCAGACCCATGAATGAGGTGTCAAATCGACCGGCTCATTAAGAAGAGGTGTGCTATGACTTTTATAAGCGATTAGGGGTGCGGTGTTCGCCTCAGGGGCGAAAAAGCGGCCTAAAAAGTCCCATTGACTTAACATTGCGACGAACTTTGACCACACGTAGCTCTGAGCGAGGATTTCGCAGAAACGTGTGATTTGCCACATTTGAAGAGGCTGACAGGCTCTGTAAGAACATACCTCACAATAGGGTAAAAGTTGCACCCCTGGGGGGCAGGGGATGCCCAAAGTTGCCCCATTGACTTACTATGGGGAAGGAACGTCCCGTGAAACACACATGCTTTTCCTACTATGGTAAATTGCATAGGGACTTTGTATTGAACGTAGCTCTGGATCACAGTGTCATAGAGACAAGGGGGAGGCCTCATTTTACTCAGACGACCAATCAGTCTCTCAGGATCATTGTGAAGCTATCAAGCCACGCCCTAGCAACCATTTAGAGCCCCTTAGCAACAACTTCCATAGACTTCCATTGAAAGAGTTCAAAGAGATATCTCCAGACTGAATTGTCATAGAAACATGGGGGTCGTCTCATTTGACTCGGGGCAGCAAACAGCCAATCATGAATCACCTCAACACTTCCAAGCCCCTCCCTAGCAACCATTTAGAGAACCTTAGCAACAAGTCCCATAGACTTCCATTGAAATAGATCAAAGGGATATCTCCAGACTGAATTGTCATACAAACACGAGGGTGGTCTCATTTGACTCGGGGCAGCAAACGGCCAATCATGAATCACCTCAACACTTCCTAGCCCCTCCATAGCAACCATTGTCGAGCACCTTAGCAACCAAAATCCAAAGAGGGATATCTTCCATTCTGAATGTCACAAAGGCATGGGAGTTGGTTTATATCATTCAAAGTGTCAAGAAGCCTTTGCAGTTTCATCATTGGCAGCTGTCAAGCAACTCCATAACAACCAAAAAGAGTACCCTAGCAACCGTTTAGCAAAACGTATATCTCTGCATCAAAACATAGTATAGAGATGGGACTTGGCTCTTTTGACTAAATCATGGTAAACTATGGTAAATCATCCTAGAATCATAGTAAATCATACTAAAACATGGTAAATCATGGTATACTATAGTAAATCATAGTAAACTATGGTAAATCGTGGTAAATCATGGTAAACTATGGTAAATCATGCTAGAATCTGCTAATGTTTGACAGCTGTCTCATGGAATCCAAATTAAGGCCATGTGTTATAAAGGCTATAACCAAAATTTCAGGGCCATGAGGTCCAACTCACCTGATAAGTAGCCCTTATAAAACAGCTAAAACATTTGTCAGGTGGTTGACGTATGCTATACATATGTTGATTACTGTTACGCTGTCACTACCTGTATTCATTAGTCGCTGACAAACTGCTGTATTGTGACTTAGGAGATTTTGATCATTACCCAAAGGCACAACTTAAAGAGGTAGTTCACATTTCACCCACACAGTGTATCACTGTTCCATAATGTAGATCATCCCAATTTGAACCATAAAATATTTTCTCTTGTGAGAATGAACACCTTACTGGGAGTGTGCTGCTCCAAAATGAATAAAGTGTATACACCTGCAAACAACATAATTTTGAGCAGCAACCCAGCTGATATATTTATATAAAAAAATGCAAAACAACACAAGGTGGTTTAGGATTCATTATACTGTATAATTGTAGAAATAAGTATAAACCATTAATAAATCCCGAACCAATGTGTGTTGTTGTGCACACAACAGTCTTTCAGTTGCTTGCAGGCAGTTCATTCATTTTAGATCAGCACACTCCTGGTGAAGAGCTTGTTCTTCTGACAGGGAACACACTGGGCCAACTTGATCTATTACACTTGCATGGACCAGAAAATCTATGGATAATCTGAACTATCATTTATTTATTTATTAAATAAAATAAAGAGCCATGCTTACAGGAAGTTTGACGTATACTAGGTCACAAAGACTTCAGTCTGTATTAAACATAAGTATGAAGTTGGTGTAATGGGGTAGAAGGACTACAAATTGGATGGACTACAAATCCCATGAATTAAGACACTATAAAGGGAAACCAAATTGGTTAAACTTCCTCTTTGTGGTACCATGTGGCAAACAGGAAAAGCTGTTTGGTGTCTTTCAAGGCTGTGTAATAGCAGATGAAAAACCAAGTTGATTATAGAACTGAAGTGGGAAGGTAAGGGTTGTTGTGATTTATGAGACCATAGTGAGTTTGTCTAGTTTTAATATGTTTGTATTTGTTTTCTGTTTTAGTGTTCTTTTAGGAATGGTGTTGATTGGTGCCTCAGAGAATTAAGCAGATATATTTGAGAATACAGGTACTGATATTAATTGAATTATTTAATAGGGAGATTTGGTTTTAAGTTTTATTTTTATTTTATATTTGTAAATTTGTGTTTTAGGTTTTAGTGGTTTTAAGGTTTTATTTAATCCTTGTAAATATTGTATAGGGCAAATATCAATGTGTATTCTTTCTTTGTTTTCTTTACAGATGATGCATGATTGCCGTTTACTTTATTGAAAGCATTGGTGGCTTAATGGGTGTCTGAAGAGATGACTTTAATGTTGAATTGGGTCTTGTGTATGGAAGTGGCAAAGGGATTAATTTAATTGTCTTTGTTTGTTTTTTTGTTTTGTTTTATTTTGTTTTTGTTTTGTTTGTTGGGGACCTACAACTGACGGTGGGGTTCCCATTTTCTGGTATGTGATTTACTCTGTAAGGTTTTGGGAACAGATGGTAGTGCTTTGATTTACTTTACACTTGTGGAAGTTGGAGTGAAAGTGTGTTTATTGAACTTGTGAGTGTGCACATAGTTTCAGAGCAATTTCCATTGGATAGGATTGGGAACCCTGTTGTCTGTAACGGTTACAATTTTGTTTGTTTGTTTTTTTTATTCTCTTTGCCATCTCTGATCACCCCATGTGCTTTTTGTGAATCTTGTATAATAAACTTTGTTATATTTTGCAACAAAACACACTGTGGTTGTGGCCCTTTCTGAGTTCTCCTCATCCCTTGTGAGATGATGGGGTTACAAATGGCGTAGTCGACAGGGTGTTTTTTTTTGTTTGTTTTTGGGCAGCACTACAGTGTGTTTAAATGTAAAAAAAAAAATTTATTTAATTTTTTTTTTGCATTTTCTCTTGTCTTTTTTTTTTTATGTGTTGATAGCCACTCTTTTGTGTCGGTATCTAATAGGTAATTGTATAAGTAAACGGCAATCGTGCAAGAAAAACTGTCGCAATGGAGCAGGAGTTGACAGAGTTGCGGGAGCAGATACGTAGTTTACGTGCTACGAATCAACAGTTAATGGAAGAACATGCCGAATCCAACCCTGACACTAATCAGCCTGTATTCAACCCTAATGCTCCATCTTCTGTGCCTTTCAGCAGGGTGATGTATGTTCCTCGGGAGCGGAAGTGTCGCCGGTTCTTCGGGGACTTGGACTCTAACTTGAACATTGAGGACTGGATTGAGGAGGCTGAGGCCTGCATTGGGGATGGGAGTTGGACTGTACGAGAAAGGGTAGCATTTCTGATGGACTATTTGGGAGGGGAAGCCAGAATGGAGATCAAACTCCGACCCACACCTGAACGAGAAACTCCTGAACTCATTTTTAATGTGTTAAGAAGTATGTATGGTGCAAAACAAACATTTGTGCAGTTGCAGAAGGGTTTTTATGATCGAAAACAAAGAGAGGGTGAATCCCTTGAGTTTTCCCATGCACTTATGTCTTTGATGGACTCTATTCTCGCAAGTCGTCCAGATGGTGTCCCAAATGCTGACCAAGTTCTTCGTGATCAGTTTGTGGAGCATGTTAATGATGTAGCGCTTAAACGCGAACTCAAACGTTTTGTAAGACAAACTCCACACTGTACCTTACTTGATGTTCGAAGCGAAGCTATAAGATGGAATGAGGAAGGGAAGAGGGAAGTTATTCCCTCTGCTGCTCCGTTGTGGTGTAATGCTGCTCAGGGTAGAGTAATTGAATCACAGATGCATAAGGAATTTACTGAGTTAAAAGAAATTAAGGAGCTGTTAAAGCAACAACAAGCTCAGATTGACGAGATCACTAAGCGTCTTGATTATCTTAAACCCTTGAGTAATGAACCCGCCGTCGTTTCGACAAGGCAAAATACTTCTCGAAGGTGTTTACGTTGTAATAAACTGGGTCATATTGCCCGATATTGTAGACAACCATGGCCTGTTGAGTCTGGATCTAGGCCAACTAGGATGACGACCAGAGAAACCCTTGTAGAGGAGAATGATCAATCTACCTCCCCTGTTGCTTCTAGTCAGACTACTGAAGTGGGTAGTGGAGGTTTAAAGACCTCTAGTCTTGTTTGTCCTACGGTGGTACAGCGTCTTATTGGCAAATGTCCTACTGTTACCATTCAAATGGGGAGTGTTCCTGTTTTATGTCTGCTGGATAGTGGGTCAATGGTGACCACCATAACAGAGTCTTGTTTTGACCAACATTTTCGACAGCTAGCACCAGACACTCTGAAAAATTGTGGTTGGCTTCAGCTAAAAGCTGCAAACGGTTTGGACATTCCCTATGTGGGGTATTTTGAAACTGATGTTAACGTGTTGGGGAAAATGATATCTAAACAAGGTGTATTGGTTGTGAAAGACCCAGAAAACATGTCCAAGAAGAAAACACTGGTTCCTGGCCTGTTGGGTATGAATATAATAGGGCAGTGTTATAATGAATTATTTGAAGAACATGGTTCAGCCTTATTTTCAGTCCCACAGGTTAAGCAGGCGGAATCAGGCTGGAAGGATGTATTGTTGCAGTGCCAGAGAACTAGTGATCCTTCTTGTCCTGGTTTCATTGGCCATGTACGAGTGCAAGCTAAGCATCCAGTGCAGATTCCAGCTGGAACAATGAGGTTAGTTACGGCTTACTGCCCCAAGAGTGTTTCGAATGTGGTCACTCTACTAGAACCAATGAGTAATGATGGTAGTGGTGGATTACCTGCAGGAATTTTGATTTCTCCTGCATTGCTACAGTCTTCCCAAAATACCATCTGTGTACCTGTGGTTAATGTCAGCACAGAGACCGTATATTTACCTGAAAAGGCTATGTTGGGTAGTTTGGTTAGCGCTGAGGTGATTGATCAATCTGACCAAGAAATTTCCTTTGAAGAAAAGGTGCAAGGTAATGTTAGTGAAATGGTTATTCAGTGCCAAATGACAGCTTCCATTTCAAACCACAGTGAGCTGGGAAAGGTTGAGTTACCGGGGCTTTCAGAGTCTGAAAGGGAAGTAGTCAAGCACCTCTTGTATAAATATCAGGATGTTTTTGCTAAGGACGATGGTGACCTGGGTTGTACTAAATTAATAGAGCACCAAATCCCTTTGTTGAATGATGTCCCGGTGCGTCAGCACCATCGCCGAATTCCCCCTAGTCAGTTTGAAGCAGTGAAAACTCACATTAAGCAGCTGCTGGAGAGCCAGGTCATTAGGGAGAGTTGTAGTCCATATTCATCCCCGATTGTGCTGGTGAAGAAAAAGGATGGCTCCTTAAGAATGTGCGTAGATTATCGCCAGCTAAATGCAAAGACCCGGAAGGACGCTTATCCTCTTCCTAGGATTGAGGAGTCCTTAGACGCACTGACTGGGGCAAAGTGGTTTTCTACATTAGATTTAGCAAGTGGCTACAATCAAGTGCCAGTGGCTGAAGCTGATCGTCCTAAGACTGCCTTCTGTACTCCTTTTGGACTCTTTGAATTTCTCCGGATGCCTTTTGGGCTTTGCAATGGACCAAGTACTTTCCAACGGCTCATGGAGCGAATTTTTGGTGACCAAAGTTTTCAGTCCCTACTGCTCTATCTTGATGATGTGATTATTTTTTCAACAACAATAGAACAGCATCTGCAGAGATTGGAACTGGTACTGAGCCGTTTAAGACAGCAAAATTTAAAAGTCAAACTGAGTAAATGTTGTTTTTTCAGATCAGAAGTGCGTTACTTGGGACATGTAGTTTCCGCTGCAGGAGTTCGTACTGATCCAGATAAGATGTGGCAGTCTGCGGTGGCAAACTGGAAACGGCCACAGACTCTTCAAGAATTGAGGTCGTTTTTAGGCTTTGCTAGTTATTATCGACGATTTGTAAAAGGGTTTTTGTGTATTGCAAAGCCGTTGAATACTTTAGTAGCGGAGGTCATTCGGGATCAGAAAACCAAGCGGCCAAAAGTTGAGTTGGGGAATAACTGGGTGGAAGCCTGTGAGAATGCATTTCAGTCCCTTAAGGTAGCTTTGACCAGTGCTCCTGTGTTGGCTTACGCTGATTTTCGCAAGCCATTCATTTTGGAAATCGATGCAAGCTTTCAGGGTTTGGGTGCCGTTTTGTCACAAGAACTAAAGGACAAATGTCGACCAGTTGCTTTTGCAAGTAGAGGGTTGAGGCCATCAGAACGTAATATGCGAAATTATAGTTCAATGAAGTTGGAATTTGTGGCTCTAAAATGGGCCGTAGCTGAAAAATTCCGAGAGTATTTGCTGGGCAATAAGTGTACAGTATATACTGATAACAACCCTCTTAGTCATTTGCAGACAGCAAAGTTGGGGGCACTGGAACAAAGGTGGGTCAATCAACTCGCAGAATTTGACTTGGACATAAAATATAAGCCTGGACGCAATAATGGCAATGCTGATGCTTTGTCTAGACAAAGCGCCGCCCCTTTGGTGGGACTGGCTTCAGTTGCAGTGGTGCCTGAACAGATACGGCAGTCCGTTTCTGATCATGGTCCAGTAGCAGCGGTTAATAGCATCTCTGTTTTTCCTAGACAATCAAAGGACAATTTGGGTGTGCTGCAGGAAGCTGACCCAGTTATAGGAAGGTTCATGGTTTACTGGGACCGTAAGCAGCCACCAACATCTCAAGAGCGTAGTTTTGAACGATCAGAGGTCTTGGAGTTAGTTCGTCAATGGGGGAAATTGGAGAAGGTAGATGGCGTCTTGTACCGACGATTTTGGCCACAAGAAAGTCATAAGGAAGTTCGACAGGTGGTGTTACCATCGGTCCTTAGGGAAGAGGTTCTCACCTGCCTTCATGATGACCATGGTCATCAGGGGATGGAGCGAACAGCAAGGTTAGTAAGGGCTCGGTGCTATTGGCCAGGGATGTATAGCTATGTGGATGATTGGTGTAGGAAGTGACAGCGCTGTACCCTGTCAAAAGTAGTTCGACCGAAGGTGCGTACCTTTATGGGGCATTTGGTAGCTGATAGACCGCTAGATATCGTAGCTATTGATTTCACACTGCTGGATCCATCATCTAATGAAATAGAAAACGTATTAATTATGACCGATGTGTTTTCAAAATTTACCCAGGCAATCCCTACTAAAGACCAGACTGCTAAGACTGTGGCTCGGGTACTGGTGGAACGGTGGTTTTATATGTTCGGTGTCCCACGACAGTTACATTCAGATCAGGGAAGGTGCTTTGAGAGCCGTTTGATTCAAGAACTTTGTCAAATTTATGGAATTACCAAGACTCATACTACTCCATATCGGCCACAGGGGAATGGTCAGTGTGAGCGGTTCAATAGAACCATGCACGATTTGCTGCGCACCCTTCCTGCTGAGAAAAAATGCAATTGGCCGTCACATTTGTCACAGGTGGTTTTTGCATATAATACCACAGAGCACCAGTCCACAGGCTATTGTCCTTATGTCTTGATGTTTGGACAAGAACCACATTTACCTGTAGATGTTATGTTAGGATTGGATGATTATGGTCAAACGAATTGTGATTGGATGGCTGACCATCGAGATAATCTGGAAAAGATTTTTAACTGTGCCCGAGCTCGTCTCCAAAAGGCTGCAGCTCAGCGTGCCCGTGCAAATGATGCTAAAGTGTGTCGTATGTCCTTACAGGAAGGCCAGCTGGTATATCAGAGAGCTCACGGTCACAAAGGTAGAAGTAAAATCCAGGATGCCTGGGATCCAACCACGTACAGAATTGTCCGATGCCCTGATGATCAAGGGTCCGTATATTCTATTGTTCCAGTCGATGGTGGCAAAGTGAGACACATCCACCGTAGTGAGCTGCGACCAGTTTATGTTCCATCAGACGGCCAAGCAGAGTATCTGGGCTTACCCCCTTTGAACAACGATTATAAAGATTTTGGAGGGGTCATGGTGTTGGGTGAATTGCCTGGTGTAATTGAGGAGGATGAATGCATTATGCCCCCTTTAGCAGAAGAACGTGGCCTTGATCGTGAGTTGATCCCAGAGCCATATCAAGATGAACCGCCTTTGCAGCTAGAGGTGGGCTCATTGAGACGGACAGCACGGTCCACAGCGGGACAGCATACAAATCCATATCGCCTTCCTCAGTCGGCAGTGTGTAGAGAAGTCCAGCCAAATGGTCATGCCTCTCTCCCTATGACAGAGCTCTCCAAGGGTAAAAATACCCTGTTTTTTAGACCTTGGTCATAGAAATCCGATCGACGGGACGTCGATTTAAATTAAGTGGGGTGTATTGTAATGGGGTAGAAGGACTACAAATTGGATGGACTACAAATCCCATGAATTAAGACACTATAAAGGGAAACCAAATTGGTTGGACTTCCTCTTTGTGTTACCATGTGGCAAACAGGAAAAGCTGTTTGGTGTCTTTCAAGGCTGTGTAATAGCAGATGAAAAACCAAGTTGATTATAGAACTGAAGTGGGAAGGTAAGGGTTGTTGTGATTTATGAGACCATAGTGAGTTTGTCTAGTTTTAATATGTTTGTATTTGTTTTCTGTTTTAGTGTTTTTTTGGGAATGGTGTTGATTGGTGCCTCAGAGAATTAAGCAGATATATTTGAGAATACAGGTACTGATATTAATTGAATTATTATGACCGCCGCTAGCGTAGCTAGCGAAAGCGGTCATATAGGGATTGTCAAAGTTTTTTTTTTTTTTTTTTCCGTCATCTTACTGAATTTTCCGTCAACGATACCAGGGACACCGAAGCACCGGGGAACATGAAATTTGGTGGGCATGTAGCCCCACTAGACTTCTAAGGAAAAATTTCGTTTGGTCCCCGGGGGCCACTCCCCCCCCGTGCTGGGCCCCCCCCAAACCCAAAAAAATGCAGTTTTTCCTAAATAACTACCTGAACCGTGGCACCGAGGATGAAGAAATTTTTATGGTATGTTGGTCTACTAGACTTTTACGGAAAAATTTCGTTTGGTCCCCGGGGGCCACTTCCCCCCCCGCGCTGGGGCCCCCGTAAATTTTTCGTCAACGATACCAGGGACACCGAAACACCGGGGAACATTAAATTTGGTGGGCATGTAGCCCCACTAGACTTCTAAGGAAAAATTTTGTTTGGTCCCCGGGGGCCACTCCCCCCCCCGCGCTGGGGCCCCCGTAAATTTTTCGTCAACGGTACCAGGTCCACCGAAACACCGGGGAACATGAAATTTGGTGGGCATGTAGCCCCACTATAGATTTTACGGAAAAATTTCGTTTGGTCCCCGGGGGCCACTCCCCCCCCTGCGCTGGGCCCCCCGTGAATTTTTTGTCAATGATACCAGGGACACCGAAACACCGGGGAACATGAAATTTGGTGGGCATGTAGCCCCACTAGACTTTTACGGAAAAATTTCGTTTGGTCCCCGGGGGCCACTCCCCCCCCACGCTGGGCCCCCCCAAACCCAAAAAATGCAGTTTTTCCTAAATAACTACCTGAACCGTGGCACCGAGGATGAATAAATTTTTATGGTATGTTGGTCTACTAGACTTTTACAGAAAAATTTCGTTTGGTCCCCGGGGGCCACTCCCCCCATGAATTTTTCGTCAACGATACCAGGGACACCGAAACACCGGGAAACATGAAATTTGGTGGGCATGTAGCCCCACTAGACTGTTACGGAAAAATTTTGTTTGGTCCCCGGGGGCCACTCCCCCCCCGCGCTGGGCCCCCCGTGAATTTTTCGTCAACAATACCAGGGACACCGAAACACCGGGGAACATGACATTTGGTGGGCATGTAGCCCCACTAGACTTTTACGGAAAAATTTCGTTTGGTCCCCGGGGGCCACTCCCCCCCCGCGCTGGGCCCCCTGTGAATTTTTCGTCAACCATACCAGGGACACCGAAACACCGGGGAACATGAAATTTGGTGGGCATGTAGCCCCACTAGACTTTTACGGAAAAATTTCGTTTGGTCCCCGGAGGCCACTCCCCCCCCGCGCTGGGCCCCCCGTGAATTTTTCGTCAACGATACCAGGGACACCGAAACACTGGGGAACATGAAATTTGGTGGGCATGTAGCCCCACTAGACTTTTACGGAAAAATTTCATTTGGTCCCCGGGGGCCACTCCCCCCCGCGCTGGGCCCCCCCAAACCCAAAAAATGCAGTTTTTCCTAAATAACTACCTGAACCGTGGTACTGAGGATGAAGAAATTTTTATGGTATGTTGGTCTTAAGGGCCCACATCAACCTAGCCCATAATCGATTGTCAAAGTTTTTTTGTTTTTTTTTCCCGTCATCTTACTGAATTTTTCGTCAACGATACCAGGGACACCGAAACACCGGGGAACATGAAATTTGGTGGGCATGTAGCCCCACTAGACTTTTACGGAAAAATTTCGTTTGGTCCCCGGGGGCCACTCCCCCCCCGCGCTGGGCCCCCCCAAACCCAAAAAATGCAGTTTTTCCTAAATAACTACCTGAACCGTGGCACCGAGGATGAAGAAATTTTTATGGTATGTTGGTCTTAAGGGCCCACATCAACCTAGCCCATAATCGATTGTCAAAGTTTTTTTTTTTTTTTTTGTCATCTTACTGAATTTTTCGTCAACGATACCAGGGACACCGAAACACCGGGGAACATGAAATTTGGTGGGCATGTAGCCCCACTAGACTTTTACGGAAAAATTTTGTTTGGTCCCCGGGGGCCACTCCCCCCCCGCGCTGGGCCCCCCCAAACCCAAAAAATGCTGTTTTTCCTAAATAGCTACCTGAACCGTGGCACCGAGGATGAAGAAATTTGTATGGTATGTTGGTCTTAAGGGCCCACATCAACCTAGCCCATAATCACTCATTTGTGATTTGCGCCCCTCCCATAAAAAATGAAAATGCAATATTATTCTGCTTTAATCGCCCCTATCTTCAGTTTAGATGTTCAGAACTGCACCATATTTCATGTGTATGATTAACTTGACATCCTCTGGGGGTATGCTAAGTTTCGTAGAATTTCATCCATGGGGGGGTATAAAATAAATTCATTTATGTGCACATTTAGTGACTGTACACTCATCGGCCTGTAGATGGTGGTGTTGAGCGAAGGGTTGCTGGTTTAGGATGATACTGTCACACACACACATGCAGGAATACAAACAAATGCAAGCATGCACACACACTGACATCCACACGCACAGACACACACCCATACACACACATACAAATCCACATGCACAGACATACACACACAAACACACACGTGCACACACATGTACTGTACGCACGCATACATACACGCACAGACACACAAACACATACACACACACACAGACAGACATGCACATACTACTACTTTTTTTAGGTATATACATAAACACGCAATACAGCCAAATTGCTCCACGTCATTTATTTTTGTGGAAAGCCAGTGCAGGCCTGAGCGGCGGTCATATTTTGTACCGCCATGCGGTACATCTAGTTTAATAGGGAGATTTGGTTTTAAGTTTTATTTTTATTTTATATTTGTAAATTTGTGTTTTAGGTTTTAGTGGTTTTAAGGTTTTATTTAATCCTTGTAAATATTGTATAGGGCAAATATCAATGTGTATTCTTTCTTTGTTTTCTTTACAGATGATGCATGATTGCCGTTTACTTTATTGAAAGCATTGGTGGCTTAATGGGTGTCTGAAGAGATGACTTTAATGTTGAATTGGGTCTTGTGTATGGAAGTGGCAAAGGGATTAATTTAATTGTCTTTGTTTGTTTTTTTGTTTTGTTTTATTTTGTTTTTGTTTTGTTTGTTGGGGACCTACAACTGACGGTGGGGTTCCCATTTTCTGGTATGTGATTTACTGTGATGGTAGTGCTTTGATTTACTTTACACTTGTGGAGGTTGGAGTGAATGTGTGTTTATTGAACTTGTTAGTGTGCACATAGTTTCAGAGCAATTTCCATTGGATAGGATTGGGAACCCTGTTGTCTGTAACGGTTACAATTTTGTTTGTTTGGTTTTTTTATTCTCTTTGCCATCTCTGATCACCCCATGTGCTTTTTGTGAATCTTGTATAATAAACTTTGTTATATTTTGCAACAAAACACACTGTGGTTGTGGCCCTTTCTGAGTTCTCCTCATCCCTTGTGAGATGATGGGGTTACATTGGGGTGCTTTAGACATTGATTTATCTTATCCAACACCACAACTGAAATCATATCAAATATGTCTAATGTTGCCTGTATCCTATTTTATATGTATATGTACATTAGCATGCTGACGTTTGTGTTTTGGTTAATAACCATGATGTGCAGTCAACAAAACAACAACATCTAATAATGGAATGTTGTTTTGTCTAGATGTTAACATTGTGACAGTTGGGTTTAGACCACCATACCTCACGACAATTTAGAAGTGAGATTGTGACCCAACAAACACATTCATTCACATTTAGTATTTGACATCAATATGACGTTAGCTTGAGACATTGGCACAATGTTGGATTTTACAACACAACTTAAAACCAAGAAAATATCAAGGTGTATGTTAGAATTAGCAGATGTTGACGTTGGAAAGATGTTGAATATTTGTTACTTTACAACACAACTTAAAACCCCAAATATCAGTGTCTAATGATGTTAGAATTTCATGTTGTGTGGATGTTAACATTGTTTTTTAGGAGACGTTGGGTTTTGGTCATCATACCTCATGACGAAATGTTTGACGTGAATATGATGTTGGCTTGACGTTTGATTTTGGTAAGTTAATGTCACAAGTAAATTGTAAAATGTCACATCTAATGATGTTAGAATTTGATGTTGTGTGGATGTTACCATAATGACATCAAGAAGACGTTGGGTTTTGGTCACCATACCTCACGACTAAACGTCAGTATTTGATGTCAATATGATGTTAAGGAGACCTTGGGTTTTGGTCATCATATACCTCATGACTAACTGTCAGTTTTTGACGTCAGTAGGACGTTATCTTGAGACGTTGGCTTGCTGTTGTATTTTGATTAGTTAATATCACAACCTAAAACCAATAAAACTTCAACGTCTAATGATGTTCGAATTTGACCTTGTGTGGACGTTACCATTACAAAGTTAAGGAGACGTTGGGTTTTGGTCACCATGCTAGAGGTCTTCACGGGTGCACTTTGATCCGAAAACCCGAGGTCCAAGCGGGTTCGGGTCTAAAACTTAAACGAGTACCTTGGACACAGGTCGGGTTCGGTATTAGTGGCCTCGGGTCTCTGGCATCTAAATGTGCTTTTTCAATATGGACTTGAGAAGAGCTGAATTCTTTTAAACTGTCAGGCATTTAACAAAACTTTATTAGCTATTTAAAACAATTCTATGGCAACGTTATTAAGTTCTCTCTGAATCCGCACTTCTACATGCAATGGACTCTACGTAAGGTTGTTTACGCATTTAGACGTTGCTCCACTTTTTTGCCTACCGTTTCAACGATCATCTTAAGGTCAGGTATAAGATACAATTAAGTTATAGGATGTACTGAAGTTACAGTGATGAGTGATTGACATTTCAGCACTTCGCACGTACTTGCGCGTCAAGTGCAATTTTGAGAAATGCGTGTAGAAAAGGAACAAATGTTTTTTGTAACCTTGCACACAGAAATCCATTGTAACTATGAGATCCATCAGGAAAAGGCACTCGCTTCATTACACTGCGTGTTCATGCAGGGCTTCAAGTAAATAAATGAATAATGGAGCAGCGGCCAAATAAGTCAGCAGGACACTGGGATTCTTCTTGACAGACTTTGCTGTGCACACGTCAGTGCCATTTATGTTTGGGTCCAGTCAGGTTAGAAAAGAAATGCTGTCGGGTTGGGTCGGACTCGGGTCTGACTCGGGTTGGGTTTTTCTTTAAATAAAATTATGCACGTCAGGTTCGGGTAAGAAGTGATTTGGATCGGGTACAGATTTTAGGATCCAAGAAGACCTCTACACCATACCTCACAACTAAATTTCAGTGTTTTTGACGTCAATATGACGTTGTCTTGGGATGTTGGCTTGACGTTGTATTTTGGTTAGTAAATCCCCCAACCTAAAATCAACAAAATATCAATGTCTAATAATATTAGAATTTGACGTTGTGTGGACGTTATCTTAATGACATCAAGATGACGTTTGATTTTGGTCACCATACCTCACCACTAAATGTCAGTATTTTACGTTAATATGACGTTGGTTTGAGACGTTGTCTCAACGTTGGATTTTAGTTACTTTACAACACAACCTAAAAATAACAAAAGATCAACGTCTAATGGTGTTAGAATTTGACGTTGTGTGGACGTTACCATTACGACGTTAAGGACATATTAGGTTGTGATCACCATACCACATGACTAAATGTCAGTGTTTGACGTAACTATGAAGTTGTCAGGAGACGTTGGCTTGACGTTGTATTTTGGTTAGTTAATACCACAACCTAAAACCAACAAAATATCAACGTCTGATGATGTTAGAATTTGACATTGTGTGGACGTTAACATTATGACATCAAGGTGACGTTGAGTTTTGGTCACCATACCTCACGACTAAATGTCCCCACTAAACATTGGACGTCGGATAGAAAAGACTTAACTAATAAAACACACGATCCACAGCAAGTCGACCCCGTCTCCTTCCTTCTTCCCACAAACAAACTTTTGTGGACGGACGTCAACATTAGACGTGCGGAAGACGTCGAAAAAAGACGTCGCCTGGCGTCTCAAAACAACCAACAATCAACCGTTGGGGTTTGGTCACCATACCTCACGACTGAATGTCAGTGTTTGACGCAAATATGACGTTGTCAGGAGACGTTGGCTTGACGTTGTATTTTGGTTAGTTAATACCACAACCTAAAACCAACAACATATCAACGTCTAATGGTGTTAGAATTTGACGTTGTGTGGACGTTGCCATTACGACGTTAAGGTGACGTTGGGTTTTGGTCACCATACCTCACGACTGAATGTCAGTGTTTGACGCAAATATGACGTTGTCAGGAGACGTTGGCTTGACGTTGTATTTTGGTTAGTAAATACCACAACCTAAAACCAACAAAATATCAACGTCTAATGGTGTTAGATTTTGACGTTGTGTGGACGTTGCCATTACGACGTTAAGGTGACGTTGGGGTTTGGTCACCATACCTCACGACTGAATGTCAGTGTTTGACGTAAATATGACGTTGTCAGGAGAAGTTGGCTTGACGTTGTATTTTGGTTAGTAAATACCACAACCTAAAACCAACAAAATATCAACGTTTAATGGTGTTAGAATTTGACGTTGTGTGGACGTTGCCATTATGACGTTAAGGTGACGTTGGGGTTTGGTCACCATACCTCACGACTGAATGTCAGTGTTTGACGTAAATATGACGTCGTCAGGAGACGTTGGCTTGACGTTGTATTTTGGTTAGTAAATACCACAACCTAAAACCAACAAAATTTCTACGTCTAATGATGTTAGAATTTGACGTTGTGTGGACGTTACCATTATGACGTCATAGAGACGTTGGATTTTGGTAACTTTACAACACAACCTAAAAACAACAAAATATCAACGTCAGCTGACGTCAGTATTGGACGTCAGCTTAACGTTGACATTAGACATTGAGTTGATGTTGGATTTTAGTCATCCGACGTATCAACGTCATATGACGTTGTGTGCCTGCTGGGTTCTTTCTTTCTAACTATTCTATCTTTCTATCTAATCTATCTTTCTTTCTAACTAATCCATCTTTCTTTCTTTCTAACTAATCCATCTTTCATTCTTTCTAACTAACCAATCCATCGTTCTTTCTTTCTAACTAATCCATCTTTCTTTCTAACTAATGTATCTTTCTTTCTTTCTTTCATTCTAACTAATCTATCTTTCTTTCTAACTAATCTATCTATTTATCCTTCTATCTAATCTATCTTTCTGACTAATCTATCTTTCTTTCTAACTAATCCATCTTTCTTTCTTTCTTTCTTTCTTTCTTTCTTTCTAACTAATCAATCTTTTCTTTCTCTCTTACTAATCTATCTTTCTAACTAATCAGTCTTTCTTTCTTTCATTCTAACTAATCAGTCTTTCTTTCTTTCTTTTCAACTAATCATCTATCTTTCTTGCTAACTAATCTATCTTTCTTTCTTTTTAACTAATCATCTTTCTTTCTTTCTAACTAATCTATCTTTCTAACTAATCTATCTTTTTATCTAATCTTTCTAACTAATCTATCTTTCTTTCTTTCTTTTTAACTAATCCATCTTTCTTTCTTTCTAACCAATCCATCTTTCTTTCATTCTAACTAATCTATCTTTCTTTCTAACTAATTTATCTTTCTATCTAATCCATCTTTCGTTCTTTCTAACTAATATATTTTTCTTTCTTTCTTTCATTCTAACTAATCTATCTTTCTTTCTTTCGTTCTAACTATTCTATCTTTCTATCTAATCTATCTTTCTTTTTAACTAATCCATCTTTCTTTCTTTCTAACTAATCCACCTTTCTAACTAATCCATCTTTCTTTCTTTCTAACTAATCCATCTTTCATTCTTTCTAACTAACCAATCCATCTTTCTGTCTAACTAATCTATCTTTCTTTCATTTTAACTAATCTTTCTTTCTTTCTTTCTTTCTTTCTTTCTTTCTTTCTTTCTAACTAATCTATTTATCCTTCTATCTAATCTATCTTTCTTTCTAACTAATCTATCTTTCTTTCTTACTAATCCATCTTTCTTTCTTTCTTTCTAACTAATCAATCTTTTTTCTTTCTGTCTTACTAATCTATCTTTCTTTCTTTCTAACTAATCAGTCTTTCTTTCTTTCATTCTAACTAATCAGTCTTTCTTTTTAACTAATTCATCTATCTTTCTTGCTAGCTAATCTATCTTTCTTTCTTTTTAACTAATCCATCTTTCTTTCTTTCTAATATATCTTTCTTTTTAACTAATCCATCTTTCTTTCTAACTAATCTATCTTTCTTTCTTTTTAACTAATCCATCTTTCTTTCTTACTAATCCATCTTTCTTTCTAACCAACTAATCCACCGTTCATTCTTTCATTCTAGCTAATCTATCTTTCTTTCTAACTAATCCATCTTTCTTTCTCTTTCTTTCTATCTTTTTTCTAACTAATCTTTTTCTCTTTCTTTCTTTCTTTCTTTCTTTCTTTCTTTCTTTCTAACTAATCAAATTTTCTTTCTTTCATTCTAACTAATCTATTTTTCTTTCTTTTTAACTAATCCTTTCTTTCTTTCTTTCTTTCTTTCTTTCTTTCTTTCTTTCTTTCTTTCTTTCTTTCTAACTAATCTATCTATTTATCCTTATATCTAATCTATCTTTCTTTCTTACTAATCCATCTTTCTTTCTTTCTTTCTTTCTTTCTTTCTTTCTTTCTTTCTAACTAATCAATCTTTTTTCTTTCTCTCTTACTAATCTATCTTTCTTTCTTTCTAACTAATCAGTCTTTCTTTCTTTCATTCTAACTAATCAGTCTTTCTTTTTAACTAATCCATCTTTCTTTCTTTCTAACTAATCCATCTTTCATTCTTTCTAACTAACCAATCCATCTTTCTGTCTAACTAATCTATCTTTCTTTCATTTTAACTAATCTTTCTTTCTTTCTTTCTTTCTTTCTTTCTTTCTTTCTTTCTTTCTTTCTTTCTAACTAATCTATTTATCCTTCTATCTAATCTATCTTTCTTTCTAACTAATCTATCTTTCTTTCTTACTAATCCTTCTTTCTTTCTTTCTTTCTTTCTTTCTTTCTTTCTTTCTTTCTTTCTTTCTTTCTTTCTTTCTTCCTAATCTTTTTCTTTTTTTCTTTCATTCTTTCTAACTAACCAATCCATCGTTCTTTATTTCTAACTAATCCATCTTTCTAACTAATCTATCTTTCTTTCATTCTAACTAATCTTTCTTTCTTTCTTTCTTTCTTTCTTTCTTTCTTTCTTTCTTTCTTTCTTTCTAACTAATCTATCTTTCTTTCTTTCTAATCTTTCTTTCTTTCTTTCTAACTAATCAATCTTTTTCTTTCTGTCTTACTAATCTATCTTTCTTTCTTTCTAACTAATCAGTCTTTCTTTCTTTCATTCTAACTAATCAGTCTTTCTTTTTAACTAATTCATCTATCTTTCTTGCTAACTAATCTCTTTCTTTCTTTTTAACTAATCCATCTTTCTTTCTTTCTAACTAATATATCTTTCTTTTTAACTAATCCATCTTTCTTTCTATCTAATCCATCTTTCTTTCTAACTAATCCATCTTTCTTTCTTATTAATCCATCTTTCTTTCTAACCAACTAATCCACCGTTCATTCTTTCATTCTAGCTTATCTATCTTTCTTTCTAACTAATCCATCTTTCTTTCTCTTTCTTTCTATCTTTTTTCTAACTAATCTTTCTTTCTCTTTCTTTCTTTCTTTCTTTCTTTCTTTCTTTCTTTCTTTCTTTCTTTCTTTCTTTCTTTCTTTCTTTCTAACTAATCAAATTTTCTTTCTTTCATTCTAACTAATCTATTTTTCTTTCTTTTTAACTAATCCATCTTTCTTTCTTTCTTTTCTTTCTTTCTTTCTTTCTAACTAATCTATCTTTCTTTCTTTCTAATCTTTCTTTCTTTCTTTCTTTCTTTCTTTCTAACTAATCAATCTTTTTCTTTCTGTCTTACTAATCTATCTTTCTTTCTATCTAACTAATCAGTCTTTCTTTCTTTCATTCTAACTAATCAGTCTTTCTTTCTTTTTAACTAATCTATCTATTTATCCTTCTATCTAATCTATCTTTCTTTCTTACTAATCCATCTTTCTTTCTTTCTTTCTTTCTTTCTTTCTTTCTAACTAATCAATCTTTTTTCTTTCTCTCTTACTAATCTATCTTTCTTTCTTTCTAACTAATCAGTCTTTCTTTCTTTCATTCTAACTAATCAGTCTTTCTTTTTAACTAATCTATCTATCTTTCTTGCTAACTAATCTATCTTTCTTTCTTTTTAACTAATCCATCTTTCTTTCTAACTAATCTATCTTTCTTTCTTTTTAACTAATCCATCTTTCTTTCTTACTAATCCATCTTTTTTTCTAACCAACTAATCCAATGTTCATTCTTTCTTTCATTCTAGCTAATCTATCTTTCTTTCTAACTACCGTAAAACTTCAAATAATAGCCCGGGCTTTTATTTTCCCAAATCGCCGAACTGCACCGGCTTGTATTTGAGACAGGCGTCTATAAGAGACAGGCCTTTAATTCAGTGTTGATGTTGTTCATTGAGTGTAGCATATCCATAGAATTTAGGCTGACAGACAGAAAACATGACAATAAGAGTTTACCACATTATATTACGTTTTATTTATAATTCGAATGTGTTTAACAAATCAGTTAATGTAAGAATTACATTATATTGCGTCGTGTCACGTCTATGACAACTCGAGGTAACGTTATCACACACCGGTCGCGCACTTGCTCAGTTTATGGCCAGCAATATTTTTATGTTTAAGGACATTATGGAGTTAATATAATGTCTGTACTGTACTATGTTATGATTGTACTGTACAATTAAATACAATCGTTGCTAAGTCTGCAGTCTGAACACTTTACCTCAGAGCGTCCGTTAACTGAATGAATAGATAATATCATAATACCTCGAGTTGTCATTGACGCAGCGTGGCGCTTCTCGTCTTGTGTGCGAGATTATTGGCAGCATAAAAAAAACATTCATTACTATCATCTTCACCGCGATACACCTCAACTACAAGTTCATTGGCGAATTCCTCCTCGTCGCTCCCGTCCACTTCTCCCTCTCCGCCTTGCTTGCACTAACAGCTCCCGCCCAGATGCGCATGGCTCTCTTGCGTGCGCAATCTGCACCATAGAACTGGTTTAAAAAGATGATCTGACAGGTTTTAGAAGATTAAATACAAACCGAAACAAAAAAACAGACCAGGCCTCTATTTGAGACCGGCGTTTATTTACCCAAACCTGTTGTCACACCGGGCGTTTAAAAGAGACAGGCGTCTATTTGGGACTCGGCTATTATTTGAAGTTTTACGGTAATCCATCTTTCTTTCTTTCTTTCTCTTTCTTTCTTTCTAACTAATCAAATTTTCTTTCTTTCTACCTAAACTTTTCTTTCTTTCTTTCTTTCTTTCTTTCTTTCTTTCTTTCTTTCTTTCTTTCTTTCTTTCTTTCTACCTAATCTTTCTTTCTTTTTTCTTTCATTCTTTCTTTCTACTTAATCTTTCTTTCTTTTTTCTTTCTTTCTTTCTTTCTAACTAATCTTTCTTTCTTTTTTATTTCTTTCTTTCTAATCTTTCTTTCTAATCTATCTAACTAATCTTTCTTTTTAACTTATCTGTCTTTCTAACTAATCTATCTTTCTTTCTCTTTCTTTCTAACTAATCTTTCTTTCTTTTTCTTTCTAACTAATCTTTTTTCTTTCTAACTAATCTCTTTCTAATATTTCTTTCTAACTAATCTTTCTTTCTTTTTCTTTCTAACTAATCTTTTTTTCTTTCTTTCTAACTATTCTTTCTTTCTAACTAATTTATCAATCAAAATTTAAACTACTTTAAACTTCAAACTACTTAAAACTTCTAACTACTTTTAACTTCTTCAAACTCTCTGGTCCGGCTTTCTCAAGCCAACTTAAAGTTTGTCTCAACAAACTTTTTTTCTAGTTTTGGCTTTTATAAGCTTTAACCTATCTATGATAAACTATGCAGTGTTATTTTAAATCTGACTTTATTAGATGTCTTTTTAGCCCATATTACTCCTGAACAGTAACGTCAGTAGACATTACCGAAATTAAAGCACTGGGTATATACAGTAATTTGTATATTTGTTTAATTGTATACTTTTTTTGTTTGACCATGTGTTTGTACTTTGTTTTTGGTGTCCTATGTCTTCTGTATATAAAACACAAAAGCCTGCACCCTTCTGCATAACATACATGTTTTATTTGTTTTGTTAAAGCATTGCTTTTTCTTTTGCTATAGATATTTATTTTACATTTCAAAATATAAAACAATATTAATTATGTTCTAAATAATTTTTTCCCCCTTTTTTTTTATATAACAAAAAGAACCGATAAGAATACCGTAAAAGTACCGGATCGATAAGGAGTATTGGTAAGTAGTAATACCATTAAAACCTTAACGATACCCATCCCTATTGGCAGCAACGAATTAAAAGTTATGGCCAATTTAACTGTGATTAAATTCAGTATATATACGTCTGCCATATGTTGCCACCCCTCAAAAATTCCTGCTTCCCTCTCGCCACCCCATAAATATTTTTCTAGATCCGCCCCTGTAAGGCTCAATCCCAATTCACCCCTTGCCCCTACCCCTTATTTTCGAGTGTACCCCTTGGCCCTTAAAACAGTTACAATGGCCAAGGGGTTGAAATATTCCCCTATGAAATGGAACAACCCTTCATGAACCCGATACGTCATCAGTCGTCGACGATGGTTCTGACGTTACAGAAACAACGAGTTTTTACAGGATTTCTCCATGACTGACAACGATACCAATATGCCGTCCTCCGCTGTGGCAATCTCTATCGTATGGGAGACGTCTTCAACGCCTGCGAATGCTGATGGATATGTCTGTGGTATGTAGGATGGACAGCAAACATATTAACATATTTTGTTGCAGTTAGCCTAGCTAGACTGTGTGATATGTGTGCTGGTCTGATAAGATGAAATACCGTGAACAGAGATGGGCATAAATACATGGAAATTCAGTTAAAATACAAAAAAAAAAAAACGGGTGAAAAAATGTATTTAAATACAAATACAGTATTTTGTAAATACACTAAATACACGTGAAATTGGCCATCCAGTGCAGGTATAAGTCACAGTGAATGAAGAAACTACTAGGGCTGGACCCGAATATTCGAATATTCGTTCGGTGGGTTGCTATTCGATTTGAAAATTTGACATTCAAATATTTTTT
Source organism: Vimba vimba (assembly GCA_022828995.1). Taxonomy (NCBI): domain Eukaryota; kingdom Metazoa; phylum Chordata; class Actinopteri; order Cypriniformes; family Leuciscidae; genus Vimba; species Vimba vimba. The sequence goes on along the minus strand of JAKKIH010000027.1, from coordinate 655,050 downwards.
TATTTTTGTTATTTATTTATTGTTGCACACCTGGGATCTCCCGCGAAACGGTTCTCATTCGCCCTTTTTACCCGTTATTATCAATCTAAATTAATCTCGTTTTTAATTTAACTTAATTTCGTTTTTTTTTCTTTATTTAAATTTAGTTTTTTCTTTATTTAAATTCCATTTTTCTTTATTTAAATTTCGTTTTTCTTTATTTAAATCTACCCTTTACTGTGTCAGTAATTTGTTAGTCAGAAAAATATTAGACTACCTTAAAAGTATTGCTTAATTTAACAGACCTGTGTGTGTGCGTTTTATAGCACTAGTGCAGTGTCCCTTCTCGGAGCGCCGCTTCCCGCTCGCGCTGTTCTGTATAGTTTACTAAAAGTTTATTCATTCTGAATGTGTCGCGTCTCGCGTGTCCATCTATATTGCACTAAATGCGACACTGCACTCCCTTGTGAAGTCGATTGGATGAACGGTTCTCAAAATAATAAAAATGCAAACGGACATACCGACACATAGAGATTCCTGCCTTTATTAGAGAGAAGAATATGTTCAGCCCCCTCTCTCCGAAGCTTCGAATATTCGATGTTCATTACTACCGAAGCTTCGAAGCTCAAAAAATGGTATTCGGACCAGCCCTAGAAACTACATAGGCCTATTGCTGGCCATTACAAATAAACCCGTGTAAAATAGCAGCCATTTATATACTTATTTCTGACCAGGCTACAATGTAGTCGATTACTTGTGGTGAACACTATTAATTTATTAAAATATAAAATATAACTATTAAAAATTCATACTGTATGTAAAACTGTGGGAACCTTTTCTGCTATCTAGCAAAGAATATGACCCAAAATCTTATTTTTTTTACTTCACAGTAACAATATATATCATGGTTTCACAATTCTCAATATCAGTTTTGATACAACAGCAAAAGCTGAATTTCAAACTCTGTTCAGGCTTTTTTTTTTTTTTTTTTTTTAAATACATTTAAAACAATGTTTTAAATACATGTATCTGAAATACTGCCCATCCCTGACCGTGAACATGTACTGTTTTGTTGGCTGCTATAAACGTATATAACTAACGTTATTCATGAGGAGAAGCCAAATTTCAACAATTTTCCTGCAGTTTTAACTAGTAGAGATCCTTCTTTTAAAACTAATGACGTGAACTTAATTCCTTTTTTCAGACTGGTCATCCTAAGTCATACTGCAGACTCAACAACAACATGCCCATCCTGCGTTTGTGGTTTAATGTAGAGGCTGAGCTGAAGCAGGACTTTCGCCTCAGCAGAAGAGCCATGCATGGTCTGCAGAGGCTCCTACAGAGGGAACAGGACCATGGCTGGGGTAACCAACTGGAAGTCCTGATCTATGTTTACTGGCTGGCTCATGGACTGTCCTACTCAGTTGTATCCTGGGTTTTCAATGTGCCCAAGTCTACAGTCCATCGCAGCATCCACAGAGTTGCACGAAATATAATGACCAACCTGAAGTGAGCCATTTCTTTCCCACTGGCAGGAGAGCTTCATGCAGTTGGTCAAGGATTTGTCCAGCTATCAGGAAGCCCTGCATTCAGCAATGTTGTGGGAGCAATAGATGGCAGCCATGTCAGAATTAAACCTCCTCAACAGTACAGATTAGACTACCTGAATTACAAAGGATTCTATTCACTTAACATGCAAGCAATATGTGATTCTAATGGCAGGTTTCTAGATATCTTTGTTGGTTACCCAGGATCAGTTCATGACACACACATCATGAAGAACAGCAGCTTTTACAGGGCAAGATAGTATCCTCCCACAGGTTACATCCTTCTGGGTGATGGTGGCTATCCCTGTTTGGACACACCTGTCTGCCTAATCACATCTTACAAGGAGCCAGTTAACCCTCGACTGCATGCATTTTGATGGCACATGATAAAAATTATTCCACATCATTTCTTGGCTCATTTGGGAACTTTTTATTGATTTTTTTAAAAATGTGTCATGTCTTATCATGTACTTCATGTATCCTAATCATCCCCATATACACTACTGTATATTGACAAAAGTCAAGACACCCCTCCAAATCATTGAATTCAGTTGTTCCAATCACTTCCATGGCCACAGTTGTATAAAATCAAGAACCTAGGCATACAGACGCTTCAACAAACACTCTCAGGAGCTCAGTGAATTCAAGCGCGGTGATAGGTTGCCACCTGTGCAATAAGTCCATTCGTGAAATTTCCTCACTACAAAATATTCCACGGTCAACTGTTAGTGGTATTATAACAAAGTGGAAGCAATTGGGAACAACAGCAACTAGGCCACAGAGTGGGGTCAGTACATGCTGAGGTGCACAGAAGTTGCCAACTTTCTGCAGAGTCAATAGCTACAGACCTCCAAACTTTGTAGAGAGCTTCATGGAATGGGTTTCCATGGCTGAGCAGCTGCTTCCAAGCCTTACATCACCAAGTGCAATGCAAAGCGTGGGATGCAGTGGTGTAAAGCACGCCGCCACTGGACTCTGGAGTGACCAATCACGCTTCTCTGACTGGCAATCCAATGGACGAGTCTGGGTTTGGTGGTTGCCAGGAAAACGGTATTTGCCTGACTGCATTGTGCCAAGTGTAAAGTTTTGTAGAGGGGGGATTATGGTGTGGGGTTTTTTGGTGGAGGGGGGATTAGGGTGTGGGGTTGTTTTTCAGGGGTTGGGCTTTGCCCCTTAGGTCCAGTGAAAGGAACTCCTAATGCTTTAGCATACCAAGACAATTTGGACAATTTCATGCTCCCAAATTTGTGGGAACAGTTTGTAGATGGCCCCTTTCTGTTCTAACATGACTGCGCACCAGTCCTGACCTCAACCTGATAGAACACCTTTGGGATGAATTAGAGCAGAGACTGCGAGCCATCTATCACTCTGTCTCCTCTCCACCAATAAGCTGGTGTGTTGTGGGCGTTCTGGCGCAATATGGCTGCCTTCGCATCATCCAGGTGGATGCTGCACATTGGTGTCACTTTGGTGACTTTGGGTGTTCCTGTGCACCCAGGAACCCTACATCTTCCCTACTTGTAACACATTATTTGCCATTGTGAGGTATTGTCCAAGACATCCTTGAAAAGTACCCCTTATCGCACAACGTTGCCCTGAGGCAACAAAAAGAAAAACTGAATTTGTGAACATGCAAAATAAAAAAAACTTCACAAAACCTGCCAAAAGGCTTCTCTACACCTTCATACACACACACATATTTTTTATGTACAGTTCATGTCATTTTAAATAAGATTACTAAAGCAAATAATCTTGAAAACTAACGAAAAATAAAGCTTCAAGCACCGAAGTTTCCAAGCAGCACAGCAGTAATGATTTTATGAACTTCTTCACTTATAAGATTGATAATATCAGGGACAAAATTATAACTATGCAACCGTCTACTACAGTATCGCATCAGGCAGTGCATTGTAGTCTCCCTGAGGAAAAATTTGATTCATTCGTTGCTATAGGAGAGGAAGAATTTACTAAACTCATAAAATCATCTAAATCTACAACATGTATGTTAGACCCTATACCCACTAAGCTACTGAAAGAGATGCTTCCAGAGGTCAAAGAACCTCTTCTTAATATCATTAATTCGTCTTTGTCTCTAGGATACGTACCAAAAAACTTTAAGCTGGCTATGATTAAACCGCTTGTTAAAAAAACGCAACTTGATCCTACAGAATTAGTGAATTACAGGCCGATCTCGAATCTACCTTTTCTGTCAAAGGTATTAGAAAAGGCAGTATCCTCACAACTGTGTTCCTTTCTTGAAAGAAATGACATCTGCGAGGATTTCCAGTCCGGATTTAGACCGTACCATAGTACCGAGACAGCTCTCGTTAGAGTCACAAATGATTTGCTCTTATCATCCGATCGTGGTTGTATCTCTCTATTAGTGTTACTCGATCTTAGTGCTGCATTTGACACCATTGACCACAACGTTCTTTTAAATAGACTCGAACATTATGTTGGCATTAGTGGAATTGCACTAGCATGGTTTAAATCATACTTATCTGACCGTTATCAGTTTGTAGCAGTAAATGAAGAGATGTCTCATCGATCACAAGTTCAGTATGGCGTACCACAAGGCTCAGTACTAGGACCGTTGCTGTTCACTCTGTACATGCTACCATTAGGAGATATCATTAGGAAACATGGAATTGGCTTCCACTGTTATGCTGACGATACTCAGCTGTATATTTCTTCAAAACCTAACGAAACCTATCAATTCACAAAATTAACGGAATGCATAGCTGATATAATTTCCTACTTCTAAATTCTGAAAAAACAGAGTTTCTAATTATTGGACAAAAAACTTCCTCACGTAATAACCTAGAATACTGTCTAACACTTGATGGCTGCTCTGTTAAGTCTTCATCGTCGGTTAGGAACCTGGGTGTGCTCTTTGATACCAATCTTTCATTTGAAAGTCACGTGTCTAGTATCTGAAAACTGCATTTTTCCATCTTAAAAATATATCTAAATTACGCCATATGCTCTCATTGACAAATGCGGAACAATTAGTTCATGCGTTCATGACCTCAAGGCTAGATTACTGTAATGCTCTACTGGGTGGTTGCCCTGCACGCTTAATAAACAAACTACAGCTAGTTCAAAACGCAGCAGCTCGAGTTCTTACCAGAACCAGGAAGTATGACCATATTAGCCCAGTTCTGTCAACACTGCATTGGCTCCCTATTAAACATCGCATAAATTTTAAAATATTGCTGATTACTTACAAAGCACTAAATGGTTTAGCTCCACAGTACTTGAGCGAGCTCTTAACGCATTATAGTCCTTCACGTCTATTGCGATCTCAAAATTCCGGCCAGTTAATAATACCTAGAATATCAAAATCGACTGCTGGCGGTAGATCCTTTTCCTATTTAGCACCAAAACTTTGGAACAGTCTTCCTAACATTGTCCAGGAAGCAGACACACTCTGTCAGTTCAAAGCCAGATTAAAGACACATCTCTTTGACCTAGCATACACATAACACATTATAGACTTCTATAATTCAATGTTAGGCTGCATAGATTAGGTCAGCCGGAACCGGGAACACTTCCCATAAATCCTGATGTACTCGTTACATCATGAGAAGAATGGCGTCTACGCTACTTTTAGTGTCTGTGTTTATCCCGAGGTTTTCCCGCAGCCTGCCGGATCCAGGCCGTATCCAGATATGACGAAGGACCTTCGCCTGGACCGATGACAACGCAGTGCTGAAGTGCTAACTAGTCTCTCCCTATGGAGGATCCCGTTACCACTCTACAGATAAAGCGTTGTCGGGAAAATTCGTTTTGCGTTCCTACCCCGAAGTGACAAAATAAAATAAAATTCTTTATCAAAATTTATAAGGAAAGACAAGTACTTTGTTTAGGCTTGGCTTGTAGGGAATTCCAAACCTGCGCACATATATTCAAACGCACATAACTATAGAACCAATTCTAAATGCGCATGTGAACGCCATCAGCATTTCTCACAGGTTCGCGTTTAAAGTCTGTGTAGAGAGAATGGTGTCATCTTAGCGACCCCTAATTTAATTACAAATGATCGTTGCGACGGAAGCAAATCAATCAAAACTAACTTTAGCTGGAAAATAACTTTATTGAAGAACCGCTGTAAAGCCAAAGCAATCTCTGTTACCCTAAATTATACGCTTATCTCTGTAAAGCTGCTTTGAAACAATCTACATTGTTAAAAGCGCTATATAAATGAAGATGACTTGACTTGACTTGCTTTCATCTCACACCATGTGCTCCAGTGACCATGGTGTATCATTAATAACAATATCACATTACTATGTACATTACAATTCTCATATCAAGTGATCAATAATCAATAACACTTCAGGCTACATAGCATTGTTAAAATAATTACAAATGCAATTGCAGCTAACCTTTAAACCTTACCATAAGAATTGTTATCGGATCAGCATCAGGACCAAAAGATGCAACCACAACAGGAGGGTCCATTGAAGGCCTGGCACCCAACACCTCGTGCATGTCCTCAAAAAACTGCCATGTGGCAGCTGTTACCTCGCCAGCATCCGTTCCAGATCCTGTTTTGGGGGTTTTCAGGTCCTGAAGTGAATATAAACAAACAATGTCTACATTACATTTACAAGATTACATTGAACGTTTATGGATTTCCTTGACCGTTTGGAATCCCTCCATATAAACCAAGCTAGAACCACACTGGTCTCTGCTTACCTTTTTTTTTTTTTTTTTTTTTTTTAGATTTTCCCACTTCTTGGAGACCTGTTGGGAAGTGACATGTCCCTCCAGGCCAAGTTCTTTGATCAATGTCCTGTATCATAACAAATAAGATATTATTGTCATTTACCACACATACCACAGTAGTACAGGTAAAATGAAATGGCGCTTCCCTGGAATCACTAGACAAAAGAGAAATGAATAAAATATTAAAAACACACTGCAACACACAAACACCAGGTCAATGTACAGACGGTGGGACCTTGTGTGTGTAATATTGTAGCAGAAGATGATATGAATGAGTAATTTTAACAGAATAAAAACAATAATATATTTTTTTTATACAGTTAAGCATACTGATCAAATGACTTACTCCCAAAGTTATTTTGCAGAACTTTTGGACTTCAGAAAGCGGTTCTCATTTTCTGCTCGGAAACGGATGATCCGTCTGATTTCCTGTGGAGTCCCTGGAATGATGGGAAGTAGACATTGTTGAGAATAACGGTTGCCAGTGCTTGCCTTTTCTCCATACTGTGACAATAATGGTTACTGTAAGAGCCAATTTAATATTTCAATAATTTGTATATTAGTATAGTTTGTTTGGAGTGTTGATTTTGCAAGCACTAACTGAAGGTATCATATTTGTATCTTTCTTTGAATTCTGATATTTCCTGTGTTTTCTGATGTATAATTTCACTGGGGGGCGGAATATTGAACTTGAAGAAGTCAAGCACAGAAAAAAGGAGAAACAGTTTTCTTACTGTTTGGTCTGTCATTTATGGATAAAACTTGTGTTTAAACGTTTAAGGTAACACAAGTTAAAGGTTTAACAAGTGAAATCATAGGATAGGCTACGGGAGCACAGGATTTTGTATATTTTTGTAATTTTATGTTTTGATTAAACTCACTTGTTTACGGATTTTTGACTGACTTCTGTGACGAGTGAGAACAATTTTTCCTGCTAATACCAGTGAAGTGAATCTAGGACTTTGCATTTACATTAAACTTATATCACACATCAAACTATTTAACAACTCACCAATTAAAAATTAAAAACATAGCTTCATTAACGTTAGCAGGTAAATGGTAGTTGTAACTGGTAATTAGTAGCGAAGCAAGCAAGCCTGTCTGCCTGGCTACTGAGACAACATGCTAGCGGCTGAATTAACGATCTCTTTTTTATGATTGTTTTGAAGAAAATCAGCATATTAGGCTATGTTGTAGTCGAAGGTGGACCATAGCATTACATCCATGGTTATCGTACATTTTACGAAGAAAATACTTACATTTGTGACTTTCTTTAGCCGTTTGTGAAGCCATCTCGCCGGTGATTCGCTATGCATTCTGGGAACTTTCTCGTAGCCCTCCGTTCGGAGTGTGCCTTTGAAAAATCTCTGTTTCGAGGGCTATGTAGCCCTACCCCTTTGCCCTACCCCTCTATCGCAACAAGAATCGGGACACCCTACCCCTAGACGTGAACGCGCAAAATGGAGGGGTAGGGGCAAGGGGTGAATTGGGACTGAGCCTTAGTGACACACCTGAATGAAAGGCTCATTATGCAGCTCATTATGCAGGTCATTGTCTTCTCAGGTGTGAATCAGTGTTAATTTTGGCAGCCATTTTTGATTTAGTCTTAGTCTTCATCTTCAGACGAAAATGCTTATTGGTCTTAGTCACATTTTAGTCATTTTGTCTTTCATAGTTTTAGGCTGAATCCCAATTCTCTGTCTTACCCCTTCCCCTACCCCTACCCCTTTGTCTTACCCCTAGCCCTTGTCCCTCGAAACCGAGTGGTAAGCGCTAGGGGTGAAAACATACCCCTATGAAATGAGACGCCACTTGGTTACGTCATCATACATCGTTACTAAGTGTTACTAAGTGGCTCTGTGTCACCAGGGGCAACACGTGTTGATCACAAACTTCCAAGATGCCGTCTGCAAGCGTGTTTATGTCGATTGCGTGGGTTTTAGAATTTTTTTTGCGATTGTCTGCAACAAATCGGAGAAATCAAGGGAGAAGAAGAGGTCTACGACGCCTACGGATGCTGGTGGATCCGCTTATGGTATGTATGGATTGGTAACAAACGTTTACCGAACTAACCAACACAGTTATCTGAGCTGTTAGCTATAACGCTAATTTTTATTAGCAAAAACATTTTTTTTTTTGTCCCAGTTCAGCCCTGCTAACCTTATGTGCTTTGTTCTTGGGGAAGGGAAAAAACTAACGTTATATAGGGTTGCCAAATGTCCCGTATTTTGGCCATAATTTATTTGTCATAATTAATAATGCATAATTTATATTTCCCTTGTCCTATTTTTTGGACTGGAAAGCTGATCTAACCACTGACTGATACAGCAGCAGTGCTGATCACGAAACTTGAAAATGATCATGACACCTGTTATCATCCTATCAATAATAATATATCATTATTTAAGGACAAATCATTGTTTGATTTACCGCTCCGAGCGGAACTTTCAATGTCAATGTCAGCATTTTGATTTCGGCAAATCAGTTTCTGGTGAATGCAAACAACGTGATTATTAATTCCAACATCCATCCACGCAAGAAAACATGCAACCTACCCGAGGGAATAATACGCTGATTTACTGCTCAATAAACATTTCTGATTATTATCAATGTAGAAAACTGTTTTCTTTTTTTCATGATTCCTTGCTGAATAAAGTTTCAGAGTTTTCTGAAATAGAAAGCTTTTGTAACGTTATAAATGTCTATACTGTCACTATTGATCAATTGAATGTATCCTTGCCTATTACTTTTCTTAATTTCTTAAAAAATCTTACTGACCCCAAATTACTTTTACCGGTTTTTTGTGGCAAGCTTAGATGTGTGCGGTCGTGCGCTTGAGTGCGGAGCGGAATATTCAGAAATGCGCTCTCCGCTCACATGATCTGATCGGAACAAACCCATACCGAACATCTGTCTGCTGAACTTGCGCAGAAACATCAAAATAGACATAACCAGATTTTTAAAATTGTTTTTAAAACTAAACATTTAGACTATTTTAGCACAAATTATGAGCTTATTGCGGATTTTTTATAATTCTTGACAAAATTCGAATATAGTAAAAAATTTTTTTTTTTTTGCCTGTTGAAAAGTGGGTTCCACAAGCTCATTACCCCAAGCTCATTAATGGTGTGAAATGGTTTTATTTTCCAGACTGGTACTGCAACTAGATACTGTGCCATAAACCCCAACATGCCTATACTGCGCATGTGGTTTGATGGTGAAACTGAGCTGAGGCAGGATTTCCGCCTCACCAGAACTGCGATGCAAAGCTTACAAAGGCTTTTGCAAAGGGAGCAGGACCATGGCTGGGGTAATGAGCTTGAAGTACTCATATATACCTACTGGCTGGCACATGGACTCTCTTATCGGGTGGTGTCCAGTGTCTTTAATGTCCCAAAGGCTACAGTTCACCGCATCATCCACAGAGTGGCCCAGAATATATGGGACAATCTGAGGAGAGCAATCTGCTTCCCTTTAACAGTGGACCTGCCTGCAGTTGGTCAGGGATTCGTCAACGTTTCAGGAACCCCTGCATTCCACAATGTGGTTGGAGCAATTGATGGCAGCCACATCCGAATAAAACCACCACAGCGTCACAGATTGGACTATCTGAATTATAAAGGATTCTACTCCATTAGCATGCAGGCAATCTGTGACTCAAATGGCAGGTTTCTGGACATTTATGTGGGGTACCTGGGGTCTGTCCATGACACGCGAATAATGAAGAACAGCAGTTTTTATACTGCAAGACGGTATCCACCAACAGGCTACATCCTTCTGGGTGATGGTGGGTATCCTTGTTTGGAAACGCCAATTTGCCTCATCACCCCATTCAAGGAGCCAGTACATGGAAGAGTACAGCAACGCTTTAACTACTTTCAGTCAAGGGGGCGCAGCATAATCGAAAGGGCGTTCGGCATGATGAAGACCAGGTGGAGGTCAACACTCTTCAGAGCTTTGGAGGTGAAGCCCACGTTTGCACCCCAGGTCATTGCTTCATGTGCCTTTTTGCACAATGTGTGTATGGACAATGGTGACACACTGGTTCCAGATGAAGACATCTTGATGGATATTAATGACCCCCAACCAGCCCGTGAACCCATGGCAACAAACAAAACCTCTGGGAACGACACACGAAACAGACTGGCTGTCCTAGTTTCAGGCAATGTGCAAGCCTGAACATTAGTGTTCATTCCCATGTTTTTTTTTTTGCAAATCCTTTTGTGTCAAAAACTGTGCTTAACAAAACATTATTGTAAAATGATAAAACTGTTACGGTTGAAAAATATTGTTCTTTCTAAATCTGTATCTGTTTGAAGCTGTTTCTTGCTTTTCACTTCCTGCAGTTGTTGAACATGACAACAGTGTTATATGCATTTATATATTTTATACTTTTGTTCACTTTGGTGTTGGATATGATGTTCTTATCTGTGTAATTTTGTCTGTTTGCAATAAATATTTTTTATACACACTGCATGGTGTTTTGTATATCTGTTTCAGTTATCACTGTTTTGAATGTCACTGATGTTCAGAAACACTTTCTTTGTTAACAAAAATCTGTCTTTATTGCCCAATAAAGTAAACATAACAGGCAAAAAAAAATGATACAAATATATTTTATTACAGAACCAATAAAGTAAACATAAAAAAAACATAAAAAAACTACAGCTTATCCACCATCTTTTCAAACAGGACCAAGAACCTCTCTGTCTTTGCCTCGCTCTCCTCATGGCGCCTCTGCTCTTTTTTGGATTCCTCAGTGAGGAAATCCAGGCCGGGTTTTTTTTTTTTTTTTTTTTTTTGGTGAGGGAGTTGAGGGGCTTGCCATGGCAGAGGTAGAGGGTTCTGAACTGCTGGCTGCAGAGGTGCTGGCTGGGGATGAGGGCTCAACAATCTCCTAAATAGTACGTGAGGCAGACCTCCAAATTTAAGACATTTTATGGGCAGAAAACAACCTGCGCTCCCTGAGAGCAATGCATGTGCCGGCAAACTGAACTAGGGAGCAGATATGCTTTTCGGGAGGGCAGGTCAAACTCTTCGCCTCCAAAGACTCCATGTCATGTGAAAATTGTGTTATAATATATATATATATATATATATATATATATATATATAAATATACATATATATATATATATATATATATATATATATATATATATATATATATATATATGAAGAGCTCTTTTCCAAAACGGGATAAACGCCATTTTTAAAAAAAATGAGTTTGTCATGTCATTTTGCTGTGTACTGAACCTATTTACTGCTCCATCAACGATTCATGACAAATCGCTATATTTACTTATTTAAAATGTACTGCAAGATGCAGTTTCTTTCCAAAACGAGATAAGCGCCAAACCTATTTTTAGCCTAAACGGGATATATCCTCTCAACCAATCAGAATTCGGTGAGCGTTCTACGCAATCCAAATAGGCGGCGATCTGAACAGAGGTTTGTTACTTTATGTTCATTCATTCCTCAAAATGAGTGCTTTAAACTGTAGTAACACTTTTGATGGCCTTGATGAGCCAGTGAGACCTACACCTGGGGGTAGAAAACGCCGACTGGACAAAGAAAATCACAAAACACAACAAAAAAAGAAGGTTCGTCACTCGGGTGGCGCGTTAATACCAACAGTGGGATGTCAACACAAAGCTGCCGGCAAAGATTTCTGTCAGGCCGAGAGGCTGTCACCGGACAATCTGATGGTAAGTTTCAACTATTTTTATGAAAAACAAAACAAGGTCTGGACATCACGCAAGTGACAAGGAAGCGTCCGAAAGTCCAGGACATTAACAAACAAAAAGACCGGAACGTATCTGTTAAGTACAGTCTTTTGTGCAACAGACATCCGGAGAAAGTGCCCTTTTGCAAGGCGACATTCATGAAAGTGTTTGGTGTGTACAACTTTCGTTTCAGAATTGACTAGTATAATACTGTTTTGTAGGTTTCCCCCTCGCGATAAAGATATTTTCCTGTAAAGAAGCCTGCTAACGTGACATTAAAAGTACTGAATAGTTCTAATAGCCTAAATGTGTTACTAAATGATTTGAATGTATTTTTAACATTGTTGTATTTAAGGACTGGTATTTGTATGTGTGTTATTTTTAAATTATTTGTTTTATGTGGTGGACAATATTAGAACATGTCACTGGAAATATTTATTTTATTTTTACTGTTTATTTTATTTTATTTTACTATTTATTTTATTTGGCTTTTATTTATTTCATGTATTTGCACTTATTTAATTTATATTCATGTATACTATGAGTACCTGATTATATGTTGCATGTTCTCTTGTTTGTTTTTTAAAAGACAAACCATTTTTTTTTTCAAAAATCGATGTATTTATAGCGTTTTGAAAAATAAATAAATAAACTTTGAATTTATCATCAACAATATTGTTGTTTGATTTAATAATCATTGTTCAACGTGTTCAGACTGAGCCAAAAAAACATTTTAACAGGATAAATTGAATATTCACAAAATGTGTGGGTCTAGGTAAAAAAAATAATTTTCCTGAAAACTACTGAAATGGATTTATCCCGTTTTGGAAAAGAGCTCCTCATATATATATATATATATATATATATATATATATATATATATATATATATATATATGGGATAATGTTTAGCGATAATGTATAACAACCCCGACAGGCTGAACGGGAATCAGCCTGAAGGGGTTGTTATTCGACAACCGCCTCGCTATACATTATCCTGCTTATTACAAAATAAATCAATAATCTGACACAAAATATTGATTTAAAAAGAAGTTTATTGATTTAAAACGATTGTATTGCTTCCGCTAAAGAATATATCGAAATAACAAGATACTGTTATCAAGAAATAAAAGGCCGCATTATACATTGGAATTCAACCAAGCCATGTAATAAATGTATATATATATTAGGGCTGGGTATTGACATAAATTGCACGATTCGATTTCGATTCAAAAGCTTGCAATTTGGATAGATTTCGATTCGCCATTGATTATTTTGGATATCAGGTAGAATACATGACAAATTATCTCAATTAAAACATCTCTTAACTAATGCTGTAAACTATGGGAGTCAGTTCTAGCCTAGCCTACTTTAAAAGCACACTTATTTTTATAATAATAAAGTTATATGGAATATATTTAAATGGTGGCTGTCATAAAAACTTGCCAGTTATATTCAAACATGCATTAAATATTGATGAACATTAAAGGGCTGAGATTGTTTCATATCAATAGTAACAAAGCACAAATATTATTGTGATTTATTGGATGGGATGCACTACAATGAACAATTCATTCATCAACTGAAAACAGGATGACTAATCGATTGTTGGGATTTAAGAATCGATATTGGTTCGTAAAAATGAGAATCAATTTTTACCCAGCCCTAATATATATAAGAGCATTACAATAAGAACATGTTAACATTCCGCAATTCCAGACCACAAAATGTGCTGCATACATACCATGAGGATTGTAGTGGGATCCTCATAAAAGGATGCCACCACCACAGGAGGGTCGAGTGAGGGCCTGGCACCCAACACCTCATGCATATCTTCATAATATTGCCAGCTTGCAGCAGTCACTTCCCCCCTTTCTGTTCCCGACCCTGTTTTGGGAGTTCTTAGTTCCTGGAAAGACACACAACACACACAATTAAATAATGCCTACAACTAGGGCTTTATTTAAATAGAGTATTGAGTGATTTTATCTTCGTCTTTTCTTGTTTGATTAACAATAATGACTGCAGCATTAATGTTGGCTGGTGTCACTTTAAGAGCTGCACGTTTCAAAACAAGCTTTCTCAAATGTTTGAGACCGTTTAGGCACTATCTGAATAATCGTTTTACCTTGATTGTCTTATTTTCATAATTGTTGGAAGCCGAAAGCGAACTCAAAATACAATAATAACTTATACAGTATGCATTCATTGCCTTGCATTGAGATTGAAGATGTATGTTTGTTTTTTTCTTTAACAGAACATCACATACCTTGTATCTTTGCTTAAGATTTTCCCACTTCTTTGATGCCTGTTGGCCAGAAACCCTTCCCTCCAACCCCATTTCTTTCATCAGTGTCCTGTATCATAACCAACAACAATGTACAGGTGCATGAACAGGAATTAATTACAAATTATTACAATAATAACCTACAATACCAATACAATAATGTATTACTACAACATGAACGCATTACTCACTCCCATAGTTGCTTTGCAGCATATTTTGATTTTAAAAACTTAAGTTCGTTTTCATCCCGAAAGTGGATCAGCTGCCAGGTTTCCTCCGGCGTCCCTGTGTGATACAGGACAGTAACGTTAGAAGTCTGCCGTCGCTATTCATCATGTTTATGCACAAGGTATTGTTTCAATCACACTGAATTCATTAAAATCGGTGAATCTGAATGTAGTGTTTAACGTGCATGAACGCTAACAAGTGATCGGTTTATGTGCGTTTTATTATTGCTTAAATTCCTGTGTTTTCGTATCAGTCGGGATCCGTTTGAAGCTGAATACATACGTGTCAGTGTCAAATAATGTACACATAATTTAATGAATGGCGACTGTAGAAAGCAAAAACCGAATCCCGGACATTTAGGCGATCTCGAAATGCAAAGCAGCAATGTATCGTTAGCATAGCCTAGCGTAGCAGACTAGCGATTTTTAAAAACGTTTAAAAACGTTTCAGTTAACAACATGGTTGCAAATACATATGAACATGACTGCGTAGAGCACAAAACAAGACTGTCATAATTTTTCAATCAATCATTTAAGCCAAAAATACTTACATTTATGGGACTCTCTTGGTGGTGTGCCCGCCATTGTTGCCGGTTGCGCAGTGCATTCTGGGTACCCCTTGGCTTCAAGTAAGCTCGCGAAAATTCTTGGTTTTAAGGGGTATCTACCCCTTCCCCTTAGCCCTACCCCTTGATCAAAATGAGAATTGGGATAGCCCTTACTCTCACGTGAACGTGCAAAACTAAGGGGAAGGGGTAATGGGAAGGGGTAAGACAGAGAATTGGGATTCAGCCTTAGTCTAGTTTTAGTTGACGAAAAGTCGAATTGCATTTTTTTGTCAACTTTTAGTCATTACTATTAGTCATTACTTTTAGTCAAACTGCAGTTACCGACATTAATTTTGGTAGCTATTTATATGTAGTCTTTAGACATAAAATGTCCTTATAATTTTTATCTCTAGGTCAATTCAGTTAAGCTTATGAGAAATTTAAATAAAGGTAACAGGCTGTATTGACATTGCACTCTTTAGCAGTAGCACTTGTGCAATTCTACATACCCCTTTTCCTTAGTTCAGTGGTTCAGTGGTTTTTAGAGTGCCCTACCCCCTGGTACCCCCTTGTCACAGTGTCTGGTTGGTGTTCCCTGGGTGTCCACTAGAGGTCCCTTCCCCTTACTGTCACCACCACATCAGGAACTGCATTTCCCATCATCCTTTGTCTGTACTCATCACTGTTCATTGCACTCAGCTGTTCCCACTCACATTGTTTGTATCTGTCTATTTATACTCTGTCTGTTCAGTCATTGTCATGGAGTCCTTGTTTGATGTCACATCGCACCTCTGTGTTCAATGCCTGTTTGTTTCTTGTTTTTGGACTGCCTTTGTATGGATTTTGACCCTTTGCCTGGCCTAGTTTGTGATTATGGATTACCCCATTAAACTGCTATTGGATCTACCCTTTTGTGTGTGTGTCGTGACACCCCTCTCTTCCTCTTAGACTGCAGTCACACCTTTTCCATTAAGGGACAATATTTGCCCCCTTTAATCGATTTTTCCAGTTCATTTTTTACCTTTGTAAGTAGCCTACCTTTATAAAATAAATAATGCTTTAAATTAAACAATGTTCAATAAATATGCAATGATGGTAAAAACGAAGTGATACTTTTAAATATTAAATTAAAATCGCTAGTAGGTGGCGGTAAGTCACACTGGCTGCGTCCCAATTCACCTACTTATACTATGCCCTAAAAGTATGTACTCTTTTTGTGAAGAAAAAGTACATACTTTTGAGTGTGTAGCAAAAGAGTAGGCAAGCTTTGAGACATGCTACTTCGTCATCTTTAACGGACAGATCTGTCGCGTGCACCATAGATATCATATATAAACGCTAGATGTCTTATGGCGCGGTCACTTCCGGCATCACCGTTCGGCCATCTTGTCACAGTGAAGCTGTGAATTAAGGTGAGTGATCAGCATGCACACAAATCCTCTTATCTCGCTGAAATCTTGACGGATTTACAAACGGTTTGGTTTCTTACAAACGTTATTAACGTGGCTATAATTCCGAATGCTTGAACATGTATGTTATAATTATTCATATGTATGCAGTTTCATAACTACATCTCTGACGTTTATAACAAACCAAACCGTTTGAAAATCGGTAGAAAATTGAGCAAGTTATGGTTATTTAAAAGTACATGCACCATTAAACGAGTGAGCGAGCACACTGTGGCAAGATGGCCGCCACGTGCGGACGTCGATCTCCATTGGCCAGCAGCGCGCACGAGACATCTAGCGTTTATATATGATATCTATGGCGTGCACCCTTTCACCGTAAACTGCCCTGTCAATCATCTTGTCACAGTTAAAATCCTCCATTCAATCTAATTTCATTTCCCTTTCGTTCGGGAACTCCTACGTCTCGTCGGAGGAGTTTCCAACGAATTGGGATCACGCTAGGGAGACCAACTGTCTTCGAGTGAAATAAAACGAGCCAATAAACATTGGCATGCAGGATTTGCATTCCGCGGCCCGCCTACCAGCGCGGGTATAAAGCGGAAGCAAGCGCATACACAAACGCTTTCTGCTTCGGAGCCGACCGGTTGTGTCCTCTGAGTGTATGAGCGTTTTGGATTGTGTTTCCGTGAAGCTCAACGAGTCTGCTGTTTCAAGAAGTCTCTTTGTGTTGGTGTTACGGCGCGGCAGTGATCTTCGCGATCTCCCGGATCCCATCTGTCACTTCAGGCGAGCTGCTTTTTTCAAAGAGCTGTTGTCACAGCTGGTATTCGGTTGAGTGCACACAGCGGGCTTGCAGTTTCCCCGCTGTGTTGCCGCGTTTGATCCCTGCGTGCTTCGGCACACTAAAAGCGTATTTTCTCTGAAAGAGCAACACGAGTGAAGATCGCGTCCTTTTAAGGATGACGTTTCACCCGTGTGTTTCTGGGTGCGGTCAATATCTGCCTCCGGCTGATGGTCACGATCGCTGTCTCACGTGTTTGGGCCTCGCGCACGCTGAGACAGCGTTAGTGGATGAGTCATATTCTCATTGCGGGAACATGACCATCGCAACATTGAGACTGAGACTGAGATCCCTCAGACGAGGGGGAGTCCCTTTGGCGATTCCCCGATCTAGCTCTTCTTCTGGTTCACTTCAGAAGAAGTCTACTTTGGCTAATCCCATGGGTGGTCTGAGGATTACTGTGAGGAATAACCCGCCGGGTGAAAGACCCCCACGGGCCCCTCAATCCTCCGTGTTGCAGCCATCGGAGTCTTCAATTGAGACGGCTGGGTCATCTCGTGTGACTCCAGTGGTTTCTTTTGGAGCTCCACCGGAGGACCAGATGTCGATCGCGGCATCGGAGGGAGAGCAGTCATCTTCTGGGGATGACGATTCGGCTGCGTTGCCCCCTTCGGGTGTGGTAGCGTTGCCCGAGTCGGACCCGGAAATGGCTGCTATGCTTGCCCGGGCGGCTGCGAGTGTCGGGCTCGTGTGGAATCCTCCACCGTGTCCCGAACCCTCGCGGCTCGACGATTGGTATCTTGGCGCGGGCCGTGCTGGTTCTCAGCGCGCCGCTCCAGTGCCTTTCTTTCCGGAAGTGCATGAGGAGGTGACGAGGACGTGGAAGGCCCCTCTGGCGGCCCGACACAGACTCTCTCCCTCCTCCTCCCTCACCACTCTTGACGGCGGAGCAGTGAAGGGATACGAGGGCATCCCCCCAGTGGAACGGTCTGTGGCGATGCATCTGTGTCCCAAGACCGCGTCCACCTGGCGGGGTAACCCCACGCTCCCCTCCCGCGCCTGTAGGTTCTCTTCCGGTCTGACCGGAAAGGCTTATAGTGCGTGTGGGGAAGCTGCTTCCGCCCTGCATGCCATGGCGCTTCTCCAGGTTCACCAGGCGAAAGCGCTTAGTGACATGCAGGAGAGTGGTACTGATCCAGGGGTGCTCCAAGAGCTTCGTACGGCGACGGACCTTGCCCTACGGGCGACGAAAGTCACCGCACGTTCCCTGGGTCGGGCGATGTCCACGCTTGTGGTCCAGGAGCGACATCTGTGGCTCACCTTGGCCGATATGAAGGAGTCGGACAAGAGTAAGCTCCTGAACTCCCCCATATCCCAAGGTGGGCTCTTCGGCGACGCGGTGGAGGATTACGCCCAACAGTTCTCCGCCGCCCAGAAGCAGTCGGAGGTCATCAAACACATCATGCCACGGAAGAAGGGTGCTGCTGCCCAGTCTTCACCGGCTCCGCCTCCGGCTGCTCGTCGCCGAGGGTGCCCTCCTGCCGCCGCCTCCGCCCCTGCTCAGCCTAGGCAGCAGCCTTCACCTAAGCCGCAGGGTTGCCTCGCCGCTCTCATTCCCCTCTTTCCAGTGCTCAGATGACAGTAATGCCGCCTCGGCCTCATCACTCTCATCTCCCACTGGGCAGGGAGGTGCGGATACTTGGACTCGATCCCCTCGGGCGTCGTTCCTCGTTTCCCCTCCCTCCTTCGCCTTGGGGCAACGAACAGCCGAACGCCTCCGTGCCTTCCCTGTCGATTGCCCCCGCGTGGAAGCAGGTTGGTGTTGCATGTCACACCCAGATTCCACTTCCGGCCGCCCCAGGGCCTCCGGAGTCGAGTCCCTGCCTTCCACCTCGCTGCCCCACCCCGGGTACGCCGGTGGTTTGAGTCGGCTCACTGGTACGGTTCTTCGAAGCCTGGCTAGCGCTTCCCAGGCCGTCCCGGTGGCTCACCCGTACCATCCGGCTCGGCTATGCAATTCAGTTTGCTTGCCGGCCTCCCAGGTTCAGGGGCGTCCACTTTACCCGTGTGCGGTCAGAGGATGCCCCTGTCTTGCGGAAAGAGATCGACGTCCTGCTGGCGAAGGACGCGATCGAGCCGGTCCCTCCAGCCGAGATGAGGTCTGGGTTTTACAGCCCTTACTTCATTGTACCCAAGAAAGGCGGTGGGTTACGGCCAATCCTGGACCTGCGAGTTTTGAATCGGGCCCTTCACAAGCTCCCGTTCAAAATGCTTACGCAGAAATGCATCTTCGAATGCATCCGTCCCCGGGATTGGTTTACAGCGATCGACCTGAAGGACGCATACTTTTATGTCTCGATTCTTCCTCGTCACAGACCGTTTCTTCGGTTTGCATTCGAGGGTCGAGCATATCAGTACAAGGTCCTACCCTTCGGGCTGGCCCTGTCGCCCCGTGTCTTCACGAAAGTCGCGGAGGCGGCCATTGTTCCCATGAGAGAACGTGGCATTCACATTCTCAACTATCTCGACGACTGGCTTATAATAGCTCACTCGCGAGAACTGTTGTGCGAACACAGGGATATGGTGCTTCACCATCTCAGTCGGTTGGGACTTCAGGTCAACTGGGACAAGAGCAAACTCTGCCCCGTGCAGAGGATCTCTTATCTCGGTATGGAGATGGACTCGGTCGGCCAGACTGCGCGCCTCACGGAGGAGCGCGTCCAGTTAGTGCTCAACTGCCTCAAGTCCTTTCAAGGCAGGTCAGCGGTCCCACTGAAACATTTTCAGAGGCTCCTGGGGCATATGGCAGCCGCAGCCGTGGTAACGCCGCTCGGCTTGCTGCATATGAGACCACTTCAGCGCTGGCTTCACGATCGAGTCCCGAGATGGGCGTGGCAGAGCGGCACGTTCCGGGTGAACATCACCCCACACTGTCGCCAAACCTTCAGTCCTTGGACGGACCCTGCGTTTCTACGGGCCGGAGTGCCTCTAGTCCAGGTGTCCAGGCATGCTGTGGTCTTCACAGATGCCTCTGCCAACGGCTGGGGGGCCACGTACAACAGGCATGCAGTTTCGGGTCTGTGGACGGGGCCCCAACTGCATTGGCACATCAACTGCCTAGAGTTGCAAGCAGTACGCCTAGCTTTGTGTCGCCTCAAGGGGTTTCTCAGGCACAAGCATGTACTGGTCCGTACGGACAGCACTGCGACCGTTGCGTACATCAATCATCAAGGTGGTCTACGCTCCCGTCGTATGTCGCGACTCGCCCGCCATCTCCTCCTTTGGAGTCAGAAGCATCTGAGGTCGCTTCGAGCCGTTCATATCCCTGGTGTGCTCAATCGTGCGGCCGACGAGCTTTCACGACAGCCACCACTTCCGGGAGAATGGCGACTCCATCCCCAGGTGGTCCAGCTGATATGGGGAATCTTCGGAGCCGCTCAGGTAGATCTGTTTGCCTCTCCGGACACGACCCATTGCCAGTTGTTTTATTCCCTGACCGAAGGAACACTCGGCACGGATGCACTGGCGCACAGCTGGCCCCAGGGTCTTCGCAAATATGCGTTTCCCCCAGTGAGCCTTCTCGCACAGACCCTGTGCAAAGTCAGGGAGGACGAGGAACAGGTCCTGCTAGTTGTGCCGTATTGGCCCACCCGGACTTGGTTTGCAGAACTCATGCTCCTCGCGACAGCCCCTCCTTGGCCCATTCCTCTGAGGAAAGACCTTCTCTCTCAGAGATGGGGCACTCTATGGCACCCGCGTCCAGACCTCTGGAAACTTCTTGTCTGGTCCCTGGACGGGACGCGGAGGTTCTAGGTGGCCTACCACAGGCTGTGGTAGACACCATCACTTCCGCTAGAGCCCCCTCTACGAGGCGCCTCTACACGTTGAAGTGGAACCTATTCGTCGATTGGTGCTCTTCCCGCCGGGAAGACCCCCGAACTTGCCCGATCAGTGTCGTGCTTTCCTTCCTGCAAGATGGGTTGGAGCGAAGGCTGTCTCCCTCCACCCTCAAAGTGTATGTTGCCGCAATAGCCGCACATCACGATGCAGTAGAATGTAAGTCCTTGGGGAAGCATGACCTGGTCCTCAGGTTCCTCAGGGGTGCTAGGAGATTGAATCCTCCTCGTAATCAGCACCCCGTACCCTCTTGGGATCTGACTCTAGTGCTCAGAGCACTCCAGAATCCACCTTTTGAGCCCTTGCATGCAGTCGATTTAAATATTCTGTCAATGAAGACAGCTCTCCTGCTCGCTTTGGCATCCATCAAGAGGGTAGGGGACCTGCAGGCATTTTCGGTTGACGAATCGTGCCTAGAGTTCGCGCCGGACTTCTCTCACGTTGTTCTGAGACCCCGGCCCGGATATGTGCCCAAGGTTCCTACCACTCCGTTTAGAGATCAGGTAGTGAACCTGCAAGCGCTGCCCCCGGAGGAGGCAGACCCAGCCCTGGCTTTGCTCTGTCCTGTTCGCGCTCTGCGCTGTTACATTGACAGGGCTCAAAGCTTTAGGACCTCAGACCAGCTCTTTGTCTGTTACGGAGGCCAGCAGAAGGGGAAGGCTGTCTCCAAGCAGAGGTTAGCCCACTGGCTAGTGGATGCTATCGTCCGGGCTTATGATTCCCAGGACGTGCCTTGTCCACCTAGGTTGAGGGCACACTCTACTAGGAGTGTTGCCTCCTCCTGGGCTTTGGCTCAAGGCGCCTCGCTGACAGATATTTGTAGAGCTGCGGGCTGGGCGACACCCAACACGTTCGCTAGGTTTTATAGCCTTCGTGTAGAACCTGTTTCCTCCCGTGTACTCGCTTCGGCCAGTAGCGCGAGGAATTAGGTTAGTGTCGGCTTGCTACGCCATTCTCGCCCCAGGGGCCAGATACGTGCGTTATTCTGCTCCGTTGGTTACCCAACAAATGGCTAACCTCGTGAGTTCCTCCGTTTCCCCCTCCGGTGACAGGCGAGGCGGATCGCCAGTCGCCAGGCCTTCTCTATGTGAGCTGAGTTCAGGCTGGGGTCCTATGCAGTGGTCCCTACGGTGACCCCATAGGTGTTTTTCCGTGCCAGGTTACCCTTCGGGTTAGCCAGTGTCTTCCCCTTGACAGACTCTGTCTGTCGTCTCTGCTGAGCAATATCCATTAGTCAAAAGTCTTGTGGACACATATTTAGGTGTAATTACACCTTTGCCATTAATATGTTTATAAGCAACTGAAAAAAAGCACAAATATCAGGGCATGTCAAAACATCTCAAGGACCCCAAAAACACCTTAGACCCCAGAGGGTTAAAAGCACTATATAAATGAAGATGACTTGACTTGACTGTGTACAAATGCGTGCTAAGTGCTATTGCAAAAAAAAAAAAAAAACACACCAGACATTCCCTCATAAACAGTGAATAACCATTTACAAGGCATTGTACTTGCAAAAAATTACATTTGATAAAACTTTGTCACTCAATTGTGAGCGATGTGGTCGCATTATTACCCTACCATGGCTGAATAAATGTTCACCAGGTGCACTTGATGCAGGAATGGCCATTACTCTTCCCACTACCTTGAACAAAGAGGGGAGGGTGTGCATGTTCAAAACTGCAAGGAGTTCTGTCCGTCACAAATATCCAAATAGTGGTTCAGCTGAATAAGGGAACTGGAAATTGAATCTCTCTTCTGCTTCTTGCGGTAAGCTGTGAACAGTCCAGACTGATGCTCTGGCCCTGCCACTGCTATTTGATTCTCCTACTCATGGGTGGTGGAAGGGACTGGGATAGTCCTGTATGCCTCCTTGAGAATCAAGTCTGATTAAGCAAAAGCAAAAATAGGAATCACAAAATGTGCATGTGTTGAATACTGATAGAACAAACAGTACCAACATAACACAGGTTATGGCTAATTTAAAATAAGCACCCATATAATGACAATATACCATATACTATTTTTTATTTTATTTTACAACCTAGTCCTGACATGTTGATGTAAAATTGTATAACATACCTTTAATCATGGCAGACACAGCCTCCTTGGTATTTTCAGGGACCAAGACATCATGGGTCAACCACATGGTGCCAAATTAAGGATCCAGCAGAGCAGCTTTTCGGTATAGAGGGTCAGAGAAGGGCAATAATGGCCCATCACTCTCTCCATCTGCCATCTGCCATCTTCACATTAACAAAAATCCCTCTAAATCTTCTTTTGAGGAATGTTTGCAGGCTACAGATCAAACCACCCAAATAGCACACTCCTTTTGATTTTCCAGGTGGTGATTAAGAGAAAGGACACAGGGAATCACAGCTTCTGGTAATATTTTGTACTCCTTGTGTAAGAGCTGTGGCTTCTGCAAAGGGTTGAAGGACTTGTACATATTTGAGCTGTGAATATTGTCTCTTTGTGTCCCACATTTTCAAGAAACATACATAGTGTTAGGTGGTCACAGCTGAGCACTGCTTTCAGTTGCATCAGTGTGGAATTCCAGCGTGTGGTAACAGAGGCAGGGATTCCTTCCAAACTCCTTCTCAAAGTTCTCCTTGAAAGAGGTACTTGTGTGGAGTAAGGAACTGTGATGGATTTTTTAATTAATCAACTTTAAATTAATCAACTGACATTCGTTTTTCTTGCAGGAACGACATTGATATGCTTTTAAATGTTTCCAAACTCTTTGGGGAAAACTTGTGACTTTGATTGTGTGTGTGTGTAAATAACAATTATGGGAAGTGAAACTAGACAGATGACTAGTTCTCAAACCTTGTGATAAGTAATCACAAAAACAGAGTTTGCTTGTGCCAGTGACAGAGGGAAAATGTTGGGGCTTTTGAACCAATCATATTGGAGGTGACATGTTAGTCTTATTTGTTTTCTCGATTCTATAAAAACTGTTGTATCCGTGTTTTCTGGTGGGATTCTCAATGGAATTTGTCTGAGATCCTCCGGCCTTGCTTCTTGGGAGAGATTCCCTGAGAACTGCTCGGGAAGATCTCCTGGCCGTGATTAACCCCCTGAGGTCGGCTGTCGCGCCGGCGCGATAGGCTCGTTTTTTTTCCTTATCAGTGCAAACAAAAACAAAATTATAATATGAATTTTTATCTTATATGCTTGTGTTGTACATCAATCGATCCTGTTAAGTGTGTATTTTTTTTGTGTATACTCATAATAAAAACAAAGTGTTGTGCTTTTCGCCAAATAAAGAAAAATAAACATGATGCGCGTTCTGCCGTCTCTCTCAATGTGAAACTCATTCTGAAACGCGACAGAAAATGACCTGTAACTCAGCGAATGTTTGTCACACAGACTTAAAACACATGTCTATACAACGCTTGGAGTCTTTATTTTTAAAATATGTAAATTATATAAAAAACAAATATTCTCTGTTTAAGTAATCCGTAAGAAAGCAGCGACATGTACAGTTTCTCAAACACATCCTAATTAACTATAATGTGACCACACCCACGCGCGCACGAGCGATTGACATGCAAATGATCCACGCGGCAGAACGCAGACCTGTAAACGCCCTCATCACCTCAAAACAAAGAATAAGAGACTTCGGTAACTTACTCCTCTCTGCTTTTCATCGAGTTTGAAGATGTGCTGTGCTGTGCTGTTTACCTTGTGCTGTGCTGTGCTGTTTACCTTGGGATTTACCTCAGAAGCGATTTGAAGATGAGAAGATTTTTAAGGTAAGACATGTTAAACTGGTCATGCCAGATTAAAATGTATGTTATGAAATGAGTTTGTAGTAAAAACATGAACTAAGCCTAATATCGTACATGTATATGCATCTATAAATAGACAGAAACATGTTAAAATGTGAACTAGACTGGTAGGCAACCTTTCAGTGCTAAATTTATATACTTCATATATATTTCACTCAGTTTTGATTAGCTTATGACACTGAAATAATGCTAAAATACTTCTTTATGCGTAATGTAGCTTGTTTGCGAATATCTACTAATGTGATTTAGTGCAAATATGTTTCAGCCTCCGGTAAAATATGTGATATAGCCTACTGTCTACATTATATTTTTATATAAATGCTCGATTTTGGTTAGCCTAAGACACGCTTCAATACTACCTTATGCACAGATGTTTGTGAATACAGGTGTAAATGTTTGAAATGTAGTGATGTGTGTCGTTCGCGAACGATCCGTTCATTGCGTGTGTCACTAAATGCGTGCGGATACCCATCAACAGATACTCGCGGTGACGCGGTCTATGGCCCATAAATAGATATTTCTCCGTTCTATGGCCCATCAACTATACATTGTTTGTCCATGACCATCACTTGCTCAGCAGTTTACTTTGTATAATGTATGCTAAAAGTTTTATTTTGATGTTGTTTTTTAGGAATGTGAACCTTCAGTTCTCAGTGCGATCGAGAAATCATACCGAGTAAGTGCATAGACGTAATATTTTACAGATGAAATGTAGCCTAATTGTGTTTACATCGTCATAATATAAAAGTAGCCTACCTATTCTTGTGTGAAATGACAAAAACCATCCATTCTGCTTATACAGGAGACACTGCGCAGATGAGGGTGAAAACACAAGATACATGGAGGACAAAGACATTTCCATGTCCTGCACCTGTGACTGCATACAACAAACTCATGGGGGGTGTTGACCTGTCTGATCAGCTGATACAGTACTACACAACACAGCACATAACCATGAAGTGGTACAGTAAGATTTTTCTACACTTCTTGGACATTGCTTCCACCAACTCTTTCATTGTGCACAAAGAGCTACATGGTAACTTGTCACATAAAGAGTTTATGGAGCAACTTATAACAGAGCTCTGTGGTGTGTCACAGAAAACGGCAATGAGTTTTAAATCAGTGTTGGAAACCTTTGTGCTGCTTAATATATATTTTTTATAACCTGTAATAGTTTTTTCAGGATTCTTTGAATAAAAATATTTTTTTATAAAAAAACAAAAGTTTGGTCTTTTTTTCTTTCTTTTTTGGAAAGGATGTAAGTGATAGTAATAACTTTAAGTCTTTCCATTGTTAGAAAAGATTTCTATTTTGAATAAATGCTGTTCTTTTTAACTTTTTATTCATCAGTGAATCATTCTTAGGTCATCATTCTTTGTTCAGGCTGCCTCACAGCACCTTGATGGCCCATTAGCCATGGGGGGAGTGTCTTTAGTCACACCCCTGGTGTGAATCACATTAATATTCATGGCCCACGCATACAGCAGTGCTGACACAAAAACTGACATGCAAAATTAAAATCGTTATATTGTTGTTTGTGAAAGAGTGGTCAGAATGATTTTCACCTCATTTTGTAGAAAAAATTCTAGCCTACAAGAATAGTAATTCCAAAGTCTTATGGAAAACTATTCAGTATGTGTTAAATGGCCTTATTGCAGTGACAATGTTTTTCCCAAAACATACTAACCACGCATAATATTTTTTTTCTATAAAATGCAAACATGTACATCCATTTTGCTCACATATTATTGTAGCAGAGTTTGTGCTGAATACAACAAAATTACATGTTGGCCAATAGTATGTTGTAAGTAGCTGAAATAAGCACAAATGTCAGGTCATGTCAAAACATCTCAAGGGCCCCAAAAACACCTCAGACTCCAGAGGGTTAAAGCATTTCACGAGTTCACATGTTAATGAAATCTGATGTAATATTATAATGCGTATTTGGCTTGCTGTCCGGGGGGAGGGCTCCGAGCTCGGAATTCGGCCCGACCCCAGAGTACTCCCCCCTATAAATGTATAGATCATAGGTATCTATGAGCAGACCCAGCCGAATATGAGGTGATGGGGTGGTGGCGGGATGCTGAGAAATTAGTCATGAGACAGGAGGTAAGGGAAGGCTTTATTTATACTGGCTTCTTCTTGTGCTGATTGGATGATTACCTGAACATGCTCCTCCCGAACTTTGTTACATAAAACTTAATTTAAAGGACATTTGCTTAAGTCTGTTTGTCAATTATTCCTGTGCAGGAAGCTAGTTTAGGAAGTAAGCTAGTTTAAGGGAACAAGTTAGTTAGGTGAGACCCAGATAGACTAAACATCGACAGTAGACGTTCGGGGACGTCGATTTGTAGACGAGACCCAGATAGTTAAGTTTAGGGAAAAATCTACCACAGAACTCATCCTGGAGGTTTTGGTAAGGTACACTCAGCCTGAGTGTGCTTACTTTAAAGCCATTAAAGAGTCATGTTACCTGTTTTTAAAATATCAAAGCTATGATGAAATAAAGGCTTTTTGTATTTTTTCAATAATATTCGAGTGCCTTGTCTAAAACGTTAAGTCTATCACACAACTAGTATAATAACCTTTGACTAGCCAAGATGTTGTCGACAAGCGACTTCGTCACTTAAATTTTTTTGTGGGGTTTGAAGTGTTGAATTAAATTCGAAGTGTCACATATCTTCGTGTTGCAGGCCTTGCATACTGCTGTTCTTCTGTTCTTAGCACCGTCTTGCACATAATTCTGGTAGCCGAACTTAATTATTTTTGGCGTAGGGCCTTCCATGTTCAGTCACGACTGCTCTTATGTTAGCTCTCTCTGCTTGCCTGCTGCATGTTAAAGGTACCATTCACTGATTCTGTCTGCCTGCCTTGTTCTGAAACTTGCCCGACATCAGTACCAACCAGCCCCTTCTGGGTGTTTTGCATGCTTGATTTTTTCCCCCTGCAACTCAGCGTTTTTTCCTGGCTAAGGATTGTTTTTGTTTTGACCCTCTTGGGCTGGATTTTGCTGAGTTTTGCCTTTTGCAAATAAACCTTTACTATTCACCTGCAGTTGGGTTCTCTCTCTTGTAACTTTTTTGGTTATAAATTTGAGTGAGTACTTTATAAACCCATCTTCCAAACCTTGTTTTTGTCTTATTCTCGTCATGTACATACACTGAGTTCAGGTTACAATGTTCCCTTTCGAGGGAACTGGCGCTGCGTTGAGAATCGACACATTGGAGTACGCCTTCAGCATGAGGCGTCTGAAGCCTGTATGGAACTAGTTCAATCTTGATTGGTGTTGCGTCATTACGTCACTCGTGACGTTGCATGTGGCGGTGATGCGAAAGCTATAACAGGATGCCGGATCACAACAGCATCAGCTTTCTGGTCTTCAGCAAGCGTTCTGTGTGACTGTCTGTCTTATTTGGAATGACTAGTTCCAAATTATGGAACTTTGTAATGTAAAGGACCCCCTCTAAAATTAGATGGTGCATCTCAAGGGGTTATCCTTGAAAATAAAGAAATAAAGAAATTTGGTGTTGTATGTCTAAGAACTCACTCATATATAAAGCTATGGCGAATAAAGAGAAGCAATTCAGACAGTGTGCATCCCCTTGCCTGCGCTATTTGAGCGAGGGTGACACACACTCGCTCTGTGTTGTTTGTCTGGGAGTGGAGCATGCACGGGCAGCGCTTGAGGGCGCTGTCTGTGCAAACTGTGATCTGCTGCCACTGAGAACACTTCACTCCCGCCTTAGCCTGTTCGTAGAATCAGGCCAGGCTTGCACTCCCTGTGGGTCAGGTCCCGCGTCTGTTGAGGCAGCGCGGCGCCTGCACACATGGGGATCACAAATGGAGCTGGCAGAATTCTGCAGGCATTCCATCCTCCACCGCATGTGTCGGATGATCAAGCTAGGTTACATCTATTATGCCCGGTCCAAGCTCTGGAGGCCTACGTACACAGGCCCTCAGGCTGGAGGAAGTCGGACCAGCTGATTGTGTGTTTTGGGTCACCTAAGAAGGGTTCCCCTGCTTCTAAACAAACTATCAGCAGATGGATAGTAGAGGCTATTTCCTCAGCTTACGAGGCGTGCAACTTGCCTTCGCCTCTCCTGATAAGAGCCCACTCAACAAGAGGAGTGGAATCCTCTAAAGCCCTGCTAGCAGGAGTCTCCCTTCAAGATGTCTGTGTTGCCGCTGGCTGAGACTCCCCACTTACTTACTTACTTATGCCTGCTACCCCTCCTGGGGCATAGGCCGCCGACAAGAGCTCTCCAGGCATCCCTGTCTTGGGCTTTTCTCTCCAGCTGGCTCCAGGTGTATCCAAGTTCTTTGGTATCAGCTGCCAGATCTCGGCGCCACGTATTTCTTGGCCTTCCTCTTTTCCTTTTGCCTTGGGGATTTGCCTTAGGTGAGCGCTTGCCTGGTGATGTTGGAAGCTGGCTTGCGGAGCGTGTGGCCAATCCATCTCCAGCATCATTTCAGGATCTCATCTTCTGCAGGAAGCTGATTGGTTCTCTGCCAAAGGTCCTGGTTGCTGATGGTGTTTGGCCAGCGGATCTGGAGGACTCTTCGTAGACAGGAGTTGACGAAGGTCTGAGATTTCTTCATCGTCACCACTGTTTTCCTCCATGTCTCTGCACCATAGAGAAGGACCGCCTTGACATTGGTATTGAACAGCCTGACCTTTGTCCTTAGGCCCAGTTCCTTCGAGCTCCAGATGTTCCTCAGCTGTAGGAAGGCTGCTCTTGCTTTACATATTCGTGCCTTGACGTCAGCATCTGTTCCACCCTGCTTGTCGATGACACTGCCCAGGTAGGTGAAGGCCTCCACTTCTTCTAACACCTCTCCGTCCAACTGAACTGGGTCGTTGTTGGTGTTATTCACCTTAAGGATCTTTGTCTTCTGTTTGTTGATGTTCAGACCTAGTTGAGTGGAGGTGGCAGCTGTGCTGTTTGTCTTTTGGACACCCCACACATCTTCATAAAACATTACACTCTGGATCTGCCCTCTACATTGGGTTCTGTAAGATATTAGTATTTGTAGTGATTCGTCAATTTAGCTCAAAGGAATTATTAATTAATTTATAGGGAATTCGAAAGAGTCACTTATTACAACCGAGCAAATGACTCGTTCGCGGTTCATTTGAACTGGCTGTAACTATCAACTCTGCAACGGATATAAATATCCGAACTATAGTGAAACACTATAGGTAACTTAGATCAGAAGTTTAAGACATTAAATTCGTAAGCACATAACACAAGTAATACCTCTCTTTAAAATACAAACAAGACTTTATTGATTATTCTAACACGTAAAACTAATATCTAACACAAACACACGCACACACATTCATATGAGTTGCAGAAAGAAAGAGAGTGAGGAAAGAATGAGTTTTAAGAGTGAGATGATGAAATCCCAAGTTTCTATATGCACTTATAAGACATAACCTGAACAAACCATCAAGCACTAACTTAACCCTTCGTTTCTTAGGTGGGTTATTAAATCTATATCAAATACACCAGTTCAGTTTAAAAGTCTGGAGGCTACTTGCATGTCTTTGCTTTTGGGATTCCCTTGTCTGCGTAAAAGGGGTTTTCCCGAGTTCGTTGGCTGGTCTCCTCGTGCCTGATGTCTGGGGCGGCCAGTCACATGGTTTGCTGGCGGGTGAATGAAAGTCTTTGTTGAAGCTGGCTTTGCAGAGGAAACGTGGACCGAAATCTGGCCGCAAAACTTAACTTAGAACCGAGACTCACAACGAAAAAGAAAGGAAACTAGGAAAAGTAGAGAGTAGATGATGGCTTGAATGAAGTTGTTTAACCCATGTTCTTCTGATCTTGATTTGGGTTCTTTTGTCTGCGCGTTTACATGGTTACTAGTCTGTCTGGTCTCTTCTCCCTTCGCACACTTTTCTAACCTTGTTGAGAGCTCTTCTAAAACTTTGTTCGGGTCTAAGATTTTAAACTCACATGTTTGTCCGGCCTCCTGGATCAGTTCTGACCAATTAGACATTGTCTTTATTTAGGAGGTGGCGTTCTCTTCACTTCTTATCATAAATCAAGATAATCTGTGATCCCCTTACTCTCTAAGCTCTAGCAGAGAGGAAAGAGGCCACAGTTTAGACATTATTACTATTATAAGAATACAAAACATTTTCCACATTTCAATCAAGCCATATTTTGAATCAAGAGCATACGATCATACTGATATGAAACACAACACACTTTCATTCAAACATCTAACAGTTATAACCATTAAATGACTTATATGGCATCTAAGCATATTAGATACACACATATATTGTAGAAACAACATAGAATTATGTAGTTGCATGATGTTTGATTATAAGTCCATCGAAAATTGTTCTGGGATGGTTTTATGTATTTATAGGTAAAATCTCAGTTCTTGTGGTTTGACGAGATTAGAACTCTGGTTTGGTCATTCAGAGGTCCTAAGAAGAAGATGGTCTGTTTTGTATCTCTGTCGTGGGGGTCGAGCAGCTTCTGCTGTTATCTTGATCGAGCACTGAGCTGTGCCATCTCTGAGTCAATAATTCTTTTCCAAGCTATCTCACATTGACAAGTTCTTCCTTTAGTTTGGCTCATCTCTTTGAAGCTTGCATGGCCGTAAAGTTCTTAGCTGGGGGTTTTTGTTGGTTAGGTAGACTGGCAGGAGCCTTCTTTTATGGCTCTGGGGTTGGTGATTTGGTGTCTGTAATGTTGAGTTCTGTGTGGAATTATGTTTGAACAATTCACCTGGAAGATTCATTTGTGTTTGTTTCGCACTCAATCCTACATATCCCCCCTTCGTTCGGCGATGTGTTGAGATGAAGACATCGGTGAACGCTGGAGAAACGCGGGTAGAAGCAGACACATACACAGCAAACAACAAGACAACACATCCATGACTGGCCACTGTACTGGTGCAGGGCATTAGATTATCTAAGTATTAAAAGTTCAAGTTCATTCCCTCAATATAGTCTATTACATTGGATATAGTTCAAATTTTGGGATTGTTATTCTAATTTGTTTTGGTACGGTGATTCTTTGATCAAATTCTGTGATTACGTTTGTTTTGATTGTTATCTTCTCTTCTAAGTTGTTTTACATTAAGACGTTTTATCTTTTATTTTCTGGTGACATAATTTGTGGTAACAATTATGTGACCCATTATGCATGGAGCTCTCTGGCTCACATTCGTTTTAAGGCGGCTTACAAGTATCAGGCGTGGTGCGTCAATCCTACTACCATGGTCAAGGTCATGGGGTAGACATGCATTTTACCACAAAGCAGTTGTATGGCTTATAACTACTGTTGCGCTGCTAAGGTGTCAGGTATCACAGTGTAATGAGAGGTGTTCTACTTGTTGGATGGATAGCTACCATGTTTCCTATGGTAAGTGTAGCTAGTCGTTAAGCTAGTTTCTGAAGTTAGTTTCTACCTGTGGGGAGAACATGTTTGTTGAATGTTTTCCATGGTAGATGTGGTTAACTTCTACGTGTTAGTGAGCATGTTAGTGGTGTAGTGTAGTGCATGTATGTATGTATGCATGTATGCATGGTCAGATCTGTCTCAGTCTGTTTTGCTCCCCCCTTTTCTTGAAGGCTTGCTCATGTGCTTCTTGGCTTAGCTTTGATGAGCTTAGATGAAGATTGGCTTGTTGCATCTTTGCCTTAGAGAAGGGATCTTCTGTGATCTGCTGGGAGTCAGTCCAGTAAGGCAGGAAGTTCTCTGGTAGACATTGGGAGGCAGTTTGGCATGGATGCATATAGCTGTGGTGCAAAGCTTTGTCTCCATTGTTGCATTCCTCTTGTGGTGCCTTCTGGTTGTGACAGACTTTCTGACCTTCTGTGCTTACTGTGGTTACTGTAGCACACACATGTTTCTTGAGTTTGGAGCTTGTGTGATAGTTTCTTTGGGAGTGATGGGAAGCCAGTGTGGTGTTTTCTGGTACCTCTGGGTGTTTGTCAGTGGTTGGCTGTGAGAGACCCCTTTGTTCTGTGTTGTTATAGAGCAGGTGGTCGTCATCTTCATCATGAAGGTGTACCAGATGATCATTGGTCTTCCGTTCCATCGCTAGTCATAGCGAATTTGACTCATCTTGTTGGTCATCCGTGTTGTCTAGGAACACTTTCATTTGCCTCATTAGTTGCTCCATGTCTTCTGAGGGTAATCTGTCTTGTTCTTGGGCACACTCAGTGTTGTGTTTGACTGAGTGGTGCCCGAGGTGGGTTTCTTCGTTGATTACCCACATAGAATGCTTTTGGATGTGTTGGTTGATGGCCTTTGGATGTCCAGTTAGGATTCCAGTTGTTTCCTTCTTGTGGGTTTCTTGAGAAGCGTGGCTGGTCCCATGGCTTTTCCATGTGGTTGGTGTGGTAGCTGTCATTGGCATGGGAGTCACGTTCTCTGTGCACCTTGCGAAGGACTGTGGTGTTGTCATGCCACTGGGTGTCTTCCAGTGCAAGGCTTGTGTCTTGGCTGATGGAGTTTGACACTGTGGATGTTTTCAAACCTTTCTTTGAGGCCATCTTTTGCTTGATGTAGGCCTTGTGTGTCAGGTCACGTAGCTGTTGGATTGTCATTGTGTCGGTGCAGGCCATGACGCCAAGATGATGACTCAATCCGGGGTGCAGGTTTCTCAGGAAGAGGGTTTTGAAGTTCACATCCTCTTCATGTTCAGGTTCGTTATGTGCACCAAAGTAAGCTTGTCGAAAGCGGTGGTAGTAGGCTTGGGGAGTCTCTTGGCGACCTTGCTTGGTTTCCAAGGCGATTAACACACCATGTTCCGACTCTGGGCCTGTGAATTCTTTTATCAGTGTCTCACATAGTAGCTGGTAGTTTGACTTTACATGGACAGGTTGTCGGTCTAGGAAGCTTCGTACCTCTGGACTGGATGTGGATCTGAGGAGGTATAACCTGTCTCTGTCAGTCACATAAGGTCTCACCTCTAGGTGGAAGTTGATATCTCAGATGTAGGCCTGGATGTCGGGGCCCTCTGTGGAGTTCGGGTTGAACTGAGTGATATTCTTAGACAGCTTGTCGAGATCTTTAAAGGTCATCCCCTGTGCAGCTTTGGAGTCTGCCTGGATGAGTTCTCTTTGTTTGTTAGCAGTGAACCATTCTGTGGTGAAGGCTGGTGACATTTCGGGTTGTGGCCATTCACCTCTTCTGTTGTATGGCAGTTCTTGGATGGGAGACTCTGTTCTGCTCAGCAGTGTTGATGGTTCTGGTTCTTGGCTCTGGTTTCTGTTTGAAAACATGATGGAGTTCATCTCTGACCGCGTCAAGCTCGTCGTTGGTGTCATCTCGCTGTTGGGTCAGATGGTCCATTTCAGCGCTGCACCTTTCCAGGTGGTCTTTCAGAGCATTAATTTCAGAGTTCTTATCTTTGATGTCAGCTTTGGCTTTCTCTAGCTGATGTTCAGCAGACTGGAGTTGGTTTACCATGTGCTTCTGGACAGTCTTTAATTCTTGTTTGTCACGTTCAGTGACTGCAAGGGCTTCTTGGAGCTTGTCAACTTGTTTCTTTGTTTCTTGCTCCATTTCATCAGGCACTTGAGCTTTCGCTTTGAGCTGGTCTGTGCAGCGTTGAGTGTGCATCAGCTCTCTCAGGAACTCAGTGGTCTGACGCTTGAAGTCGTCCTGGACTTTCACTTCCAGCTTGTCTATGCGGCTCTGGGCACGTGTCAGCTCCTCCTGAAGGTGGGTGATGAGCTTGTCGCTTAGTTTCAGCTGGGCTGTGAAGGCATTGCTTAGGGAACAGGTGATCTTGGTTAGTTCCACGTGGTTGTGGTTCTGGCTTGAATCATGTGTCAGGAATCTTCTCAGAATTATGATTATTATTACAAATAATAACAGTTCAATTGTCTTTGGTGTGAGGCAGTCTGTAATGCCTCTGAGCCAGGCGTCCACGTCGTCAGTGGGGTTTGTCGTCCACGACATGTTGGCACGCTGGGGTGAAGAGACTGACACAGATCTGTGTGGGGTGTAAGCCTATATGTGGTCGTTTCAGTGACTGTACACCAATAGTGAAGTATTGTAATGTCTAAGTGTTGGTCTCAGTGTAGACAGGTAGGTTAGTGATGTGGAAACCTCGTCACTCAACTGAGTGAGGGAAAGAGAGAGAAAAAGGTTAAAACAAATCTCAATTGAAAGGAATTTTCTTTTTCAATGGGAGAAATATTTTTTATAAATATTTTCTATTAATGAAAAGCTGGTTTCAACTCGTGATGTGAGGACTATGTCACTCAACTGAGTAAGGGAAAAAGAGAGAGAGGTTAAAAACCAATTTCAATTAACCCTCTGGGGACCAAGAACGCGCCGGCGCGTTTTGCTCGTTTTTTTTTTTAGCAATGAAAATAAACACTAAATGCTCTGTTAATTTTGATCTTTCATTTTCGTGTAATACATCAATCGATCCTGTTCAGTTTCTATTTTTTTTCTGTATACTCACAATAAAAATAAAGTGTTTTGCTTTTTGACAAATAAAGAAAAATTAACATGATGCGATTTCTCCCTTCTCTCTGTCAGTAAACTCCCATTTGAAACGCGTTCGAAAATGATCTATAACTCCGCGAAAATTCAGTCAAACAGGCAAACAGACCCACGGGCATAAAGCTTGAGATCGCATCTGTTAAATGAAGTCATTTATATAAAAAACAAATATTCTCAGCTTCTGTAATCTGTATAAAAAGAGAGCGACTCCAGTCGAGCTCATTACGAGATCATTCACAGTAATGTGACCACTCCCCGGAGAGCGCGTGCTATTCAAACGCAAATTCTGAGGGGTGTGAAACGCCCACATCAGCTGTAAACAAAGCGCGTCGCGATCGAGTGAGGCATAATATAGCCTACCTTATGGAGAAAAGATTCCTCAGAACAGTGCTGATATGAGGAGCAATATCTCCTGATATGAGGAGCAGATCCCGCTGAGGAGTGAGGTAGGCTGTTTTCTTTTCTCACGTGTGGAATAACGTTATGGAATAACGTTAGTGTAGGCCTATGCAAACCGCAAAAAGATGAATCGCATTTCTATAATATGACTCGCCTTTCTGTGAGATGAATGAAGGGCACATATTTGTAAAGACTGTTTAGCCTAAATATGAATCGCGCGTCTGTGTGTGAAAGAATAAACTGCTTTGCTATAGCCTACTGAGATGAGTAAAAATCGAATGGAATAATATTGTTATGTTGAAATAAAATTTATTTGTATAAGCAACGTATTAAACTGCAAAAAAAATACTATTTTTTTCAAAAATAAATTCATAGACTAAGATGTTAGATGTTCCAATGTTGGCTATATTCAAACTAATGAATACATATGATAAAATGTAGGCCTATAATCTTTTTTTTTATATATAGGCTATATATATATAAAGAAAGAGTACAGTTGAAATATTGTTGAAATTGTAATTATTGTTGTAATTGTAACATTTTTAATAAAATAGTAAAACATATTTACAAGAGAGATGTAAGCGAAATCTTAAATGGTCAATATAAGTCTTCTAAATACATCTTTTGTCCTTCCATTGTGGCTCAGTCAGTGTCACACCTGAATGAATGGCTAATTATGCAGAGTCATTATTCAGAGTGGGTGGGACACCTTAATCTAAGGTGTAAACTACTCCTCCCCCTCGCATATTGCCTTTCCAAGCAAAACCTGTTTTACACCATTTAAATCAATGTATTTTTTTTTGTGAACGATAAAGCAAGACTATTTTTACATCATTTTAAAGCTAGAACTAAAAGGGACAACATCCATTAGTCAAAAGTCTTGTGGACACATATTTAATATGTGTTTTGTGTTCTTAATTCAGCAACTTTCATTTTAATTTTTTCCAATAACCACGCATAAACATTATTCTCTTAAAAATACAAACATCTACATACACGTTGCTCGCATATTATGGTAGCCCTGTTTGTGCTATATAGAGTGAATTTACACCTTTGCCATTAACATGTTTATAATTAACTGAAAAAAGCACAAATGTCAAGGCATGTCAGAACATCTCAAGGACCCCAAAAACAGCTTGGTCCCCAGAGGGTTAAAAAAAAGAACGAAAGAAAATTCTTAACTAGGAGAAATATTATTTTTCTCGCAAATGCTTCCTATCACAGAGAATATGTTTCCAGAAAGGTAAACAATATTATTGTTTATGTTTACAAGGAAAAATAATACAATAATAATGCTGATACCTCTTTTCTGAGTTTGACAGGATTGACACCACACACCTTCAGTTTGGACCACTTACAGCTGGGATGCTTTGAAGGCGACGGTTGCTCAACACTTGTCTGTTAATTGATCTTGGATGAAATGTCAAATTGTGAATTGCATTTACAGATGCAGGGAGAGTATGGAGAACAGAGAGGGTTTGATCAAAAATCAAATACCTAATGATTTCTTTGGAAAGATTATCTTTCTCTTCCTTTTAGAATCGACTGATGGTTCTCCAGGTTTGTTCCCTACAAATGTGAAGAATGGGATGGAATAAAGCAGGACAGAACAGGAAAGAGGTGTGAAGGAGGAAGGAGAAGAAGGAGATTAGGTCCACAAATGGCTCTGAAGCCTTTGTGTCAGACTACGAGTATAGAATTGATAGTTGACGAACAACTAAACACCCAAAAATAAAACTTTGGTAAAAGAGGATTATCTCTGATTTATTTGCAACTCGTAGTGAGATAGCAATGTCTCCTATTGAGGCTCAGGTGTGTTACTCCCAAGCTAGAATAAAAAAAAAATGTAAGGAAAAGGTAATAAAGATGAAAGAAAGTAATAATGATAATGGACAAAATAAGAAAAAGGGAAATTAAATAAAGAGGTAAATTAATAAGTAAAATAGAATGGTTAAGTTTATAACCACAACTGAAAGAAATGAGAAAAGGAGGATACAACGCAATAACAATAAGGAGCAAGTATGAGTCTAACAACATTTTGTAATAGGGAAAATGTTGGTGGAATAAGTTCTTAACTTTTACAGTTCAAGACTCATTCACCTGAAGTGATTGGATCTAAAAGAGAATTTTAGAAATTAGGAAAATTATGAAATTAGAATTATTAAAAAAACCTAGAAATCATTAGAAATTACCTGTTTAGAAAAATAGAATTTCAATTTTAATTTAATATTTCCTTTTTTAAATCAAATTAGAATTTGACAATTAATAATCATAAACCAGTATTTTCTTTTTCAAATAAAATGCAGGTAAACAAAATGAATAATTGCGAACCAAAATTTTCCTTTTCACAGAAAATATGGGTAATTAAAATATGAGACAGGTAAAATAAGAAAGAAGAAAAGACCAACAGGTGTAAAAGTCAAGGTGTTTGGTCCGTGTACTTTTTCGTTCATTCATTATTCTATTTTAGAATGAAAGATGAAATTTAAAAAAGGGTGCAGCTTTGTTTTTTGTTTAAAAGAAAAAAAGCAGAAATGGCAGAATATATATATACAGGGTGCGATTTGAGAAAAAAACAGAGGGGGGGATGTTTTGAAACATTTTTATTCATAAAAATAAATCATGAGAACACGAACTTCATCACTGCATTTGCAGGAATTGTAAAATCTTTTTTCTTATTAACTCATGAAGGAGCCTAACACAATATTTTTACTCTAATAGCTCTAATAACTCAACACTGTGGTCCTTGTTCATTTGAGTCAATGTCATCTATTGTCACTGCTGGTTCAGCCTCTGCTGAACCACGGATTGATTGCAAAGTTAAACCATCACAGTAGAAATAGTTTTACTGCTGCTGTTAAAGTAATAATGTTAACTTTACATCGCGATGCTGAGATACAGTGGAATGATAGAAAAGACAGATGCATTATAAATCTGTGTTAGTCAATTTGCCTCATTCGCGTCTACCGCTCCGCGCTAAACGCCTCATTCAACGCCTCTTTCAGGACATCTAGACGCGTGTAAACGCGTCTTTACATTGACTTAACATTGAAATCACTCGCGCCAGACGCTCAAGAGTGAGTGAGCAATCAAAAAAACTTTGCTTTAGCCCAGGCACGGCGCCAGGATTCCAGTTTTGGATGGGCCAGACCAATTGTGGGTGGGCCTTAAATTAAAAACGTTAAATTAAAAACGTTATCCAATCACGGTTTAACCTCATAAAAAAATATTGACTAATATAGCCTACTGTTATATTATCTGTGTGTATACATAATCTAGATTTTAATAGCTTGATGCTCTTTAAATATTTTGTTGCATTGTAAAAGGTTTCGGTGCATTGGACAGACCTATCCGCGATCGCTCTCCATGGTTCTGACCAAAGAAGAGTGCTTTGGAATCTCCATTACGCATCATACGCATCATACCTGGGCTGCATTTTCCATTGACGTTGTCTCTTAGCGCGCTACTAAGACTCTTAAGGTATAACTTAACTAAAGGTATACTACCACTAAAGGTATATCATTGCTAGGCGTCTTCAGGGCTATCATCCACTCGCGAGGCAGAGGCGCTGGCGCCCTCCTAGCAACGGCGCTGTTTTTGGTAAAACATGATTTTGATGACTTCATTAAGTTTTGTTTTGTAGAAAACTCTTTTTAAAAGATTTTCGTTTTGTATAAATTGTATCTTAATTTTGATCAATGTTTTATCAACCAATTGCCGTATTTAATAAATAAGAAGCAAATATATAGCAGACAATGTAATAAGGCGCCGGCACAATCACTTGTATTGCACGTGAACTGGAGGGCGCTGAAACTCAGCTTGTGCCTCGCAGATTTGAGAAATATGGGCTATCTATTACAGAAAGCTTGAAATGTCTACTTTTAAACGAAAATATTCAAAACCAAAAGAAATAGGCTACTCTCTGATTATGTAATCCATATGAAATGTGCATTTCTCTCTGGTGTTCATGGCGAGTCCGCATCGTCAACTTCATCTTTGCAGCGACACAGAAAACACCAGTTTATTACTAAACAATGAAATGTCTCCTTGCTAATTTAGACACATTCATAATCATTACTTTAACCAGTTCTTTGTGGCAAGCTTTATGCGTGCAGTCATAACGCTCATTATCCTGTAGGCTATAGCATATTTAAGTAGGCTAATTAAATTAATATAAAGAGGCGATTTGTCCACGAATGGCTTAAATGAACAACTACTAGTCGACTAGAAAAAAAAAAATTTAGTCGGAGGCAGCCCTTATTCCACATATTTTCGAACCAGGCTCAGGCCATTCTGGGTTGAGAGAGCGACCCTGCGGAGCAGAATATTCAGAAATGCGCTCTCCGCTCACGAGCTCTGATCGGAACAAACCCGAACCTCACTGTCTGCTGAACTTGCGCAGAAACATCAAAATAGACATAGCCAGCTTTTTAAAATTGTTTTTAAAACTAAACATTTAGACTATTTTAGTATACATTATGAGCTTATTGACTATTTTTTATAATTCTTGACAAAATTAGAATATATTAAAAGGTTTTTTTTTTTTTTTTAAGTTTTGGGTGGGCCTGTTGAAAAGTAGGTGGCGTCTCGCAAGTGTTGATAGGCTATTACTTGTGAGGTGTAACCAATCAGATTGTGGGCGGGACATTGAGCAAGTCTGCAGAGTGGTGATTACAGAGAGGCTGCGGCAGCTATATCAGAGCCAACCAAAGTAGCGCATTTTACCTGTTTAGAAAAGGGGTTGGGGGATAAATTTATCCCCATCGGGGATAAAAATTATTAAGCAGAGGCAGGGATACATTGACCAGAAAGGGGGAAATCCCACGCATCCCCCCTCTAAGTTTACTCAAGTGCAAGAATGTGACTAATAAACTTAGGCCTACTAACACTATGCACTATATTTTGAAAAAGAAGTAGATTATCTTAATATCAAAACGATACTATGTTACTCACGTAACCTCGGTTCTCTCTAGAGAGGGAACGAGTATTGCGTAAGCTGTGCTTACGCAGCGGGAAAAGCCTTCTTTTCTCGAGATACTGAAACCAAAAATTATCCTTAATTTCACATATTGTCAACGCAGTGCAGCTGCAGGCAGCTGAGCTAGAGCGGCATACTGCACGCTCATTGGCTGCCGCGCGGCAACTGCTTAAGCCTACCAGTGAGCCTGGCGTGACGTCACGCCCAATGAGGGCGCGCGCGACCTCGCGCGTCACAGCCCGCCAGAATGGGCGGCGTCAGAGCGTATATAAGGAAGGCTCGTAGGCTATATTCTCTGTTTTCTGTCGACTGAAGCGACACGAGCGATAGGCTCAGCACGGTCAGGGAACGCAATACTCGTTCCCTCTCTAGAGAGAACCGAGGTTACGTGAGTAACCAAGTATCGTTCTCTTACGAGAGGTTCTCTCGTATTGCGTAAGCTGTGCTTACGCAGCGGGAACCCTTTGTCCACGCCGTGCGAGCCTAACAATCACATATGACTCATAGAAAAACATAGAGGTGATCAAAACAGGTGGCCAGCGGTGCGGGCCAGCGCATGTTCATAAGCACACATAGGGAAAAAACACAGACCGGCACTGCCGGTTCATGTAACTGATACCCTGAGCGTGCAGCTCTAACAGACAAGCTAATCGGTAATACAGCCTGCCTGACCCTTGGGCAGGACACGAAACACGACTAGACTGACAGAAGTTTAGCCTGCATAGCGGGAACTTCCAGGTTATAAAACCTAACAAATGTGGAGGGGGACGCCCAGCCCGCCGCCCTACAAATGTCGTCAATGGAAATCCCACTGGACCATGCCCACGATGAGGCCATGCCTCTGGTGGAATGAGCCCGTATGCCTAACGGACATTGCAGGTCTTTGGACGCATAAGCTGCTGCAATCGCGTCTACTATCCATTTGGACAGTGTCTGTTTCGAAGCGGCGCGACCCTTGGTGCGCCCGCCAAACGAAACGAAAAGCTGCTCTGAGAACCTGAAGGCTGCAGAGCGCGTCACATAACACCTTAACGCCCTGACCGGGCAAAGGCGGTTAACCCCTTCCTCACTGCTGGAGGACGGCAGGGCCGATAGGGTAACGACCTGAGTCCTGAAGGGAGTGCCTAACACTTTGGGGGCATAGCCGTGCTTCGGTTTGAGAATGGCTAACGAGTCGTTAGGTCCAAACTCGAGGCACGACGCGCTGATGGACAGCGCATGTAAATCTCCCACACGTTTAACTGAAGCCAGAGCTAGCAGAAAAACGGTCTTAAGCGTTAAGTATTTCAACTCCACAGAGTCCAAAGGCTCAAAGGGATGCGCTTTTAAGGACTCCAGGACCAGGGACAGGTCCCAAATAGGAACCGACGGGGGCTGCGGAGGGTTCATTCTCCTGGCCCCGCGTAGAAAGCGGGTAATGAGTTCATTTCTGCCCAGTGCACGGCCGCGCGCCGACTCAGCGAACGCTGCTATGGCCGCGACATAAACCTTGAGCGTGGAGGGGGACCTGCCCGCGTCCAACATCTCTTGGAGAAATTTCAATACCTGTGGAACTCCACAGGTCCGAGCATTAGAACCCATATTCACACACCACTTGTTAAACACTGACCATTTAGACGCATAGAGCCGCCTCGTCGAGGGGGCTCTGGACTGCGTGATCGTGTTAATTACCCCTTCTGGCAGGCCAACGAGTAATCGTTGATTATCCACGCATGCAGAGACCAGTGCTCTGGATGGGGATGCAGAATCGAGCCTCGGGCTTGAGAGAGGAGATCTCTCCTCACCGGAATCGGCCATGGGGCTGTGTCTGCCAGTCTCATTAGCTCGGGGAACCATGGTTGGTTTTCCCAGCGCGGGGCTATGAGGAGCACTGCGCAGTTCGCCTCCCTGATCCTCGCTAGCACTTGAGGTAGCATCGAGATCGGTGGGAACGCGTACAACGGAGCGCTGGGCCAGGTCTGGGCCAGCGCGTCCTCCTGTTTCGAGAAAAAACTCTGGCACTGAGCGTTCTCGCTCGTGGCGAAGAGGTCGATCTTCGCTTCGCCGAAACGACGCCAAAGCGTCTGTATCGTCTGGCGGTGTAGAGACCATTCCCCTGGGGGAACGTTGTCCCTGGACAGTCTGTCCGGGCCGTCGTTCAAACGACCGGGTACATGAGCTGCCCTTAGGGAGCGCAACGGGCCTTGAGCCCAGGATAGGAGGCGCTCTGCGAGCGCGCACAGGGTTCTGGATTTGATTCCGCCCTGGCGGTTCACGTACGACACCACTGACATGTTGTCCGAGCGAACTAGCACATGGTGTCCCCGTAGAAGCGGTAGAAAGTGCTTCAGCGCTTTCTCGACCGCCAGCATCTCTAGACAGTTTATGTGAAGGTCTTTCTCCGTATTCGACCAAGGGCCGCAAATCGGACTGCCTTCGTGAGTCGCTCCCCAACCCATGTTGGACGCGTCTGTCGAGATCACTTTGCGGTGTGCGATGGTTCCCATCGACACTCCCCGCTGATACCATTCGGCCGCCAGCCAGGGCTGCAGGGCTGTAACACAGCGCTGAGTCACTCTGATTGGAGCACGGCCCGAAATCCATGCTTTGCGGGGCATTTCCGTTTTTAGCCAGCGTTGAAGCGGACGCATTCGGAGTAAACCCAGCTGCAGGACGGCTGCTGCTGATGCCATGTGGCCCAGCAACCTCTGAAAAGTTTTCAATGGAAAAACTTTTCCCTCCTGAAAGGAGGCGGCGAGGTGTCGAACACAGCGCGCGCGCTGTGCGGACAGTCTGGCCGTCATCGCCGCCGAGTCCAGATCTATACCCAGAAAAGTGATAGACTGGCTGGGGGCTAAAGAGCTCTTGTCCCAGTTCACGGAAAGACCCAAGCTTGCAGGTGACCGAGAAGCACTTCTCTGTGGGAAACTAGTTCCTCCGCCGAGTGCGCTATAATGAGCCAATCGTCCAGATAGTTCAGGATTCGCATTCCCCTCGATCTCAGGGGTGCGAGAGCCGCATCCATGCACTTCGTAAATGTACGGGGTGCCAGGGATAGGCCGAAAGGCAGGACGGTGTACTGATATACCTGGCCGTCGAAGGCGAATCTCAAGAATGGCCTGTGACGGGGTATAATCTGAATCTGAAAGTACGCGTCTTTCAGGTCGAGAGATATGAACCAGTCCCCCGGGCGAATCTGCGCGAGGATTTGACTGGTTGTGAGCATTTTGAACGGCCGTTTCATAAGCGTTTTGTTCAAATATCTCAGATCCAATATAGGTCTGAGTGCTCCGCCCTTCTTGGGAACGAGGAAATAGCGGCTGTATACGCCTGCCTCGGAACCCGGAGGGAGAACCCGTTCTATCGCCCCTTTGTGCAGCAAATTCGCTATTTCTGTGTGAAGCAGATGCGCTGCATCCGCTTTCACTATAGTCTCGGCCCGAGCGCGACAGCGCGGAGGGCGGCGAGCGAATTGAAGCGAATAGCCCTTTATCACTGTGTTCAGTACCCACTTCGACACTCCCTGAATAGCTTTCCATGCATTCGCACTCATAGCTAGGGGTCGAATCGCCTCTGAGTCTCGCCCGCCGCACAGCGCGGGACGGGGGATCTGTGGCGGTGTAAGCGCGAGTCGCGCAGTGGCAGTGAGGGGGAACGGGGGTTCGCTGATGGCGGCAGCCGGCTGAACGGCACTGTGAGAGAGCGTTGTGTGTAACGGCTCGCGGCGCGGAAGCGGGGCGGGCTCGTGCATGTTTATCGGAGAGTGTGCGTGCTGTAAAGCGGGCACAGAGCTCTTTATTATCACACAGCCGGTGGCTGACTCGTACGTGTTTACATGAGAGTGTGCGCGCTGTGTAGCGGGCACAGGGCTCTTTATTAACACACAGCCGGTGGCTGGCTCGTGCGTGTTTACATGAGAGTGTGCGCGCTGTGTAGCGGGCACAGGGCTCTTTATTAACACGCGGCCAGTGGCAGAATGTTCTGGTCCCCAAGCGTGTGAGACAGAGCGAACACTGTGTAGGTGTGAGCACTGAAGTGTGGGCGCGTGACCTACAGTTATCACTCGAGCGGCCGTAGCGCGCTTCATGCGAGTGCACTCTGTGGGGTACACAGGGGAAATTGTGCTTGTGTG
Source organism: Vimba vimba (assembly GCA_022828995.1). Classification (NCBI taxonomy): domain Eukaryota; kingdom Metazoa; phylum Chordata; class Actinopteri; order Cypriniformes; family Leuciscidae; genus Vimba; species Vimba vimba. The sequence goes on along the minus strand of JAKKIH010000027.1, from coordinate 610,153 downwards.
TAGCGATGAACACTGGGACGTGGGCATGTTTACTACACTCATAACACTGTGCGGCGTGAGCCGAAAAACCAGAATTAACACTCTTTTCCAGATTTTCTGGGCCGCTGTATAAACAGCGTTTGTGTGCAGGCGAGCGAGTTGTTGTTGAGCACTGAAGTGTGGGCGCGTGACCTACAGTTATCACTCGAGCGGCCGTAGCGCGCTTCATGCGAGTGCACTCTGTGGGGTACACAGGGGAAATTGTGCTTGTGTGTAGCGATGAACACTGGGACGTGGGCATGTTTACTACACTCATAACACTGACGGCTTGAGCCGCACCGTCGGCGTGAGCCGAAAAACCAGAATTAACACTCTTTTCCAGATTTTCTGGGCCGCTGTATGAACAGCGTTTGTGTGCAGGCGAGCGAGTTGTGTAACTGACTCATTGGCTGCAATACACATCTGCGGTCATCTTCTTAAGTGACTGACAGCGCGAAACGCTTGAAGGCTCAAATGTTTAAACTCTCATAATTCCTCGCGCACCATCAGAGGGAGGATGCGAGGGGCGGGTTCACTTTCTGCGTGTGAGAAGCTGGCCGCGAGCTCGGATCAGCGAACAGCATAAAAAATGTTTGCTGCCAGAGCCGGGATCGAACACGGGTCTCTGGTGTGAAAGCCTGTTATTCTGCCACTGAGCCACAGGGGAAGAGTGCATAGGCAATCGGTTCGCTCGAGCATAAGAGAGTGTGGGTCATGCTTTTCGTCGGCGATAGCGTGCAGACGTGCGTGTATTATAACAGGCTCGTTGCTGCAACATTAACATTTTCAGCCGCCTAAACTCAGAGGGGGCTGAGAAACGTACGGGAATTGGAGAATGGCCCGGCCTCAGCGGGGCTACAAACATCTCCCTCCTCCTTCCGCCGGTGAGTGAGGCACGCGGGGTGCTGAGCATTACTCGTGACCGTCCGCTCTGACATCCCTGAGAACGGCGCAGTTTGCGCGGGAAGCGGGGCGAGTAGCCGGAGCGTCATCATGTTTTGCAGGCGAGCGTGTAAGGTAACAGGCTCGTTTACTGCAATATTAATATTTCCAGCCGCCTGAACTTAGAGGGGACTGAGAAATATGTGAGAAGGCGGTAGCCAAGCCTCGGTGGGATTCGAACACTCTCTTTCCTCCTATCACCGGCGAGTGACGGACGCGGGGACAGTTGCTTTCTTGTAACGTAAAGAAAACTAACCCCGCGACTGTCAGCTTCTGCAATCCCTTGTGAGCGGCGCAGTGTGCGCGGCTCGAACAGAGGGAGAGAGTGCGGGGAGAGCGAGTAGCCAGAGAGCGTTATCATGTTTGCAGGCGTGCGTGTACTGTAACAGGCTCGTTTACTGCAGTATAGATATTCCCAGTAGCCTGAACTAGGAGGGGACTGAGAAATATGTTAGAGATGGAGGTTAAACCGGCCTTGGCGGGTCTAGAACACTCTTTTCTCCTTTCGCCGGGAGGCGGCGGGCGGGCGGGCGGGGGGTTGGGGGTGGTAGCTTTCTTGTAACGTAAAGAAAGCTAGCCCCGTGACCGTACGCGTCTGCGATCCCTTGTGAGCGGCACGTTTTGCGCGGCTCGAACAGAGGGAGAGAGCGAGCCCCGTAATCATCCGCATCTCTAACACACCTTGTGAGAGGCGCAGTTGCGCGGCTCGACAGAGGGAGAGAGAGAGCGGGGAGTGCGAGGCATTTGAAACAACGCCTCGTGTAAAATACATCAGTAAAACACATAATGTAATAGACATAGTGAGAAAGGATATGTATCGCCGGATAGCTGAGCTGGCACGGCAGGCTGAAGGCGGCGAAGAGATCGTCCGGCTTCCTCAGGCTGTCCTAAGCTGGCTCGTTAGCTTGATCCAAGAAGGCCACGGCGACGGTTTCCTCTCAGAGATCAGCGATGCGAGTGCTTCGCTGAAAAGACAGAAATCAGAGAATATAGCCTACGAGCCTTCCTTATATACGCTCTGACGCCGCCCATTCTGGCGGGCTGTGACGCGCGAGGTCGCGCGCGCCCTCATTGGGCGTGACGTCACGCCAGGCTCACTGGTAGGCTTAAGCAGTTGCCGCGCGGCAGCCAATGAGCGTGCAGTATGCCGCTCTAGCTCAGCTGCCTGCAGCTGCACTGCGTTGACAATATGTGAAATTAAGGATAATTTTTGGTTTCAGTATCTCGAGAAAAGAAGGCTTTTCCCGCTGCGTAAGCACAGCTTACGCAATACGAGAGAACCTCTCGTAAGAGAGCCTTAAATTTTCTCTGGACTCAATGATAAATACATGTCTGACCGTGTCGGACATAAATAGGTTACATGTCCGACATCTAGTGTATATATCTATGACTTCGCACGACGGTGTAATCTACTTCCGGGTAAAGATAGGATCAGTCAAATGAAATACAATAAACGTACAAATAAATATTACAAATTAAAAAACGATCGGAAATGTCGTCCAATTTTCTAATACTATTATTTTATGACAACAATACATTTGGAAAACAAAATACAGCCATTTCTGCTTTTTTCTTTTAAACAAAAAACAAAGCTGCACCCTTTTTTAATTCATCTTTCATTCCGAAAAAGAATAATGAATGAACGAAAAAGTACACGGACCGTGTTTAAATGGTTAAATCACTTTTACATTGTTCAAATAGACACTGTATTAACCACTTGTAGCGGGACTCCCTCTTCTACAAGAGGAGCAAATATGGGAACACTACCTCTAGCTTAAACATGACTACGCCACCCTGTTTACCAGGGAAATATTAATATTATGGATCTAAGATTTTACCCAAGACACACAGGAACGTGATTGTCAAGAAGGGCTAGAGACATGGATACCAATAATACAAAAGCTTTATTTAAATACTCACAATAATTTTAAAAGATATCAAAGCTGTGTGGCAGCAGCATGATCCTTGGCAAGACTCAATGAACTTGTATTTTATTATTTTTATGGTTGAACGTCACTTTGGAATAACCATACCTATATTTTTCCAAACATACTTCAAGATACATTTGGATTTGTGGATTACGAAAGGTGGATGGTTGACAACTAAAGTGATATTTGACAGATTGTAAACAAGGCCTACTCAAGCTGGTCCAGCCTGGTTTTACAAATCAAGCTCTGAAAACATCAAAATGCCAAGAAAATGTGAGGACGACTCTGTGTCATTGCCTATGGTCCAGGAGATGCTTGAACAACTAAAGACTTATTTTAAAGAACTTCTTGATCAACAAGAGAAGAGTTTTAAATCATGTGTTCAAGTGATTGTGGACTCAATGTGTGTTCGCATGGACAACCTTTTTAAAGATGTCCAAAGTGTGACTAAAGACATTCAGGACCTGAAAACAAGTCTCCAGTTTTCTCAGGCTGAAGTAGATGAGCTAAAAGCTATGAAGTAAAAGCTAAATCAAGCAAGATGGCAGAAAAACATCAAGCCATTGCAGAAAGTTTTGGTGAATACCAAGCTTCTTTAAACAGCTAAACGGGTAAACTGGATTACATGGATAACATATCAAGAAAAAAGAACATTGTGATCGATGGAGTTCCTGATGTAAAGTCTGAAACATGGATTGAAGCCGAAGCAAAAGTAAAGAAACTTTTTCTGGAGCATCTTAAAATAGAACCCAAGCATATTGAATTTGAAAGAGGACATCGAATTGGGAAATATGATTCTACTGGACGACCAAGATCTATTCTGATTGAACTTCTTCGGTACAAGGACAAACAAGAAATACTGAAGAGAGCAAAGTCCCTAAAAGGCACAAACATCTATATCAATGAGGACTACTCTGACAAGGTCCGCATGAAGCGAAAGGAACTGCTTCCTAAACTTAGAGAAGAGAGGAAAAAGGGTAACATCGCCTTCCTAAAGTATGACCAACTGATTGTACATCCTCCTCGATCCAGTTAAAATGCCTTACATGTAAAGGTATTTAACTGTTGCCTTTTGTTTGGTTTTTAACTCTTTATGCCATTTTCGCACAGTTTCTCTGCAAGTAATTTGGTCTTTAATCCAGATGATATTGATGAGGATAGATCATATAATGACCTGGTTGACCCAGATAAAAATAGTTTAAATTTAAGGTCAAGTGATGCATGTCATTATTATAATGAAGTTGAATTTAATGCATTGTTCAAAAGTAAATCAAATTATAATCAGGGCATGTTTTCCGCTTTTCATTTGAATATCCGTAGTCTACCTAAGAATTTTGACTTATTCATACAGTTTCTATCAACTTTAGAACATCAGTTTTCTGTGCTTGCTCTGACGGAAACGTGGCTGAATGAGGACATCAGACAATTTTACTCCTTACCTCAATACAATGCAGTACATTTTTGTAGAACTAATAGAAAAGGTGGTGGAGTTTCTCTTTTTATTCATGACGATTTTGAATTCTTTGAAAGAAAAGATCTGAGTGTTCATTTTTCTGAAACTGATGCAGAAGCAGTTTTTATAGAAATTCCAAAATGTGGTTGTTTTGGGGGTCAAACTGTAATTATTGGTTGCATTTATCGACCACCTGATAATGATATTGACATTTTTAATGAGGCTTTGTCCTCTATGCTGGAGATTATAAGTGTTAAGAATAGGACTTGCATTCTTCTTGGAGATTTCAACATTGATCTTTTGAAACATGAATCTAATTCCTCCATTGAGTTCTTAAATACAATTTATTCTTATTATTTCTATCCACTTATTGATAAACCAACAAGGATAACATGTTCATCGGCAACCTTAATTGATAATATACTAACTAATCATTTTGTAAATTCAATTACATCAGGTGTAATGCTCACTGATATTTCAGATCATCTTCCTGTATTTCTGCTTTTTACAAATTCTCAGCAAAAAAAGCCAACCTATAGTATGAAACATCGTAGACTTACTTCTAAATATGTTGAGTCTTTTAAAAGGTCACTGGCTGAGATATCATGGAATCATGTTGTAAGACTGAAAATACTGATTGGGGCCTGGTCTAAGGGACAAAATGGCCCTGCTGGCAAATTAACATTCGACCTCCCCCATACAGCCTTTCTTCCCCTCAGAAACAAAGAACTCACACAAGAACATGGTTTAATGTGAATGTTTATCAATGACTATGTTTTTGGTGTCATTTGAAATGTCTCAAAGTGAGTGGTACAGATATCTCATATCCAGATAGATAAAATAAAAGGTAATAAGGTTTATAAAAGTTTAGAGAAAACTGGTTAAGCCATTTGAGGGTGGTTTTCCCCATCCCCCATGTCACCTGGGCAAACAGTATAAAGGAAGGTGTGCTCTGACTCTCGGGGGCGGTTCTTCTCTGGTGGACACAGACTGGTTAGGTGGTCTCTCTCTCTCTCTCTCTCTCTCTCTCTCTCTCTCTCTCTCTCTATCTCAGGTACAAGCTGGGTAAGATTCTTTGGTGTAACCATTGTATAATCATGTTTTAGATATTTGAATTGATTGAGGAATTGATCTCTGATATCTGAAATATTAAATTGTTATGTGATTATTCTAACTGATTTTGACATTGTTCATTTAATGGTTAAAAGGAATAGTCAAACATTCGCTCACTTTTAGTGAGGCACAGATATTATTAAAATCTTTCATTTATGGAGTCAGATGAATTAACGAGAGAATACACAACTAAATGTATTGTAAATTTAACCAACCAATATTTTGCACGAGTAAGGACAGAACACGTGATACCTTCCCCGTGTATTGGCGAACCGGCAGATTGGACCATTATAGCGGGCCTTACAAAATGGTGACCTCGACGTGATCTCAAAACAGATCAAAACAGTTTCACGAGAAATGTCCTTTCCAGCAAGTATTGGGATTTTAAAATCAACAAGAGGTTGAGAACATCTTTTCTTTCTTCTGCGGTTGTGGTAAGTCAATTTTCTTTGAATTTTTAGAAGTGTTGAAGGAATGTTTGATGCAGCAGCCAGATGAAGAATGATTTGATTTTAAAGATCTCCTTGTTTTGCCTAAGCAACAGGAAGCAAAACCTAAACTAAGAATAACATCTTCCAAATAATTAATAACTCGATGAAGAGCTGAAAAAGTAAAGCCTAAAAAGTTTTAAAATCAGCCGCATGTTTTCCGGCCATTGTTAAAACCAGCAACACGTGAAAAGAATGAGCAAACTAACAGAAAACAGAGAAAGAAAAATCTAAGTTTGTAAACGATCGGAAAACACGTGATTTTATAAATAAAAAGGCAGATCGATACATTATTTTTGAAAGGAAAAATTTTGGGAAAACAGGATGATATGATTTACAGGCTAAAACTCAAATATCAAGGATAATGCTAAATGCTATTGTCCATGTTGCTTTCAAAACGCTCAAGGCTACGCTAAATGCTAAAGCCATGCTGCGCTCAAGGCTAATGCTAAATGCTATTGTCCATGTTGCTTTCAAAACGCTCAAGGCTACGCCAAATGCTAAAGCCATGCTGTGGCCAAGGCTAATGCTAAAATGCTAATGCTAAATGCTAAAGCCATGCTAACCCTTGTTTTGTCTCACTGGCTGACTGGTAGGCCCAAAAGCCACATTGAAAACATTAGTATCCTATACTAAACCTAAACTAATCTTGACAAACTCTATATTGCATTTAAAAGCTTAAACTTTAACACCGATGGAATTAAATTAAATTAAAGTAATTCAATTTAATTTGCTGTGAAATCATGTGTACTGATCATGTCCTGTTTACATTATGGGCTGAAAAGGTTGAGCCTACACTGTACAAACTCAGTAGAAAAGGTCTTAACATGGATGCTATTGACAATGAAATTTCCACTTGGTGGAGAACAGTGGGCAGTAAACAGAAGAAATCAAAACATGGTGAAATAATTGAGGCTTTAAACTTCATAAGTTATAAACGGCTAAATGAGTCAACAAAATTTCTATCTTCGCTTATGGATTCTAAATGTGAAGAAGTGCATTCTAAAAATGCAGAGGCACAAAAGTCTGAGGAAAAGATTCAAGATCTTCAAACACAGCTAGAGAAATTACTAGCTGAGCTGTTAGCCCTGACTAAAAAGTGTAAAAATCACAAAGACACCATTGTAGATCTTAAGGCTAAGCTAAATGCTAAAAGCAAGTCTCCCAACAAGCTTAACAGCGATTGGGCTAAAAATGTACACTTCTTAGATGAGGCAGACTACTCTAATAATCTTGTGTCTTTTCAGACAGATGAAGCACGCGACAAAGTTATGAAAAGAGTGCCTGTTTCAGCCATTAAGGTGATACAGCACCCAAACGGCACAGAGTCAACCATTCGGCGTCCTTTAACAGTAACTGAATGTAGCTTGTTTAAAGCAGAGATCGGACCATTCCCTTTGAAAGGGGCATTCGAACCATGGTGGAGACGCATTGTTTGTCTAAAACATGCATTTCAGCTCGAACCAAAAGATATTTGGCAAATTGTTATCAGCTCAATTCCAGATGTTCTGATCTATAAGATACCACAGGTTTTGATGACAGGCACCATTGTGCAGTCAATGCATCAAAATGAGCCTGAGAGCGAAATCTTGAATAGACTAAAACAATGCCTTCGCGAGCTGCGTGGTTGTAGTGCTGTTGGATGGGAATTGATTCTCAATCGGAAACAGAGTACTGAAGAATCGTTCGAGACATATGCAGAAAATATGTTTGAACTTTTTGAGGAGTATTCTGGAATTGAAGGTGTTAACCACAACAATGTAATTCTCCTTGAATTCCTACTTACAAATGCAGGGCCGCGTGTACAGCAATCACTCATGTGTGGTGCTTCTCCAGCACAAAATACATTCGAAGGTATTGTTAACTGGGCAACAAGAATTGAGTCACGGAAACAAATGCATGGTGAGGTAGCTGTGTTAGAATGTCATGAAGATCCTCCATCTGCAGGAGAATTCAGAAAGCCACACTGTGGCAAACTGAACAGATTCTGTAATTCCTGTCACAAAACAGGCCATACAGAGGAAAAGTGTTGGTCACTGGGCAGAGGCAGACCTCCACCCTATTTCATAAAACGCAGACAATCACAATCTAATGACACAAACCAGCACTCTGCAAGTAAGCAAAGCTCAAATGCTTCTAAAACTCTTACTGACCTAACAACTTTAGACGCTCAAGGCCTTCAGCTATTAGTGTCATTTGCTAGTCGGGTAGCAGCCCAATAGCAAATGGTTTAATAGTTTAACATCTAAATTCATTGAACCTGTCTGCATTTTCAAAATTCAAATTGTGCTTAACACATCGTGCACTACACATCGTGCACATAGAACAATTTGGTTGTTTATGCTACAACATGCACATAGGCTAATTTAAAGTTTATTCTTTAAACACAGGATTACTTTACTGTAAGTGTAGTTGAAACACTTAGGCAAAGGTGATATAGATGTTGTATTCTATTGCTTTGCTGTGGGTGTATTTGGAACACTTAGGTAAAAGGTTGTAGATGTTGTATTCTAGGCCATGTGTCCTGTGTATTTAACTGAATTAAACACGTGTGTCTATGCTAAATTTGGTGGCTATAATGTGATTCACAATGAATTTGAAAATCAGAAACAGCGAACGCATCTCATTAATCCTGAAACAAAAACCTTTTTATATTTAAGGCTTCAGAGAACTAAATATTGTTATGTTTGAATGTATTCTGAATTACTCTGAGATTTGTTTTTCCAAAATAGATTACCGGATTCGTATATTTCCACAAGCCTGCGCTAGACATTAGTGGCGACTAATACTGATATCAGATTCAAGTGTACTTGAATGAGGGGGGCGAGTTATTTCCGTCCAGAATCAGCAAATGCTGTTTGATCAACCTGGATTCGGGTGCGCTCCATAACCTCTGTTCTCATTTAAATGTTCCTTTAGATACGTGTACGTGGTTATACCACGGGCTTGACTAAACCAAAGCCATTTTAAGAAAAGTAAGTTGATCGACTAACGTCTTTTATGGTGGTCATGACCTCTACTAAAGTGAAACAATTTGATTAAGTTCCTGAGGTGGCATTCAAGGGGGCTATGTAAGTGTCTGTTATTTTGTACGTGTGAATACGGCAAATCTCAGATATTTAGCCAATTACCTCTGTTTTGATAATCAGACTGGCGAGATTGTGTCGTGCATCCTTAGGAGAAGGACTGCAAAGCGATATAGTTTTCTGATCTATAAACGGAAAAATATAAGTAAGAGTAAAATAGAATAATCAAACGTTAAAATGGCCATTTAAAAAGACTAAGTGAGAAGAAAAGGTATTTGAAACCTAGAAAAAAGAGAAACAGCGAATGTAGATCTTATAATTATATTATAACTTGAATTATAATAAACATTATATTACACTCGCCGAGCAGGACAATAATTGGGCAAGTGTGACTTTCGTCATTAAAATTGAATTTCTGAAACAGAATTTCATTTGTGTGCTACCCAGTGCCAAAAAGGGGCGGAGTATGCCTTTATTTTTCACCGTTAGAAAACACGGCTAGGAGTGTGGCACAGGTAATAGCACGCTAAATAATCCTTGACTGGGGTGCACCAACTGAATTGAATCTGATAAGATAAGTAAATTTACGAGGAGGGTGTGAAATGCTAAACAGCAGACAGAAGTACCACAGTTTTTTGCAGGTCAAAAAATATCCGACTGACATGATAATGGAACAAGTAAAAGAATTCCACACGTCTGAATTTAATGCTTTTGAAATATTGGAATTATCTGTGGTTCGCACTCCTCTGTTTTCTGTCTCAGGCTTAAGGCCCGTACACACCGGGACGAATATCGGCGCACTTTATTCGCCAGCGTTTTTCAACGCGTTTTTTGTGTTCACACCCAAGCGATTTTCGCTGACGATGAGCCGAGTGAACATGCAAATTCATTCCCTGACATTAGATGGCGCTTAATGTAAAACAGAAATACCCCGGCGGCGATTGTCAAACGTTGGGAAAAAGTTATAGCCTATGTACATGAAAGACAATTAAGTGAAATGAAACTAACCATCAAATTCCCATTTGCTCTGCAATACCACTCCATAACAGTTCTCTTTTATCAATATTTTTGTAGTCACTGTCGCGTTTGTCATATAGTTCTTTATGTTCCGACACCAACGAGACCAGCAGCTCTACATTCATCTTGCCTTGGTTCTTCCTCGTCTTATTTCTTCCTGGCGGCAGTGTAGAGGTGTAGACGCTACTTGGCGTATATCTTCTTTGCCGTTATGTATGTGTGCTCGGCAAGACCGTTTTGTGTTTGAGCGCCCCCAAGTTGTGTTTTACTGTAACTTCAGAAGCTCCAGACACGTGAGCAAAAGCGCCAATCTCATTGGTCGGATAGTTTTTGACGCGGCGCGTCAAACCAAAAAAACGAACCCGAGGCGTTTTTTAAAAAGTGACGCTTTTACGCGTGGCGTTTTTCTGAAACTTATTTTGATTTCTGCTTATTTGTATATTGTCCATTTTACTCGCAATAATGTTTTTGGATGTTTGGTTACACCAAAATTTTGCTGACACTCTTCATGAAATGTTGTTTTAACCTAGCACTGGTTGTTTTGTTAGAATGTCATTTATTTAAATGTTTCTAAGAACAGGGTAAGAGCTTGTAAGATCTTCCTTTGTCCTTCCTTGACCCTCTATAGGAGTATTATTGGCATGGTAATTAAAAATCAGGTAATTAATGAGACCAAATGTACCACTCACATTTGCTGACATGACCATGGTATTTTACATTGAACATGACATGACTTTGCTTTATTGCATTATGCGTTCCTATGCATTTCCTTACGACTAAGTTCATAAGTGCTCAATCGTGAAGCGGACATTTAAGAGGCTTTTCAGGTGTCTCACACAAAGCAGTGTGGATCAAAGGAGAACCCCTTCATCCACTGAGGTCTGCCCAGACCACCGTACCGCTGGAGGTGAAAGGGTTGGTCAAGAAGGGTCAGATCATCATCGCGGAGAAAGTGCTAGGGAAGCGGAAGTTTCTCCATGAAGGAATGACACGTCAACTGAATAAGTCACAAAAGGTCCAGATTGACTCTATGAACTTTGCTCATGTCACAGGATTACAGGAAGAGAACCTGAACGCATCCATCCACCTGCTGGACTCAAGCTAAACACTGGTGAGAACAGGTGTTCTGCAGGTGAACACAGCCCACTGAGCTTCTACAGATGCCAACATTGCAAAGACAATTTTTGTGCTACATCTTCAAGGATTAAAACAAACGTCTTACTGTGACCCCGTAAGTGTTCATCAGAATGTGACCCACGGGATCAAGGAGGGAATCTGTAAGACTGAAAATACTGATTGGGGCCTGGTCTAAGGGACAAAATGGCCCTGCTGGCAAATTAACATTCGACCTCCCCCATACAGCCTTTCTTCCCCTCAGAAACAAAGAACTCACACAAGAACATGGTTTAATGTGAATGTTTATCAATGACTGATATGTTTTTGGTGTCATTTGAAATGTCTCAAAGTGAGTGGTACAGATATCTCATATCCAGATAGATAAAATAAAAGGTAATAAGGTTTATAAAAGTTTAGAGAAAACTGGTTAAGCCATTTGAGGGTGGTTTTCCCCATCCCCCATGTCACCTGGGCAAACAGTATAAAGGAAGGTGTGCTCTGACTCTCGGGGGCGGTTCTTCTCTGGTGGACACAGACTGGTTAGGTGGTCTCTCTCTCTCTCTCTCTCTCTCTCTCTCTCTCTCTATCTCAGGTACAAGCTGGGTAAGATTCTTTGGTGTAACCATTGTATAATCATGTTTTAGATATTTGAATTGATTGAGGAATTGATCTCTGATATCTGAAATATTAAATTGTTATGTGATTATTCTAACTGATTTTGACATTGTTCATTTAATGGTTAAAAGGAATAGTCAAACATTCGCTCACTTTTAGTGAGGCACAGATATTATTAAAATCTTTCATTTATGGAGTCAGATGAATTAACGAGAGAATACACAACTAAATGTATTGTAAATTTAACCAACCAATATTTTGCACGAGTAAGGACAGAACACGTGATACCTTCCCCGTGTATTGGCGAACCGGCAGATTGGACCATTATAGCGGGCCTTACAATGTCTTTGGACATCAGGATGCTGAAACAGCTTATCAGACATTTATGAATATATTTTTATCTTTGTTTAATAAATGTTTTCCATTGGTACAAAGTAGAAGTAAAAACAGGAATATTTCTAAGCCATGGTTTACACCTGCATTAAGAAAATCTTCCATTACTAAAAATAAGTTGTATAAAAAATCTCTCATTAGCCCCACACCGTTAAATACTGCGTACTATAAAAAATATAAAAACAAATTCAGCAAAGCTCTAAAAGGTGCCAAGAAAAAATATTTTTCTGAAAAGTTAGGAAATTCATGTGAAAATATAAAAAAGACCTGGAATGTTATAAATGAATTATTAAATAAAAAACAAACAACTCGAGGAATTCCATCTCAGTTATCCGATGGTATCGAGAATTATCAAAATTCCATCGATATAGCAAACGGTTTCAATGATTTCTTTGTGAATGTTGGTCCTTCACTGGCAAAAAACATTGTGAATACAGGAAAATTTACTTCACAAATTTTTGATTGGCCTCATTCTTGTTTAAATGAATTTGATCCTCCAACTCCTAATGAAGTACTTGAAATCATATTAAAGATGAAGGACACAGCTCCAGGACATGATGAAATTAGAGCTAGTCTCATAAAGAAAGTAGCTTCCGCTATTACTGAGCCTTTAACTTATGTTCTCTCTTTGTCACTCAAAACAGGCGTTGTACCAAGAGATCTCAAATTAGCTAAAGTAACTCCCTTGTTTAAGTCTGGGAATTCACATTTATTTAACAATTATCGACCTATTTCAGTTCTACCTTTGTTTTCTAAAATACTGGAAAAATTAGTTTATAAAAGGATATTAAAACACTTGACAGAAAATTTGATCTTATATGATCACCAGTATGGCTTCAGAGAGAACATGTCTACAGAAATGGCTCTTTTACAGTTTGTCGATAAAATCACAAAAAATTTGCATGAAAAAAATAACACTATTGGTATATTTTTAGACTTGTCGAAAGCATTCGACACAGTAAATCATAATATTCTTTTAGCAAAATTAGAAAATTATGGTATTAAACATATAGCCTTAAATTGGGTACAAAACTATTTGGAAGAGAGAGAGCAATTTGTTTATGTTAACAATCTGAGCTCAAGTAGGGGAAAACTTTTATGTGGGGTACCGCAGGGGTCCATTTTGGGACCTCTATTATTTCTAATTTATATCAATGATTTAAGAGTTGTTTGTAAAAATGTTATGCCACTCATGTTTGCAGACGATACATGTCTTCTATTATCTCATTCTAACATTGACACATTGATAAGAGAAACAAATGAAGAATTACAAAATATTTCTGAATGGTTTAAAGTAAATCAACTCTCTCTTAATATAGAAAAAACTAACTTTATGATTTTTAGCACAAAAAACAAAGGAGACTGTCAGGACATAGAGGTATCAATTGATGGTTTAAAAATTAGCCAAGTGAACCAAATAAAATTTTTAGGTGTTATTGTCGACCAAAAATTAACCTGGAAATATCATATTCAACATGTTTGTAGAAAAATAATGAAATCTGTTGGTATACTGAGTAGAGTTCGCTCTTTAATTGATATTTCATGTATGAAAACATTATATTACAGTTTAATCTATCCCCACATTCTGTACTGTAATATTGTTTGGGGTGCAACATGCCAAACATATCAAAATAAGATTTTATTAATACAAAAGAAATTCTTAAGAATTATGAGTAATTCAAATAGATTGTCATCATCTGCTCCGCTTTTCATAAAATATAACATTTTGACAATATTTAATGTTAACATCTATTGCATAAATATCTTTATGTACAAGTATGTGAATATGATAAATATTATGCCCAGAGCTTTTAATAACTTTTTCATGTATTCTTCGGATGTTCATGCCTACTCCACAAGGCGCTGTAAAGACTTTTATCTTCCTTTTTGTAGAACTACAGCCAACCAATCTACATTGAAATACAGAGGGCCTTCCCTCTGGAATCATTTAGACCCCATTTTAAAGACTAAAACCACTCTAAACTCTTTCAAAAGAGAGCTGAAACTAATGTTAACATGTAAATAAGTTTATTTTGTTAATTTGTTATATTGAAATTATTTGATGTATTGATTGTATTGTCTTGTTTTTGATCATGTAATTTTATGTCCATTTAATGTGATTTTGGGGAGGTGGTTTTATAAGACCTCATGGTCTTCTCACTCTCTCCCGCACAGTATTTCGTTTTCTTTTTTTATGGATTTGTAAAGTTGTATTTTAAATGTTATATGTGCAAATAAACCTTCAACCTTCAACCTTCAGCTGGGTCATCAACATTCACAATACAAAAGAGACCATGAGATAAAGGAGGCCGAGGCTTAACGGCAGATGCATGAACTCAGTAAGCACAAGGCTTCTATATCACTCTCAGCACCCCGTGTACAAGTATCAGCACACACACTGCAATAAAGTCAAGAAGTAACCACACAGCACTCTGTGACGAGCCCTCCACCACCGCGTAAGGGCCTACTAGCGGCCTGCCCAGAAGCCTCGGCTCCTGTAACGAGAGCAAACAATTACTACAGGTCTCAATATGCAACAACACTCACTCCAAACATGCACAAAAAATAAACATTTAAATTAGTCAACCAGAAAACAATACTACAAAAAAATTAAAAATATGAAGTCAAGGTTTAGTGCCAACGCTGGGTATTACCCTCACTGACCTTCTACCAGCACCTTTGAAATAAATCACAAATCAAACAAATACCACACTGTAAAACACTCAAAGTAAACCAATCAGAACAATCAGTAGCACAAACAATGATAAATGAATATACTGGAAATATGAGAAAAATAAATACCAAAAAAAACAAATATACCAAAAACAAAACAAATACAAAACAATTTGAAAGTATAGTGAAGAAGACACCCAGCGATCACGGTGGTACGTACTGTAGAACGAGCGGGCGTCACACAAGACGCGTAGGCTGTGCACACACACGTGTGCTGGGAAGAGAGTTTGTTATTGAGATAATCTTAAGGTATAAAACAGCAGCGTCAAATCAGCGTTGCTCACCAGGCGTCGCAGAACATCTATTCCTCCTTTAATTCATAAACCCGTCGCCCATCCACGCCACGCTTACACAGGACACGGGACACAACATCCCCGAAGCACGGGAATGCAAAAGGGAAATGCAAAGGGAGAGCAGCCGCCGCTCAAAGCTCACACCACAAGCTATCCCCGCAGCTCAAAGCATCATGAGACACGGGACTGCAAGAGAGGCATGTAACGTGAGAGCCGGAGCCGCCAACAGCCGCAAACTATCCCGAAGCTCAAAGAGGAAGCGCTACAGGAACAAGGGGCGGTCCCACGGGCAATGACGCGACACTCAAATGGCAAGCACATGCAAGAAGTGACTACATGTTCTTTTTATACTGTCCCACCCTGTTCGTAATTGGACCCGCACTACCCCAAGCACATTAGTTTAATTACAGCGCCACATTACAGAGCCACAATACATCCCACTACACACTGATGTTAATACTAATGACAACCGTAAATAATGCTTAAGGCTTTAGCATATAGGCCTCAATGTAAACAACTGCTTAGCTTAGCTTAGCTTAGCCATATGGTTTGTTTCAGTTTGTTTACACTGTAACGTTACATGCGTTGATCAGAGTTCACCTGGAAGCGGTGGTTAAGACTTCCGTGTCACGATTGTAACTATGGCGACAAAACTGTACTGTAACATAACAACACTGTTTAAAGAATATGCACGTACAGTCGATCATATTACGTGAAATGTCGGCGCATTTCAAAACTACAAATAAAGGACAGACACCACTCGTAGCTGTTTTTACGACGTGGGGCTTCACTCAGTTTGTTAGGAGTGAGATTAACTTTAAAGGACAGCTTTGTGCTGTAATTGATGGAACAATAGCGATCTCGGGCGGATCGTCTCTGTGCAATGTTATCTGAGCACACAAAAACAACAGGGTTCTTAACTGTTGGTTGAGTTTCAACGTCAAGCTTTACTTGAACACAACTTTAAATAACTCCTATTCAATTACACTCGGACACGAGTGTTTACACGAGAATTCATTGAACAGACACAAACAGATAAGCTTATAGTTTATCACGGGGATTGCCGTGGGACACGCACTGACAACCTGAGAAATAAAGACTAAATGAGGAGAATAATCGTCCTTGCAGTAGAACTCGCACTGGCAATCAGATAAAAAAGACGAGGAACACGCTCATCCGTCCTTTACATGGTTATTTTAATTACTGCAGTTTTAATTAAGTGTGCTTGCTGAAAGCAGCACACTTACTGTTCTTCTTAAGTTTTCTTATTATTATTATTAAGTGTGCTTGCTGAAAGCAGCACACTTACTGTTCTTCTTAAGTTTTCTTCTTATTAAGTGTGCTTGCTGAAAGCAGCACACTTACTGTTCTTCTTAAGTTTTCTTATTATTATTATTAAGTGTGCTTGCTGAAAGCAGCACACTTATAGTTCTTCTTAAGTTTTCTTATTATTCTTCTTATTATTATTATTCCCGGGAGAAAAATTTTGGCCAGCTCCTGGGCCTAGGCCCTTTGAGACAGAGACACCGTTCCAACTTTAAAATGTACGGTCAGTACCGGATTAAGTTGCTCGCGAAGATGACATCACGAGTCCATGTCGTTTGTCCGCCACACTGGATTGAACAGAAAGCGAAACTAAATTTTCACAGGTCACAAATTTAGTCCGAACTTCACGAAACTGGACGTGCATGATCCTTGGACCAAGCCTCACAAAAGTTACTAGAAGGATTTTTGATTTTTGGAAGCGTTTGCCCGTCACAGCCAAACGAAATCGGCAGCGTAGTCGCCAAAACAGGAAGTAGTTCATATTTCAGGAACGCTGTCACGTATCGAAACCAAACTTTGTACATTAACTCAAGACTCCAATGTGAGGATGTACAAGATACATTTTTTTTTAAAAAAATTAAAAATTTTACATAATTTGGCAAACCCCCCCCCCAGCTATTTGGTAAGCTCCTGCGCCTAGGCCCTTTGAGACAGAGACACCGTTCCAACTTTAAAACGTCCGGTCAGTACCGGTGTAAGTTGCTCGCGAAGATGACATCACGAGTCCATGTCGTTTGTCCGCCACACTGGATTGAACAGAAAGCTAAACTAAAGTTTCACAGGTCACAAATTTGGTCCGAACTTCACGAAACTGGACGTACATGATCCTTGGACCAAGCCTCACAAAAGTTACTAGAAGGATTTTTGATTTTCGGAAGCGTTTGCCCGTCACAGCCAAACGAAATCAGCTGCGTAGTCGCCAAACAGGAAGTCGTCCATATCTCAGGAACTCTGTCACGTATCGAAACCAAACTTTATACATGAACTCGGGACTCCAATGTGAGGAAGCACAAGATCTGAATTTTTTTATTTTTTTTTTATTTCAGGCTAATAGACAAACCCATTTACCTATGTCTATGCAAGAGTTTCACCTTTTAATGTTAATGCATTTAGACAGTAGGTGGCACTGTTGTATTACATTTCACAGAGCAGCCAAGTCAGTTTATAGACTGCATTCGTTTTTACCAGGTTTGTCTTAATAAATGCAGGCATGAATTTCGTTTTTTGCATTGGTCTATTTTAATCATCTTCATTTATTAATATATACAGATTTGTATGCATGAATTGTGCATTTCCAATCCTCAAAGCAGTTAATAAAAAATAAAAATATTAAAAAAAAAAACTTTATACAAAATACATCATGCTCTTCTTCGATAACCGAACAAACAATTCATTGTCTGTGGCTGTGTTTGTGCGTACGGGAAATATGCTGCGCATAACAATAGAAAACAAGGAGAAATGCACAGTCACATGCTCAAACAATCAACAACGTCGCTCTAGAGGTGCGTTGTGGACTGCGAAGTGGACTTCACAGGGTTTTCCGCCATCTTAAGTTAGAGTCTAATCCGAAGGGAGCGAACATGTTCAGTTCGAAGGGCACTGCGCACGGCATAGGGAATAAGGGAACATCGATACATCACTTCACAGGAAGTGGAGAGCGATGATCACACACCCAACTGTCACACGTCATCACCAGTCAGAACGGTCATAACGATGGAGGAGTTTACGTATGTGTGCAAGTAATACATTTCGCCATTGTTATACAAATGACAGTATTTTTAACAGTTATTGTTGTGAATATTACATATACTATTTTTGATGATTATAATTTACCTCAGTGAATGCAGCCAGCTTAGCTAGTTTGTGAAGTAAAGTGATTTTATTTGAGGTAGTTGTAAAATAGTGCAATATAATTGTAAATATATAATATAATAATAAAAATTAAAATATGAATGTAGTCCTATATATATTTGTTATATCATAATCTGCGCGACTCTGTCGTTGACTTTCTTTAATGACATTATCAGGGCGTTTCAAATGAGCGGTTATTGTCAGTGAAGTCCACTTCAACTGATATACTGTGCTCAGGGAGTAGGGGAGCAGTGAACACTGCATATGGACCCTGTCGAATGGAACGCACATTAGATGTGTAAAAACAAGTGGAAAGCGCGAGCGCGCCGCTGTCTCCTTTCCACAAGCGCTTGTTCTCCTGTGGCGTCTGTTGTTGCTATGCAACCATGAACTGCACACTCCATGATGACAAGAGCTGTGTCTGAAATCGCTCCCTATCCACTATATAGTGCACTATTTAGGGTGTCGGCCATTTTGTAGAGGTGTCCGAATTCTGAGTGAACGACATCATTCCCTCCATTCTTCACTACTACACTTGCTGAGACAGTATTTCCCACAATCCAACACGATAAGGCGACAGAGCGCGAATGAAAAATAAACAAAAATGTCACCATGGCAACAGTGCACGCGAGTTAGAAAACAATCATTTATAAGACCAGACGCCTGGTTATTTATTTATATATACCGTTATATCTATATTTGAAAAATCAAATGTGTTGTGTAGTGTTTTGTTCTCTTTTATTTTCACATATAAATGTAAAAAGTAAATAAATATGACAAGCAAGTGTTTTTTTTTTTTTTTTTTTAATCAAATAACGCAATAAACGTGAAAAATACATACATACAATTGTTACATACAATTCATACAGCCAAAAAATGGAAATATTAAAGATGGGTAGGTAATGTTTATGACAAATTGTCTGAGCTCTCTGGCGCGTGATAATTATGTCAGCGTCCGAATTCTTTGCTGATGTAGTGCACTCAACTGCCATTCACTATACGGGATTAGTGAACGAGTGAACGAGTGAGCAGTTTCAGACACAGCTAAGGAAGTATCAGCAAAAGATGAATAGATTTCTAGCCCTTGCATTAGCTTTACTACTAGATATATTTATGGAGATGGAAAATAATAAGGCGCCCTGTACAGCTATGATCAGCTGTTGGGCCGAGCATTCAATGTTGTTACGCTGCAAGCTGATGGTTCGTTGCTGCCGCGCTCTATCACGCGCACACCATAAAGAGCAAATTGTTTTTTAATCTTTCAATTTCGTGATTAAAATGACATAATTTGGAAGCGGATAATTTCTTCACAAACAGCTCATTATGACTCAGTGTTAGAATGCTGCACCTACACTCGATAGTGTGAATAAGATCAGCGCAACGCAGACCACTGCATTGACAGGGTAAAACATATGATCTGTCTACGGCCAGGGCTCAGCGGAAGACAGAAAATGCCGGTCCAGCGCTGATTGAGGAATTAAATTCAAAAATAAAAGACAGTTTTACATCTTTTTTCTCGCATTCTCGCATTTTTTCTCGCATCTCGCATCTATCCACTACCTGCTAACGTTAGTGCACTGCACCCGAGCAAGCACACTTTGCAGTTCCTCCGGAAATGCATTTTTCTAGTTTCATTCAGCTCTCTGACTGATATGAACACACATAACGTTATAACTATTTGAAAGACTCTGGAACACGCAGACGTCTTAAGCTATAATTATTTCAGAAATTGGGGAACATGCCCAATTCTTACCTTATTGTTGTGTGAGATTTTATATCTTAACTTAATTTACTGCAGTTAAAAAAATAAAATAAAATAGGGAGGCAGACTAGACTAGAGTAACAGCTCTCTCTGTGTAATCACTCAAGCAGCAGCATTCATTCAAACGGGGCGCGCTGCATACGTCATACACACAGACTCTCAGAGGTTCGGATCTCTCATCCGCATACTATGAAAAGATAATTACTTCGTATATGCTTACAATTTAGGTTAAACTTCCCGCATTTTTCTCCACCAATTATATGTAAGATATTAAGGATCTTTGTCTTCTGTTTGTTGATGTTCAGACCTAGTTGAGCGGAGGTGGCAGCTGTGCTGTTTGTCTTTTGGACACCCCACACATCTTCATAAAACATTACACTCTGGATCTGCCCTCTACATTGGGTTCTGTAAGATATTAGTTTTTGTAGTGATTCGTCAATTTAGCTCAAAGGAATTATTAATTAATTTATAGGGAATTCGAAAGAGTCACTTATTACAACCGAGCAAATGACTCGTTCGCTGGCTGTAACTATCAACTCTGCAACGGATATAAATATCCGAACTATAGTGAAACACTATAGTTAGCAAGGTAACTTAGATCAGAAGTTTAAGACATTAAATTCGTAAGCACATAACACAAGTAATACTTCTCTTTAAAATACAAACAAGACTTTATTGATTATTCTAATACGTAAAACTAATATCTAACACAAACACACGCACACACATTCATACGAGTTGCAGAAAGAAAGAGAGTGAGGAAAGAATGAGTTTTAAGAGTGAGATGATGAAATCCCAAGTTTCTATATGCACTTATAAGACATAACCTGAACGAACCATCAAGCACTAATTTAACCCTTCGTTTCTTAGGTGAGTTATTAAATCTATATCAAATACACCAGTTCAGTTTAAAAGTCTGGAGGCTACTTGCGTGTCTTTGCTTTTGGGATTCCCTTGTCTGCGTAAAAGGGGTTTTCCCGAGTTCGTTGGCTGGTCTCCTCGTGCCTGATGTCTGGGGCGGCTATTCACGTGGTTTGCTGGTGGGTGAATGAAAGTCTTTGTTGAAGCTGGCTTTGCAGAAGAAACGTGGACCGAAATCTTGCCGCAAAACTTAACTTAGAACCAAGACTCACAACGGAAAAGAAAGGAAACTAGGAAAAGCAAGGAAATGGAGACGAGAGTAGATGATGGCTTGAATGAAGTTGTTTAACCCATGTTCTTCTGATCTTGATTTGGGTTCTTTTGTCTGCGCGTTTACATGGTTACTAGTCTGTCTGGTCTCTTCTCCCTTCACGCACTTTTCTAACCTTGTTGAGAGCTCTTCTAAAACTTTGTTCGGGTCTAAGATTTTAAACTCACATGTTTGTCCGGCCTCCTGGAAGAAATCTGACCAATTAGACACTGGCTTTATTTAGGAGGTGGCGTTCTCTTCACTTCTTATCGTAAATCAAGCTTATCTGTGATCCCCTTACTCTCTAAGCTCTAGCAGAGAGGAAAGAGGCCACAGTTTAGACATTATTACTATTATAAGAATACAAAACATTTTACACAGATTTCAATCAAGCCATCTTTTGAATCAAGAGCATACGATCATACTGATATGAAACACAACACACTTTCATTCAAACATCTAACAGTTATAACCATTAAATGACTTATATGGCCATCTAAGCATATTAGATACACACATATATTGTAGAAACAACATAGAATTATGTAGTTGCATGATGTTTGATTATAAGTCCATCGAAAATTGTTCTGGGATGGTTTTATGTATTTATAGGTAAAATCTCAGTTCTTGTGGTTTGACGAGATTATAACTCTGGTTTGGTCATTCAGAGGTCCTAAGAAGAAGATGGTCTGTTTTGTATCTCTGTCGTGGGGGTCGAGCAGCTTCTGCTGTTATCTTGATCGAGCACTGAACTGTGCCATCTCTGAGCCAATCATTCTTTTCCAAGCTATCTCACATTGACAAGTTCTTCCTTTAGTTTGGCTCATCTCTTTGAAGCTTGCATGGCCGTAAAGTTCTTAGCTGGGGGTTTTCGTTGGTTAGATAGACTGGCAGGAGCCTTCTTTTATGGCTCTGGGGTTGGTGATTTGGTGTCTGTAATGTTGAGTTCAATTCACCTGGAAGATTCATTTGTGTTTGTTTCGCACTCAATCCTACAGTTCACAAGTTCTCTCGTCTTGAGTGTGCCAGATTGCTTCACACCAGGGCGTGTACTACTCAGTGTGGCACAGTGGGCATTTCGTTCCCCAATGTGTCGATTCTCAACACAGGGCGAGTTCCCTCGAAAGGGAACATCTCGGGTTACGACTGTAAACCTCAGGGAACGAGACGCTGCGTCCTTCGGCCACACTTCCTGTGTGAGCGCGCGCTGTTGTGATCCAGTGTCCTTTTATAGCTTTCGCATCACCGTCACATGCGACATCACGAGTGACGTAATGACGCAACACCAATCAAGATTGGACTAGTTACATACAAGTTCAGACGCATCACTCTGAAGGCGTTCCCCAATGCGTCGAGAATCGACACATTGGGGAACGCCTTCAGCATGAAGCTGTTGTGATCCGACAGCCTTTTATAGCTTCCACATCACCATCACATGTGATGTCACGAGTGACATAATGACGCAATACCAATCAAGATTGGACTAGTTCCATACAGGCTTCAGATGCATCACGCTGAAGGCGTTCCCCAATGTGTCAATTCTCGATGCAGAGTCTCGTTCCCTGAGGGTTACAGTCGTAACCCGAGACGTTCTTCTGTTTGTTTATTAATGGTGTACTTTTAACCCCCTGTGGTCAGCTGTCGCGCCGGCGCGATAGGCTCGTTTTTTTCCTTTTCAGTGCAAAAGAGACTAAAAATACTCTGTTGATTTTGATCTTACATACTTGTGTTATACATCATTCGATCCTGTTAAGTGTGTATTTTTTTTGTGCATACTCACAATAAAAACAAAGTGTTGTGCTTTTCGCCAAATAAAGAAAAATAAACATGATGCGAGTTCTGCCTTCTCTCTGTCAGTGAAGTCCATTCTGAAACGCGTCCGAAAATGAACTGTAACTCAGCGAATACTTCTCTCACAGACATGTGAGATATGTCTTTATGAAGCTTGAATTCTCTTCTTTTAAATGAAGTAATTTATATAAAAAACAAATATTCTCAGCTTATGTAATCCGTTTGAAAGCAAGGAGAGGTACCGTTTTTTCGTTCTCCCTTCATTATCTTTAATGAGCTAAGGCCGCCACGCCCCCGGCGCTATTCACATGGTAAATAGTTTAGGTGATCTATTTGCATCGCACACGCCCCCCGATCAATGCCATAAAAACACGAAGCTTCTTCGTCAGATTCACTGAGAGTTCATCACGCTTAGAGAAGATAGCATGTTACTCCGGTAAAGACGCCCTTCAGATGATTCTGGACAGCGAGGAAGAATTTACCTTTTCCTCAGAGGAAGATAGCAACTCAGACAACGAACGACAGCATTTTCAAGAGCGAATTGATCCCGCCGAGGATACAAGTTCGGAGTAAGTTGTTTACTGTTATATAATTCCTTTTCTGATAATATAGAACTCATATGAATTTTCAGACTATATTTTGCCTAGTTTTGGCTAGCTTTTGACATCTTACAGGAACGATCGCCTTACAATATCCCTAACATTCGTGTATATGCTCAAGTGTAAACTTTTTTAAATGTGATATTGCTCTTTAACCCTCTGAGGTCGGCAATCACGCCGGCGTGATTTGCTCGTTTTTTTTCTTATCAGTTCAAATGAGACTCCAAATACTCTGTTGACTTTGATCTTACAAACCAGTTTCATACATCAATTGATCCTGTTAAGTGTGTATTATTTTTGTGTATACTCACAATAAAAACAAAGTGTTGTGCTTTTTGCCAAATAAAGAAAAATAAACATGATGTGAGTTCTGCTTTCTCTCTGTCAGTGAAGTCAATTCTGAAACGCGTCCGAAAATGAACAATAACTCAGCGAATACTCAGTCAAACAGGCATACAGACACACAGGCATGAAGCTTGAATTCTCTTCTTTTAAATGAAGTAATTTTTATAAAAAACAAATATTCTCAGTTTATGTAATCTGTATGAAAAGAGAGAGATGTCAGTCGTTCTCATCTCAGCTAATTATTTTTAATGTGACACCGCCCACGGAGAGCGCGCGCTATTCAAACGCAAATGACTGAGGCATCCATGCAAACTGTGAACGCCCCCATATCAGCTCGAGAAAACACATCAAGTTTATTCAGATCATTGTACTTGTTTACACCGTCTCGCGGCGCTGTGAGGAATAATACTATCGTAATAATAATAATGGAAAATGTACCTCAGAAGTGCTGGTATTTCAAGGAGCAACGGATCCTGAGAATACTGTAGTAAGTGTTTTTCATTCTCAAGTGAATCGCGTTTCTGTGTGTGAATGAATGAACGGCAGAGATGTGCGCTGTTTACCACAACTCGCAAAAATACGGTTTAAATTTTAATCGCATTTCTGTGTGTGAATGAATGATCCGCTTTTAGCAAACTATATTGCTATACTGAGATGAGTAAAAATCGACTGAAATATGTTGAAATAAAATGTATTTGTATAAGCAATGTATTAAACTGCAAATTAACATTTATATTTCTTATATAAACGAAAGACCTATGTTACAGACATATGAAAGACAACATTTCGTTGACTAGTTTTGGATAGATTATACATTTTTACTGTAAAATATTTGCCACCTCAAATAAGCTTTATATAAGCCTTTTCTTTAAATAATTTTCCTTGTGTTTTATTAGTGACAAATTTGGGGAGAGGATACATATTCCAAAACTGAAAATACAGTATGAGAATTAACTGCACAATTACTAGACATGAAAAAAAAAAAAAAAAATTAGATGCTTCCAACTGTGGAATATATTGGTAGAATATATATATATATATATATATATATATATATATATATATATATATATATATATATATATATATATATATACAGTGCCCTCCACAATTATTGAACCCCCTGGTAAATATGATCAAAATTGGCTGTAAAAAATAAATCTGCATCGATTATCCTTGTGATCTTTCATTCAAAAAATGTGCAAAATTCTAACCTTTCATTGAAGTAAAAGAATTGAAAGTGGGGGGAAATCACATTATGAAATAAATGTTTTTCTCCAAAACATGTTGGCCACAATTATTGAACCACTAGAATTTTTTACGAGCAAAATATCTCTGAAGTATATTCCCATTAATATTTACCTTTTTTAGTACACCAGGGTGACTAGGAACATGAAACTGTCCAGCTATGACTTCGTGTTTCACAGAAGTTTAAATATGAGGAAACACAAAGGCCAAATCCCCTTAATCATCCATCACAATGAGTAAAACCACAGAATACAGTTCTGATGCGTAGCAAAAGATTGTTGAGCATCACAAACTAGAAAGTGGCTGTAAGACAATAGCTAAAGAATTGAAAATCCCCATTTTGACCATCAGGGCAATAATTAAGAAGTTATAACCAACTAAAGATGTTATGAATCTGCCAGGAAAAGGACGTGTGTCTATACTGTCTTAATGCACGGCGAGTATGAAAGTTTGAGTGGCCAAAGACTCTCCAAGGATCACAGATGGAGAATTGCAGAGATTAGTTGAGTCTTAGGGTCAGAAAGCCTAAAAAAAAAATTATCAAACAACCCCTACATCCCCACATGTTGTTTGGGAGGGTTTAAAAAAAAACCTCCTCGCTCATCCAAAAACAAATTCCAGCAAATGTAATTGTCAGACACGACTGGATCTTCAAACCGCACAGGGTTCTGTGGTCAGATGAGACTAAAACAGAGCTTTTTGGCAGCAAACACACTAGATGGGTTTGGTGAACACAAGGATAAAAAGTACCCCATGTGTACAATTTAATATACCATTGGATCTTTAATGTTGTGGGCATATTTTTCTGCTGGAGGTCATGGACTTCTTATTCAGATTCATGGCATTGTGGATTCTATCAAATATCAACAGATAAAAAATCAAAACCTGACGCCTTCTGCTAGAAATCTTATAATATGCCGTGGTTGGATCTTCCATCAGGACAACGATCCAAAACAAACATCAAAATCAAAACAAAAATTTGTTGTGGAGCACAAAATTAAGCTTCTGCCATGACCGTCCCAGTTCCCTGACCTGATGAGTGGGCTGAACTGAAGAGGAGAAGCACCAACATGGATCTGGGAATCTGAAGGATCTGGAGAGATTCTGTATGGAGGAATGGTCTCTGATCTCTTGTCAGTTATTCTCCAAACTCATCAGGCATTATAGAAGAAGACTCAGAGCTGTTATCTTGGCAAAAGGAGATTGCAAAAAGTATTTAATAAAAGGGGTTCAATAATTGTGGCCAACGTGTTTTGGAGAAAAACATTTATTTCATAATGTGATTTCCCCCCACTTTCAATTCTTTTACTTCAATGAAAGGTTAGAATTTTGCACATTTTTTGAATGAAAGATCACAAGGATAATCGATGCAGATTTATTTTTTACAGCCAATTTTGATCATATTTACCAGGGGGTTCAATAATTGTGGAGGGCACTGTAAAGTACTAATTTCTTTAAAAAAAAATAGTTATTGTTCCCAAACTTTTGAACGGTAGTGTATATTGTTACAAAAGATTTCTATTCTAAATAAATACAGTTCTTTTTAACTTTTTATTCATCAAATAATCCTGAAAAAAGTATCTCAGGTTATAAAAAAATATTAAGCAGCACAACTGTTTCCAACATTGATCATAAATCAGCATATTAGAATGATTTCTGAAGGATCATAAGACACCAAAGACTGGAGTACTTGCTGATGAAAATTCAGCTTTGCATCACAAAAATAAATGACATTTTAAAGTACATTAAAAAAGAGAACCATTATTTTAAATTGTAATAATATTTCATAATATTACTGTTTTTTTTTTGTTTTTTTTTGTTTTTAACTGCAGGCTTGATGAGCATAAGAGACTTCTTTCAAAAGCATTAAAAATAGTAGTGTTTCCAAACTTTTGACTGGTACTATATATATATATATATATATATATATATATATATATATATATATATATATATATATATATACTGTATATATATATACATACACATATTGCTCTTGCATTCTTTCTTGTGGCTCAGTGACACACCTGAATGAATGGCTCATTAAGTATGCGGGCCCCATTGTCTCCTCAGGTGTGAACCACTAAATATGCATGATGGTGTTGGGGGGCTGTAGCATATGGACAGAATATGGACTCAAAAATACAAACATGTACATACATGTTGCTCACATATTATGGTAGCCCTGTTTGTCCTAAATAGAGTGTAATTACACCTTTGCCATTAATATGTTTATAAGCAACTGAAAAAAGCACAAATGTCAGGGCATGTCAGAACATCTCAAGGACCCCAAAAACCCCTTAGACCCCAGAGGGTTAAACATATTTGTATATTAAATATATTTCACTTAGTTTTGTTTAGCTTATGACACTGATTAAAATGCTAAAATACTGCCTTATGCGTAATGTAGCTTGTTTGCGAATATCTGCTTAGGTTATATAATGTGATTTAGTGCAAATATATTTCAGCCTCTGGTAAAATATGTGATACTGTCTAAATACATTATATTTTTATATAAATGTTCGGTTTTGGTTAGCCTATGACACTGTTTATCATGCTTCAATACTGCCTTATGCACAGATGTTTGTGAATACAGGTGTACATTTTTGAAATGTAGCGATGTGTCGCTCGCGAACGATCCGTTCATTGCGTGTCACTAAATGCATGCGGTCTATATCGCCCATCAACAGATACTCTCGGTGACGCGGTCTATGGCCCATAAATAGATGTTTCTCTGTCCTATGGCCCATCAACAAATATATACATTGTGCGTCCATAACCATCAATTGCTCATCAGTTTACTTTGAATAATGTATGCAAACAGTTTTATTTTGTTGTTGTTTTTTTAGGAATGTGTCTCATCAAGCTCTCCTTCTCCAGCACCTCACAGAGGGGCACGCAGGTGTCGTTCAGTTCTCAGTGCGATCGAGAATCATACTGAGTAAGTGCATAGACGTAATATTTTACAGATGAAATGTAGCCTAATTGTGTTTACAGCGTCATAATATAAAAGTAGCCTACCAATTCTTGTGTGAAATGACAAAAAACGTTGTCTTTTTTTTATCCATGGCCATTAGTGATTGATAATGATAATACAATTTATTTAATTGTGTTATCAGCATGCTCACGTTTTTTTTTTTTTTTTTTTTTTTTACAGATGTGACAATGAACTTGTCCAAGTTCAAGCACCTGTCCCGAAGAGAGCCAAGGCTAACCAGCAGGCAAGCAACAGGCAGTTCACTCTGGCATGGAAAACAGAGACTGATGTTGACATGGTTCCACAGACTGTGCGATTCCGTCCTGCACGGGAAATTGGAACACAACTGAGCTCTGTTGACTCACATTCGCCCATGAGTCTATTCAAACAATTTTTTTCAGAAAGTGCTGTGTCAACTCTGTGCCACAACACCAATGCTCAGGCTGCCAAGACAACTGCAAAGGGCTGCAAATATAAATGGACAGATATCAGCATCAGTGAGATGTACCGTTGCTATTTTACATGGCCATGGTGAAGGTCAGCTCCATCAGGGACTACTGGCGGCAAAGCAGTGTTTTCTCCATACCCTTTCCAGCTACAGTTATGTCCCGGGACAGATACCGCACCATTTCATGGAATGTGCACATGAGTCACCCAGATGCAGATATGGATAATGACAGAAAGAGGGGCACAACTGAACATGACCGCCTTTTCAGGGTCAAACCTCTCATTGACACTATTCGTCATGCTTGTAAAGCCATTTATCATCTGTAACCACACTGGGTAGTACATTAACATTAGCTCAAATGAGATATAGGGAATTTTAATAATTAATCAGGAATATGATTAATATATATATATCGCATATTACAGTTACATTAAATTATTGAAGCTGAAAATAGATCGATTGTATTGAATGATTACCACAACGGGTTATGGTTCGTCATTAATATATCAATAGTCTTTTACAGATCGATTGTATGAGATAACCTTTAATGGAATTAATTTAGTTATCGAACAATCTGTTTGTCCAGCAAACGGCCGTAAGATTAACTTATCAACTTCTCAATAAAGTTATCGCTTCTTATAATTTCAGGAAAAATAGTTTCTGGCCATGAAACTATTCTCCTGTCCTTATAAAATTTAGGTTACTGAAAAGTAACAAATCGTACAGCTTTGTAGCTAGATCGAAAACATTTCATTGACTTTCAGTAATGTGAGCAGAAAACAGTCAATCAAGGATATATTGGGTTTTAATAATTGAACTAAGAATACATCAAACTACAGTTAACACACGGAACATATGTATATACACCCGAAACAAACAAAACGAAAAACATTACGAGAACGAACACGAATTAACAGAGGATGAGAAAGAAAGAGATCAGAAGATGAGAGAGGTGAGAGAGAATGAGAGAGTGAGGATGAGAAAGGATGGAAGAGGAAGGAAAGAGATCATCTGAAATGATCACAGTAGACTAAATCACAGACAGTAACCTTTTGAAAGACAACAAGGAATCAAATCACCTTGAAAAAGGGAATAGACAACCTTAAGCAGCATTTAAATCTCTATAGAAAATAATACTTGCATGTGGCCTCGTTGTGACTGCGAAAGACGAGCGTGCGTGTGTCGTTATTTCGGAGCTGGGCGTGTTCTCTCGTGTCTTCCGGGGCGAGCAGACTCACGCAAAGTTTTAAAGGTTCACCAAACGTGAAGTTACCAAAGAAATGATTCAGAGTTCATCTCCCTCATGGAGGGAGAGGCGAATATGAGAATAAAACTTAGTAAAGAAAAGAAAAGAAAAACGGAGGAAAACTCCTGAAGGAGTTGTGGACCCAGAAACTCTCTCAGACGAAGTGCTCTTCAGAGAAACTTTCCTGAGTCGATCTTTTATGGAGTTTCTTAACTTACGCCTACTTCGCGTACGTGGACCAATCACTTTAGAGTATCTCGAGCGGGAAAAATTATCTTTGTCTTGTCAAGAGAACTTATCTGCATAGTTTATGATAGTATAAAAAAATTCAGCAGAACACTCTAGCAAGATGGTACACACAGAATAATACATTTTCCTGTAATCTCCTGTATACGGTTGGTTCAGTCAGAACGAGGCGGTTAAAGAGAGACAAAGAATGAAACATAAAACAGTTAAGGATACAAAGTTACAATCAAATGCAGAATTACACACATTTAAAGTTCACTCACATGACTATCAAGCCATGATATCGGCTACTATGACACGGGAAAATCAAATCCATGTTTATACATTTCTTAAGTGGTTATACATATAGAAAATGGAGGATTAACACTTTATTCCTACTCCTCTCCTAGAATCTCAGCTTGCTTGACATTCCGTTAGGGCCATAAAACCTTTTCCACCTAACAAGGGGGAGGTCTGGTTGCAAGAGAATGTTGGTGAACGTTCTTAAACTAAAACACTTTTGATTCAAGACTACACATTAGAAAACCACACCTCTATTATAAAGCAAAAACTAATCACACATGCATATAGGAATGTACATACATTAAAAGGATATTTCTATCCTAAGTTCTATCCATACAAAGGACGTTTGTGTGTGTGTGTGTGTGTGTGTGTGTGTGTGTGTGGCGTGTGTGTGGGTGTGTGGAGATCTCCTGGCCACCTGGGTCTCTGGCTGAGAGAGAGAGAGATGGGAGCAGATAAGAATCTCTTTGAAACCATCTCCTCGAGTTCTGAGATGTTCTCTGTTAAGCATCACTTGGTAACACATGCGTCAAAAGAGATCAATTCAGTCCAGACTCATTTAATTTACAATTATGAGTTTAAGGGTTAAAAGCTTCCTTAAAATTTATAATGACAAGTAATCATGAGTCCTGTCCATATGCTACAGCCCCCCTTTTCGTCGGATGAAGTCCCTGTGTGGACATCATCGGGCGACAATCATCACGATGGGCAGATGGCAGGTGAATCATGATGGTCGGGTAGCAGGGGGATCATGATGGTAGGATGGCAGATGAATCATGATGGTCGGGTAGCAGGTGGATCATGATGGTAGGATGGCAGGTGGTTCTTGGAGCTGAGGATTCAGCTCGATGAGGTTCGGCGTGGTCTCTGACTTGGCACCCCCTTTCCGGGGATTCCGTCTGAAACCTCCAGACACGGCTTTCGTGAGCTTGGCTGTATCGCATCTCATTGAGTCTTCTGTACAGAATGGAGGCCAAACCTAGTGTCAGGGTGTGGCTGATTACCTGTAGAGATGCACAGCGCAATGTCGGCGGCGGTCCAGGCTCGGACCGCAGATGACGGGTTCAGAACGGGCCATCGAGACATGCTCGGAGGGCTGTGTCGACAGGAGCAATGTCAATGAGTTGGGACCCCCTTTCCTCAATCCAGAATTCCAGTTCTGGATCTAAGGTGAAGTTGTAGTTCTTGAAGGATGGGAGTTCCAGTGCTGTCTGGTACTCTTTGCTCGGAAGATGGTACAATGCCAGGTCATCAAGGTGTAGGATGGCACATTTCGGTACTTGAATCCCCATATTCTGGTTGAGCATGTTGACACGGCTGGTTGTGTCCTGCTGGTTGTAAGTGAGAGTAGCTGTACGCACGGGAGTGTTGACGAGCCATCTGTCACCTACAATCTCTGCTTGCGTCTTGGTGACTTGTGTGCGAGGCTTGGTTTCTGCGGGGCAGCGTGGGTGAAGTGTGACGGCGCTACCCAGAGAGTAAGCGAGGTGGGTCTGAAGAGGATCAGTTGGCGTGGCAGTAGCGGTGGCCAGCACAGTTTGCACAAGGCTCAAGGGTACCATGTCTGTCATCAGGGCTGTAACCAGCTGAGTTTGGGCAAAGTCATTCTGGAAGACTGTAAACAGTTGTTTCATGGAGTTTACTGTTTGGTTCAGTAGAACTCTGTGAGTGTTGAGAATGACCACCGTTCCTCTCAATGTCTTGCCGATGGTTTGCAAAGATGCACTCTGTGTGGTGAGTTGCTCTTTTAGCTGTGGAAGTTCAGTCTGAATTTCAACCACATGCCGTTTCGCAGTGGCTATGTTTACTGCGTTGACACTTGGCATACCAATGTCGAACAGAGTTCTGGCGGCAGCGGCGGCTCCGAGCAAAGCTCCCAGGAACCATTTGGAGTGGTGGTTGTGTCCACCTAACTCCACTTGTGTAACAGTCACTTTCTCACGTTGGCTGAACATGTGTTTGACATCGGCCTCAGCGTGAGTGAGGTAATCCTCTGTCCATCGGGCACCTGCCCAGCTGTATTGGGCTACGGTGCTGGGGTAGTGTGCTCTGTAGGCCGGGCGGGGCTGGATGAGTCGAACATGCACTTGCTGGGTGTAGGTCCTGCAGTCGGTGATCTGGAGTCTCAGTTGTTCTCTCGGTGGCAGCCGTCCTCTGGTTGGCTGACAGCACAACATGGCGAACCACAGCACAACATGGCGAACCACAGCAGCAACCTGGTACAGACAACAGGGAGAGAGAGAGAGAAAGGGGAGGAAGAAGCCAGCGAGGGTTGTCTTTGGTTGGACAGGGCAGTCTTCTTACTTCGTGGGTGGCAACTAGGTTTAGCTCGCCTTGGCCCATGTTTTGCCACATCTTGCTGCATGCCGTGCCGGCATGTCGCTTTCTTCAGTGTCTCATCAGTGGCTCTGGTGCTGTGGTTTGCAGCGCATGATGCGTCATGGACGTACATTGGCCTTATCCCCCCTTTGCGCCGTGGCATTACAAGCCTTTGCGTTGTGATGTCAGACGGTGCACAATATAGAATGTTGTTCTGTGCACGCAGCATGTGCTTGGTGTCATAAAGTGGTCTGAGGCACTGGTCGTCAGTGAGTGTAGACGGCGTGCAAGGGTGGATGGAGGGGTTTAAGAGGTGGATAAGCAAAGTCTTTATGTAGGTGACAGAAGCCCGCATGTCCGTTATGTTTGTGTTTGCAAACAGTGGAGCCAGCGTAAGCGGCTCTGAGGTAGGCAGTTTAGTTCTTATGCTGTGTGTAATTATTTCGACCTTGAGGGTGGGTGGGTGGGTGGGTTGGTGGGTTGGAAGTGACCACAGCTTGTTGTTTAGTGCGCCAGGCTTGGCGAGGGCATGGGTATGGTCATGTAGCTGCAGGTCAGTCATGACCTGTGGGCAGCAGGTGTCATAGTCTTTGGTGGGCTGTAAGGTGCAGGGTAGAGGATTCGAACCTTCAGTTGGTGCTGAGTCTGTGTCTTCCTGGCTGGCTGTGGGAGTTCCCGTGAACTCTGTGACCTGAAAGTCTGGCTTTGCTGGAGTTCCCGTGACCTTTGTGACCTGACCGTCTGGCTCAGACGACCTGTGTGGCTGGAGGGGAAGAGGTTCTCGCACTTGAGCCCAGACTGTTTGAAGTCCAGTAAAGGTTCAAAGCGATCTAGCAGGTCTTTGCCGACGAGGAGTTGGTAAGTGTCCATTGGTGAAATGTACACGGGATGGACTAGACTCATAGGACCAATCGTCAGGTGAATGGAAGCTACCTGGTCAAACCGGATGTCATTCTGGCTGTATGACTGCACATTCAGCTCACAAGTGTGAGATTCAAGAGTTCGATTCTGTCTCTTAGCTTTAGATTGGAGTCTTTTGAAAAGTTGAGATGAGATCACCGTAAGGTCTGATCCTGTGTCGATCAGGGCTTCCATGCTCACTTCCTTTTCCAACGTGATGTTCAGGTGGAGTTTTTGGGCCACCCCCTTTTTGATCAGGTTGCCCAGTAATGTTGGCATCGGGGCAGGTGTGACGATCGATGGGTGGTTAGGACCGGTCTCAGGATCTCTGCTGTCTCAGACGTGGCTGCGCTGTGTTTTTCTGATGTGGGCTCAGGATTGAGCTTACCAGTGTCGTGTCGAGAATGGTTCCATTGCCGGCTGTCGGGGCTTGGTGTCCTGGACGGTGGAGATCGGCTCTTTTTGGGTCGCCGGCCGGCTTCCCATGGAGCTCCATCCCTTGGTTTGTTGGATGGGTGTTGCCGGTCCCAGAATCTTTCAGAGCGCTCGCTCTGGTGCTTTGGACGAGCACCACCACGATTGTGTTGCCCTCTGCTGGCTTGGAACGGTCTTGACTCTCTGTAAAAAGGTCTGTGACTGTGGTGTTGTGGGGCGCCCTCTAGGGTCAACTCCGAGCAGTGCTCAGAGACAGAGTAGATTGTGGGGTTTTTCACAGTCTTTTCAGAAATAGTCTTTTGTTTGGTGTAAGCTTTATGGGCTAAGTCTCGTAACTGTTGGGTAGACATGCTACGTGGACACGCCAAAATTCCCAAATGGTAATTTAAGGTAGGGTGCAGGTTCCGGAGGAACAGAGTTCTAAAGTTGACATCCTGTTCCATACCTGGTTCGTTGCGTGCTCCGAAGTAGGCTTTTCGTAGTCGACTGTAGTAGGCCTGTGGGTTTTCAAGTCGGCCCTGTTTGAGGTCCATAGCGTTGACCAACCCTTGGTCTGATCCTGGATCAGAGAATTCATGAATCAAAGATTGTCGTAGATTCTGGTAGTCAGTTTTGACAGTCTCTGGTTGACAATCCAGAAAACTACGCACATCACGGCTGGACGTGATTCTTACCGGGTACAATATGTCCCAAGCTGTCACGTTGGCAACAGTTTGCAAGTGAAAGTCAATGTCTTGTAAATAAGCGTGAATGTCATGCCCTCCTGCAGGATCTGGATTGAACGTAGGGATGTTTCTGGCTAGCTTGTCAAGTTCTCGGGGAGCCGTGCAGGGTTTAGTGGCATGGGTTCTCTGGAAGGGCTCTCCCCCCTTCGCTGCTGACAGGTGTTCTTGGAAGCTGGCTGGTGATGTCTTGAGCTGTGGGCTTACACCCCCCTTTTCAGCTCTGGGTTCTTGGCTGAAAGGGTTGGAGTGGCGGGCCGGGAGAAACTCTGTGGTGTGTGTTTCTCCATTCCAGCCACTCTGTAATCTGTAAGAATGTTTCAGTTCTGCGTGAACAGTGTCAAGTTCATCTTGGAGCTCATCTCTCTGCAGAGTAAGCTCGTCGATTTTAGCTCGGGCCGCTTGCAAGTGTTTTTCGCAGGCCCTGGCTTTAGCGTCTCTTTCTTTCAGTTCAGTCTCTGCTCTCTCTAGGAGAGCATCACCTTGCTGGAGTTTTTCGTTGAGTTCTTTTCGGGCTTCTCTCTCCAACTGTTCTCTTTGGTCTGCGTCGAGGCGAAGATCTTGCAGGGCATTTTGAAGTCTTTCTACTTCTTTCTGTAGCTCTGGATCTGTGGCGTCCTCTTTCTCGCGCTGGTTCTGGGTCTCGAGGAGGAGCTGATCAAGACGCCTCTGGGTTCGGGCCTGGTCCTTCCGGGCCTCCTCCGCTTGAAGCTTAAGCGTTGCTGCTTGCTGCTCCAGGTTGATGTTGCTCCGTTCGCTGAGCCGTGCCTGGGCGACGAGAATGTGAGGTTGCCCCCGTGGACTGCTGGACTGGATGAACGGGACATCCTGGCTCACTGTAGGTGAGAGAAGCACAGCACACACACAAAGAGACCAATGCAAGTTCGTTCTACGGTTAACGAGCTATACTCATACAGGCTGTGCCGTTTACTCCCCTTTCTCTTTATGTTAGAATTTTGGGGCTAACTGGTGCAAACAGTTAGACAGTTCGCGGAGCCAATTAACTTGGGTCAACGAAGGACCCAAACTAGAGATTTGACAGGCAGTAGCCTAGCGGGTCACGTGATGACACCAGCTGCTGGTTGTCACTCTACTATTTAGCTTCCTTGGTGGCTCTCACAGGTTACTGTCTCTAGGTGAAATGAAAGAAACAAATCACAACAGAACAAAGGATAGAAAAGATCAAAGTGAAACAAAACACTTGAAATGAGATAAAACAATAGTAACACGGTACAGATGTGGCCTTTAGAAATGCGCGTTTTCTCCCGCGGCATTCGGCAATTCGTCTCGCACAGTCTCGCAGAATTCTGCAAGTGCTTTCGGGGGGGCCCACTTAAAAAATCCCTCAATGTGTTTCGCTTCACAGAATATCCACCAGGTGGCGCATAAAAACAACTTTACATTAGATTTTTTAGTTTACTTCACATTACGTAATTTATAATATAAATTATAAATGGTAATAGAGACAAATATTTACAGTAGGCTACTGTATTATACAGAAATATTTGTAAATGCAAAAGGTTAATCAAAGTTGTCTTAAGACAAGAAGGGGTATTGGACAACGTTTACGAATTTTTATATGCTTTGTCATTGCTGTGGTTTCCAGGAGATGAGTGCATGCAGAATATTTAACATTGCTTTTATTAAAACACCAAAGTGACGTTCTTGCCAGCGCATTACTTTTTTGTACAACTATTAAGATGATTGTGCGTGCAATGCGCATTTATATAAGTGCAACAGAGAATTTAGTGTGAGCATAAAGATTTTTCCACGTTAGTCTCAGAATGTCCGGGGTTGGCTTGAGGTCTTGCCGACAGTTTGTAAATCTTCTAAATATTCATATTCACAAATTCCATATAAAGGGTGATCAACAGTTATGACTTCTAAAATAAAATAAAAATGACCAGATAAGAGGTATCTGATTGACAGTTTGACAGATGTTGTTTTAAAAAATAATTACAACATTATGGGGAAGTGGTATTAAATATTTGGTCACACATAATACAATTATTTTAATTACGCATTTTGATCAGTTTTGCTTTTACAAAACGTTCCCTGTTTTTTATATAATTAATTTAACCTGAGATGTGCGTTATATTGCTTTTTGATCATTCTTTGTGTTGTCGAATTTTGACACAGTTTCATTATTTGTTCATAATAATTTGATTCATAATTATGTCATTTTTATTCAAGTAGCAATATTCTAAAGAGATACAAAGACAGTGTACGTGTACCCACCAGATTTCGTCATGAGTCATTTTGTACCCACCACTTTTAACTTCCGTTGACCGTTTTCAGTGGTTATGAGGAGCAATATGAGAGAAAAAATTGGTAATCATTGTCTGACACAACAAAAAAACATTATAATATTCATTTTATTTTAATTTTCGTGTTCGCATTAATGAGGGAAAAAACAATGTGTCAGTTTACGGTTACGGACTTGAGCGCTCTGAAAGAGACCGAGAGCATTTGCGCAATATCATTATCTAATTTTACATTTAGTTCCTTTTTGCATCTTAACGTTTTAAATAGCTTTAACGTGGTTGTAATGCGCTTTTCTGCATTACTGTACAGTACTTTTTATATTATCATGTTTCCCTTACAGGCGTCGGCACTAAAAGTCTGCTTTAAAACTTGCACAGATACCTCAAACAGAACAGCTGCCTTTCTTTAAATTGAATTTCGTTTTGTATTAATCATATCTTAATTTTAATCAATGTTTCGTGAACCAATTGCCTGGATTAAAGAAGTAAATATAGCAGACAATCACGACATTGGAGGCGCCGGCGAGTGAACTGGAGTTTGTCTCATAAATGAACCGAAACTCGGCGTATAATGCACATTCACATTCACAGTGTATTTAGACACATTTAGACGCATTCATGATTTCATTACTTTTACCGGTTCTTTGTGGCAAGCTTTATGCGTGCGGTCGAGCGCTTGAGTGCGGCTATATTATAGTAAACGCTCATTACTTAATACAAAGCATAAGCCTCTTCCTGGCATGCAATCTAATCTACTAGGCTACAATGTCAGTTGGTTATATCAACATATGTCAAATTAAGTTACGCGATATCAATAAGTTATAAACATTAATTTGAAACAACTTAAAGCGTATGTAGATTTGCTTAAATAGCATTTAAACAAGGAACTGCAAGGGATTAAAACCCCGCCCACGTGCTGGTGAAAACAAGAAAAAAATGGTTTTCTTTTGATTCCCTGAGAGGAGATCGATTAGCATTGGGGGTTGAATCGGCAGACCTGGGGGGTGGGGGGTTGTAATTTCTTGACTCTGTGTCAGTTGGTAGCAGCTAAAACAAGCAGCTAAAACAAAGACACTTGTGTGCAATTAATTACATTTTGGAAATAACTTCCTTCATGTCGTTTTATTTATACACTGTAGGCTAAACATATTTTTTTTATTTGTAAGTAAAGTATTAAATATGTTTTACAAACAATTGGTTTACAAACTGGAGGTTTGTGGTTCAGAAGAGTGGAGCTTGTGTTTAGACTTGTGTTTTACGTGATTAAATCAGGAAGATTACATTGGTTTCTGTCCACACGGAGACGCATTTAAGACGGTTTAATCAGGAAATGGAGGCACCGGCGCGATAACTCGCTTTGCTCGTGAACTAAGCTCGTCTCATAAATGAACCGAAACTCAGAAATGCATCTAGAAAGCTTGAAATGTCCACTTTTAAACAAAACAATTCAAAACGAAAAGAAACAGAACTCTCTTGAAGTGTGCATTTCTCTCTACAGGCACATTCACAATATCTGCGAAGATGACGAGTCAGCATTGTCAACATCTTTGACTGACACATAAAACACTACTTTAAACAATTAAAATGTCTCCTTGCTATATTTGACACATGATTACTTTTGCCGGTTCTTTGTGGCAAGCTTTATGCGTCCATTATATCGAATATCGTGACTCATATTTTGTACCAGACCATTTGGTTGTTCATATTGTTCAACAAAGTTCTTGATAAAAAAAGAAAAGAAAAAAAGAAGCTACTGTGCCTAATAGTATTGTTGTATACAGCGCGCAAGGTTTATGCGCATGCTTTAAGTCTTCTTCTCAGTTTTTAGTGTATGTCTGTGGCAGAATTACAGCGCCTGTCTGGTATGTATACTAGGCTACATCGTTTTGAGTCGGTTTCAGTGGTTTCGTGTGTACGCAGATATTTCTTGAGACTACGCCATGTTTACAGAATTTTTTTTTTTTTGAACGGGGGAAAAAAATATCGGATAGGGAAAGCTCTGGCTTCGTGTGGATGTGGCCTCAGTGTAGGACAGATTGTCAAAAAAATGCAAAAAAAAATAAAAATAGTATATTTATAAACATCGCTAAACAAAGAGTGAATAAGAATTTAAAAAGTAATGACGTTTTTTATGTTTTATGCACTTTTAGTTTTGTTGCAATTTCAGCAAAAACTTATAATTAGGAAATAACGCTAAAAGGTCAACACGCTAAACTTATATTCTTTATATGTTAAAAATGTTGTAAAAAAATACGTAGGCTATTATTCTTATATAATAAGAATAACAATATGATACATTTATATTGCGCTCAAAATGATTTATTATGGAAAGAGGAATTATTCTCAACTACCACCAATAAAGTTTTAAAATTCTTCTTTAGAAAATATTATATTTTGATGATTCTGCAAGTTCAGCAGACAGTGAGGTTCAGGTTTGTTCCGATCAGAGCTCAGTGAGTGGAGAGCGCATTTCTGAATATTCCGCTCCGCTCGTTCATTCCGCAGGGTCGCTCGCTCAACACAGATGTCCTCTGTTGCCTGGTTCGATAATATGTGGAATAAGGGCTGCTTCCGACTAACATTTTTTTTTCTAGTAGGCTAGTTGTTCATTTAAGTAATTCGTGGACAAATCGCCCCTTTATATTAATTTAATTAGCCTACTTATATAGCCTACAGGATAATGAGCGTTTACGTAGTATAGCCGCACTCAAGCGCTCGACCGCACGCATAAAGCTTGCCACAAAGAACCGGTAAAGGTAATGATTATGAATGCGTCTAAATGTGTCTAAATACGCTGTGAATGTGAATGTGTATTATACGCCGAGTTTCGGTTCATTTATGAGACGAACTCCAGTTCACTCGCCGGCGCCTCCAATGTCGTGATTGTCTGCTATATTTACTTCTTAAATCCAGGCAATTGGTTCACGAAACATTGATTAAAATTAAGATATAATCAAAACAAAACGAAATTCAATTTAAAGAAAGGCAGCTGTTCTGTTTGAGGTCTCTGTGAAAGTTTTAAAGCAGTCTTTTAGTGCCGACGCCTGTAAGGGAAACATGATAATATAAAAAGTAGGGGAGAGCGGGGCACAACCTAACGCTTTTTGACTTTTTCAGTTTGTGTAAATCTACTTATGGTTCAGAGTATTTATTTTTTCCCACATTAATTTCCCACATGTCTAGTACAATTATGTGTTTTTGTTTTATTAATACAGTATATACTTTTTTCTTGATATACCCCGAAAGAATGGAAGTGAAATGTGACAACATGCCCCATAGGTGGGGTACATTGTAACATGTCGTGGGGCACATTGTAACATAACATATGACAGCTTAAAATGTTATCTGATCTAATAAAAAAAATATACAAAACAAACTAAAATATTTTCTAAATAAAATACAATTAAAAAACTTTTTCATATAAAATAATGGCAATTTTTAATAATTAAATAGAAACTCATTTTTGAGTTTTGACAACGAACACATGAAAACACAGCTATACATAGTTCAAAACAAATAAATAATTAGTAATTTCTGAACATTGACATTGACTCTCAGTCTTTATTCACCTTTTTCTCACGTTTTCTCAATAAAATTAATAAAAGTATAGAATATAATAGCATATTTCTAATAGGGGCACATTGTAACGCAGTGTTACAACATGCCCTCGCCTGCACAACTGGGATTTAAACCCGGCTAGTGTCTTCTGCTAGTTAGCGAAGCATTAAAGAACTATCTCAACTGTTAAATAACATCTTGGAGATTAAAATAATATCAGATTTGTCTTATTTTAAATAAACACAAAAAATAGAGATGAAAAATTAACTTAAGTAAGAAATTTACTTTTGCTATGGTTTAATAAATGTATATGGATATCTTCCAAAAAAAAAAAAAAATTTTTTTTTCTATATAGTGTTGATATGGCAACTAGTAAATACACAAAGTTCCGTCATCCAAGCATGTGCAGAAGTATTTAAAACAAGCGTGTTACAACTAACCCCGCGTTAGGTTGTGCCCCGCGCTCCCCTACTGTACAGTAATGCAGAAAAGCGCATTACAACCACGTTAAAGCTATTTAAAACGTTAAGATGCAAAAAGGAACTAAATGTAAAATTAGATAATGATATTGCGCAAATGCTCTCGGTCTCTTCAAAGGTCTTCGCAAATTATTGTGTTATAAGACTCAGTTATCATACATCACGTCTCTTCTACTGTAAGTACACAGAAAAAAAAAATAAGACAAATGATGCGCGTTTGAGTCAGATTTTTATGAAGAATATGTGACTGTTTATGTAGCCTAACTGGCAAAAGAAAACATTGTCTTCGTCATAGGCTACTTCGTCAACTCAGTATGGCCACATGAAACACGACTGCCATCTACAGGTTTTAGTATTTCCTGCGTCCAACACCTAATCCTCCTTCTGTACGATCCCGCAGAATTTCGGAAGTGCTTGCAGCATTCTTCTCTCTGAGACGCGCATTTTTAAAGGCCACATCTGTATGTGTTAGGGAGAATAAAGAGGTTACATCTTCATCTTCATCTCAATACATCTTCCTAGGTTTCCTACCACGATAGCCCCACTCACCTATTGGCCCTATCTTAAACCCTAGCAGCAGGCTTAGGCCTGCTATCAATATCATTATCTAATTTTACATTTAGTTCCTTTTTGCTTAGGCCTGCTGCTAGGGTTTAAGATAGGGCCAACAGGTGAGTGGGGCTATCGTGGTAGGAAACCTAGGAAGATGGTGTGGCTTGGAGAAGAGATGGGCCAAACACTTAAAATATCCGGGAGATATCTAGTATTATGTGGCTTATAGTAAGTGGAATGGGTTTTTACTAAATTTAGTTTACCTGCGGTGAATTGAGGCCACTCAGGTGGAAACCAGTGGCTCGGTCAACCTCTCCGACGGTTCTCCAACACTTGACCGCAGTGCCTTCGGGCAACCTCGTCTCTCGGTACCACGGTGTGCCCATTCAAACCACTTGCGACTTTAAACACAAAGTGGCAACGCCAAGGTGTCAATCATCAGACGGCACGGAAAGATTGAATTTTCCTCGGAACTCTCCTTTCAGATTGGTCCTTTCAGCAGACCCCAGTTTGAGTGATTGTCTCAAAATTGCCTTGTGTGTCGCTGGCGTTGACTTAACATTTTGGCGGGCCAAATTGCTGATGTCGGGGTGGCGTGCCACAACCGGAGGTACGAGATTCGGAAGAGTCCGAGACTCACGCAAGGCCAGCATCAGGTAGCGTCGGACAGATGACCTCGCCCCTGGAAACCAACCAGAGATGACTGCAACTTCACCACAGAGCACCAAGTGCTTACCTAAAAATACACACAAAGGGATGAACAAGTGAACTTAACGGGGATTAAGTTTTTTTTTCTAAACCAAATTGAGTAATTAAGTAGGCAACAATAGAAGTCAAAGGCTTTACTAAATAATAATAAAACAAAAGGAAATTATGATAATGATTGTAATTATCAAAATAACCTGACCCAAAAGAGAGAATAAAAAGAATAAAAATCAAAATAGAAAGAGACAGGATGAAACACGGGAGAAGAAGCAGGCCGCAGTAGCTGGTTTTCACCACAAGGGGGCGTACTCCCTCTCTGTGCTTCACCTGGTGAACAGAAAACTTAATTCAAATTAAAAATTCAAAACTTGTTTAGACTGAAATTTAAAATAAGCATGTAAGAAGAATTAAAAGGAAAATCAGAATAATATCCTATAATAACCAATGATAACAGTAAGGTATCATTAATAATTATGAAATAATCAAAAGAGAAAAGTAGAAAATAAATGAAACAATTCGAAACA
The DNA here is from genome assembly GCA_022828995.1 of Vimba vimba. Taxonomy (NCBI): domain Eukaryota; kingdom Metazoa; phylum Chordata; class Actinopteri; order Cypriniformes; family Leuciscidae; genus Vimba; species Vimba vimba. Next base: position 567,268 of record JAKKIH010000027.1, on the reverse strand, counting down.
GAATTGAAAGGAAGAAAAGAGTGATACCGACTTAATATCCACAAGGCCACACGGGGGCGCTGTTTCCTCCAAGTGAATATCAGTGGCTGACAGACAAACACAATCTAAATTTAAATTCAAAACTGGTTTAAAACCAAATTTAAACTAGAAAAAAAGTTTGTGAGACAAACTTTAAGTTGGCTTGAGAAAGCTGGACCAGAGAGTTTGAAGAAGTTTAAAGTAGTTTGATGTTTAAAGTAGGTTAAAGTTTGATAGATAGATTAGTTCGAAAGAAAGAAAGAATAGTTCGAAAAAAAGAAACAGATTAGTTTAAAAAGAAAAAGAAAGATTAGATAGATAGATAGATAGATATAGATAGATTGATAGATAGATAGATAGATAGATAGATAGATAGATAGATAGATAGATAGATAGAACATTTTTGAAGAAGGAGAGAAAGAAATATTGATTAGTTAGAAAGAGAGATAGATTTGTTAGAAATAAAGAAAGATAGATAAGTTAGTTAGAAAGAAAGATAGATTAGTTAGAAAGAAAGAAAGATAGATAAGTTAGTTAGAGAGATAGATAGATTAGTTAGAAAGAAAGAAAGATAGATAAGTTAGTTAGAAAGATAGATTAGTTAGAAAGAAAGATAGATAAGGTAGTTAGAGAGATAGATAGATTAGTTAGAAATAAAGAAAGATTGTTTAGTTAGAAAGATAGAGATTAGTAAAAAGAAAGAAAGATAGATAAGTTAGTTAGAAAGATAGATTAGTAAGAAAGAAAGACAGAAAGATAGATAAGTTAGTTAGAAAGTTAGATAGATTAGTTAGAAAGAAAAGAAGATTAGATTAGTAAGAAATAAAGAAAGATAGATAAGTTAGTTAGAAAGATAGATAGATAGATAGATTAGTAGAAAGATAGATAGATAGATAGATAGATAGATAGATAGATAGATAGATAGATAGATAGATAGATAGATAGATAGATTAGTAAGAAAGAAAGATAGATAGATATGTTAGTTAGAAAGATAGATTAGTTAAAAATAAAGATAGGTAGATTAGTTAGAAAGAAAGAAAGAATGATAGATAGATTAGTTAGAAAGAAAGAAAGAAAGAAAGAAAGAAAGAAAGAAAGAAAGAAAGAAAGATAAGTTAGTTAGAAAGATAGATTAGTTAGAAAGAAAGATAGATAAGGTAGTTAGAGAGATAGATTAGTTAGAAAGAAAGAAAGATTGTTTAGTTAGAAAGATAGAGATTAGTAAAAAGAAAGAAAGATAGATAAGTTAGTTAGAAAGATAGATTAGTAAGAAAGAAAGAAAGATAGATAAGTTAGTTAGAAAGTTAGATAGATTAGTTAGAAAGAAAAGAAGATTAGATTAGTAAGAAATAAAGAAAGATAGATAAGTTAGTTAGAAAGATAGATAGATAGATTAGAAAGATAGATAGATAGATAGATAGATAGATAGATAGATTAGTAAGAAAGAAAGATAGATAGATATGTTAGTTAGAAAGATAGATTAGTTAAAAATAAAGATAGGTAGATTAGTAAGAAAGAAAGAAAAATAAGTTAGTTAGTTAGAAAGATAGATAGATTAGTTAGAAAGAAAGAAAGAATGATAGATAGATTAGTTAGAAAGAAAGAAAGAAAGAAAGATAGATAGATAAGTTAGTTAGAAAAAGAGATAGATTAGTAAGAAATAAAGAAAGATAGATAGATTAGTAAGAAAGATAGATAAGTTAGATAGATAGATAGATAGATAGATAGATAGATAGATAGATAGATAGATAGATAGATAGATTAGTAAGAAAGAAAGATGGATAGATATGTTAGTTAGAAAGACAGATTAGTTAAAAAGAAAGATAGGTAGATTAGTAAGAAAGAAAGAAAGATAAGTTAGTTAGAAAGATAGATTAGTTAGAAAGAAAGAAAGAAAGAAAGAAAGAAAGAAAGAAAGAAAGAAAGATAGATAAGTTAGTTAGAAAAATAGATAGATTAGTAAGAAATAAAGAAAGATAGATAAGTTAGTTAGAAAGATAGATAGATTAGTAAGAAGAATAGATAGATTAGTTAGAAAGAAAGAAAGATAGATCAATTAGAAAGATAGATAGATTAGTTAAAAAGAAAGAAAGATAGATTAGTAAGAAAGAAAGAAAGAAAGAAAGATAAGTTAGTTAGAAAGATAGATAGATTAGTTAGAAAGAAAGAAAGAAAGAAAGAAAGATAGATAAGTTAGTTAGAAAGATAGATAGATTAGTAAGAAAAATAGATAGATTAGTTAAAAAGAAAGAAAGAAAGATAGATAAGTTAGTTAGAAAGATAGATAGATTAGTTAGAAAGAAAGAAAGAAAGATAGATAAGTTAGTTAGAAAGATAGATAGATTAGTAAGAAAAATAGATAGATTAGTTAAAAAGAAAAAAAGAAAGATAGATAAGTTAGTTAGAAAGATAGATTAGTTAGAAAGAAAAAGAAAGATAGATAAGTTAGTTAGAATAATAGATAGATTAGTTAGAAAGACAGAACGATAGATACGTTAGTTAGAAAGATAGATAGATTAGTTAAAAAGAAAGATAGATAAGTTAGTTAGAAAGATAGACAGATTAGTAAGAAAGAAAGATAGATAGATAAGTTAGAAAGATAGATATATTAGTTAGAAAGAAAGAAAGATTGTTAAGTTAGTTAGAAAGATAGATAGATTAGTAAAAAATAAAGAAAGCCAGATAAGTTAGTTAGTTAGAAAGATAGATAGATTAGTTAAAAAGACAGAAAGAAAGAAAGATAAGTTAGTTAGAAAAATAGATAGATTAGTAAGAAAGAAAAAAAGTTAGTTAGAAAGATAGATAGATTAGTTAAAAAGAAAGAAAGATATATTAGTTAGAAAGAAAGAAAGATTGTTAAGTTAGTTAGAAAGATAGATTAGTAAAAAATAAAGAAAGCCAGATAGATAGATAGATAGATAGATAGATAGATAGATAGATAGATAGATAGATAGATAGATAGATTAGTAAGAAAGATAGATAAGTTAGATAGATAGATAGATAGATAGATAGATAGATAGATAGATAGATAGATAGATAGATAGATAGATAGATTAGTAAGAAAGAAAGATGGATAGATATGTTAGTTAGAAAGATAGATTAGTTAAAAAGAAAGATAGGTAGATTAGTAAGAAAGAAAGAAAGATAAGTTAGTTAGAAAGATAGATAGATTAGTTAGAAAGAAAGAAAGAAAGATAGATGAGTTAGTTAGAAAAATAGATAGATTAGTAAGAAATAAAGAAAGATAGATAAGTTAGTTAGAAAGATAGATAGATTAGTAAGAAGAATAGATAGATTAGTTAGAAAGAAAGAAAGATAGATCAATTAGAAAGATAGATAGATTAGTTAAAAAGAAAGAAAGATAGATTAGTAAGAAAGAAAGAAAGAAAGAAAGTTAGTTAGAAAGATAGATTAGTTAGAAAGAAAGAAAGAAAGAAAGAAAGAAAGAAAGAAAGATAGATAAGTTAGTTAGAAAGATAGATAGATTAGTAAGAAAAATAGATAGATTAGTTAAAAAGAAAGAAAGATAGATAAGTTAGAAAGATAGATTAGTTAGAAAGAAAAAGAAAGATAGATAAGTTAGTTAGAAAGATAGATAGATTAGTTAAAAAGAAAGATAGATAAGTTAGTTAGAAAGATAGACAGATTAGTAAGAAAGAAAGATAGATAGATAAGTTAGTTAGAAAGATAGATAGATTAGTTAAAAAGACAGAAAGAAAGAAAGATAAGTTAGTTAGAAAAATAGATAGATTAGTAAGAAAGAAAGAAAGATAAGTTAGTTAGAAAGATAGATAGATTAGTTAAAAAGAAAGAAAGATATATAAGTTAGTTAGAAACATAGATAGATTAGTAAGAAAGAAAGATAGATAAGTTAGTTAGAAAGATAGATAGATTAGTAAGAAATAAAGATATATAAGTTAGATAGAAAGATAGATAGATTAGTTAGAAAGAAAGATAGATATATTAGTAAGAAAGAAAGATAGATAAGTTAGTTAGTTAGAAAGAAAGATAGATAGATGATTTTATGATAGATTTTATGATTTTTAATATTAATTTTTAAGAAAACTGAAAGTCAAATTAGTCTGAAAAGATATAGCATACCGAGTCAGAACAGTCTGAAGTTCTGACCCGAGTTTGGAGTTTGTAGAGTTAAAGCTCTAGAAGGAGTCAGAATTGTAAATTTAGTCTCAGAATAATAATAATAATAATAAGTTTAAATAGGATTTCAGTAAATTGGCTTTCCCAAGCCAACTTAATAAGCATGTAAGGGGATTGAAAAATCAGGATGATATCCTATAATAACCAATGATAATAGTGAAGTATCATTAATAATTATAAAACAAGCAGAAGTGAAGAGTAGAAATAAAGAGTTCACAACAGAATTGGAAAAAGGGAAAAGAGCTTCAGTAAGCTGACTTAGAAGGTGGCGGCCACACTCTTCTAGTGGACTATCACTGGCTAGACTTAATCCAAGTTTTAATTCAACTCTTGTTTGAATCAAACTTAAAACAAGTGTAGCAGTCAAAAGCAGGAAACTTGTCTAACACAAAATAATATTCGCACGAGCAAAGCTGTAAATGCAAATAATTAGTGAGAATTTAGACGGGCTAATTCAATAATCACAGGGAAATAGAAATTAGCAGTAAGAAAGCATTATCTGAAACGGCCACGAGATGGCGTAATTGCGCTCATGCAGGCTGAAATCAGAAGGCGAGGCATAATTTGAGACTTCTAAACACTCGGAATTACAACCGACTTCAATGTGATTTAGAATCTGAGCGTTTGTCAGCGCTGATTCTCTGCAACAAATCACAAATAAACAAACAGACAAAGGTTTTTAGGACCTTTGTGGTGCTAAATGGCACAAAACGTGTGGCAGGATTTTTCCGCTGCACTAACTCACGCATCAATGCAAAACAACAGGAATTTTCCGTCTGTCGTTTGCTCCCATAAACATTCTCCACAATAGCACTATGATCGAATGCGTTAGGTTTACAAATTGGGTAGCTAAGCCAATGTTTAACCAGGAGTTTACCGTTTATTTTTGAATATCACTGTGGTTAACCACGAATTCAATAACGATATGTAATTACGAGGCCTTCTACTACTGAAAGAGGAATCTCGCTCAATTCAGATTTACGTCTCGCACTAAAAAGAGATTTCTTCATCTTAGTAGGCGGTTTAAATAATATTAACATGTACCAGCTCCAAAGAGTTGCTTCGTCTTTACAGGGACAGGTGTAATATTATGAACTGCAGTTTACTTTAGCACTTAACAGTGATAAAAATGTCTAGGCATATTTAGCACTGTTAGAATGTGCTGACTGAAATCGGCTTTTTGCCTCAGTCAGTTAGGAGTGAATTCGCGTTTTTCGCGACTCACAATTTCATAATTTCATAACGCACAAAAATAAATAACCATATACACAGATTGAAACTGGACTGCTCATAAAACGAAGTTTGAAATGCATCGCATTTTTCTCCACCATACTGTAACCGCACTGGGTAGTACATTAACATTAGATCAAATGAGATATAGGGAATTTTAATAATTAATCAGGAATATGATTAATATATATATATTGCATATTACAGTTACATTAAATTATAGAAGCTGAAAATAGATTGATTGTATTAAATGATTACCACAACGGGTTATGGTTCGTCATTAATATATCAATAGTCTTTTACAGATCGATTGTATGAGATAACCTTTAATGGAATTAATTTAGTTATCGAACAATCTGTTTGTCCAGCAAACGGCCGTAAGATTAACTTATCAACTTCTCAATAAAGTTATCACTTCTTATAATTTCAGGAAAAATAGTTTCTGGCCATGAAACTATTCTCCTGTCCTTATAAAATTTAGGTTACTGAAAAGTAACAAATCGTACAGCTTTGTAGCTAGATCGAAAACATTTCATTGACTTTCAGTAATGTGAGCAGAAAACAGTCAATCAAGGATATATTGGGTTTTAATAATTGAACTAAGAATACGTCAAACTACAGTTAACACACAGAATATATGTATATACACCCGAAACAAACAAAACGAAAAACATTACGAGAACGAACACGAATTAACAGAGGATGAGAAAGAAAGAGATCAGAAGATGAGAGAGGTGAGAGAGAATGAGAGAGTGAGGATGAGAAAGGATGGAAGAGGAAGGAAAGAGATCATCTGAAATGATAACAGTAGACTAAATCACAGACAGTAACCTTTTGAAAGACAACAAGGAATCAAATCACCTTGAAAAAGGGAATAGACAACCTTAAGCAGCATTTAAATCTCTATAGAAAATAATACTTGCATGTGGCCTCGTTGTGACTGCGAAAGACGAGCGTGCGTGTGTCGTTATTTCGGAGCTGGGCGTGTTCTCTCGTGTCTTTCGGGGCGAGCAGACTCGCGCAAAGTTTTAACCCTCTGAGGTCGACAAACGCGCCCGCGCGTTTTGCTGGATTTTCTTCACATTGTAGCACAATAAACTTAAATTACTCCGTCATTTATGGTCATACAGAAAAAATAAATATAAAAAAAGAATCTGTGATATTTCTACTTTTGTATGTGTCCACTTACAATCAAATCAAAACATTGTGCTTTTGTAAAATAAAGAAAATAAACAGGGTGTGCTTTCTGCCTCCCCGTCGCGGTGAACTTTTTTTTCTTGAGCACGTCTATAAACTGAAACCAAACTCAGCGAATACTTGTCACACATTTATGAGCCATATACCTTTATAAACATTTAAGTGTGTACTTTTAAATGATCGGATTCAAACTGAAAACAAATATTCTCTGTTTAAGTAATTTGTATAAAACCAACAAGATGTCCAGCTTCTCAAACGCTTCCTCATTATTTTTAATTTGACCACGCCCACGCGCGCAAAAGAGATTCACATGCAAATCTCCACATGGAACGCGAACGCGCTCGTTACCTCAAAAACAAAGCACGAAAAAACTTCACAAGTCTCTGCTTTTCGTCGAGTTTGAAAGACGCACCGTGAGCTTACATTGGATTTACCTCAGAAGAAGAAGAACGCGATTTGAAGACAAGAAAGATGTAAGGTAAGAAATTCTTACATATTAGTTTGTTATTGTTGCATAAATTTCACATTGCAGTTGAACTGTTGCTAGATATATGGTGAGTATTATAATATTTAGACCCGTGTTTACTGTTACTGTGTTTGTGGATATCTGCTCAAACATAGATATGTATATGGTAACCATAATGTTTCATATTTTGGAGCGCGATCGCGTTTGAATGTATCATATTTTGTAGCGCGATCGCGTTTGAAAAGCAAAACGCACCAAACGGCTTCATGTTTTTACTATTATCTCATTTCATATCATCATAACGAATGGAAACATTTGAAGTAACATATGATAATCAATATATTTTTCTCTAGCTTAGTTGTTACTGAAATCTTTTGGAAGATTTATAGGCTGCTATGGGTTATTGTTATTATTATTTTAGGCAGCATTGCGCATAGCCTATGCCTACAATGCATAACAAACCTGGTGTTCATTATATTATATATTGTTGGACACATTTGTGTGTGTGTGTGTATTATGTGAATTTTAAAAAGCAATTTTAACCAGAAAAATCTAAAATTTATTCCTAAAATCATGCAGGCCTTTCTCTTGATATCAGTATGTTCACTTTTTTTTTCTTTCAGGGCCCAGATGCCACTGAGTCCTGCTGACTTCAACATTCACATGAGTCTCTGTACATGAACATGGTAAAGTGAAAATCAAACACCTTGGAAATGAAAGGTATGTACAATGTTTTTAGGAATGGCACAAAGGTCTCTGTCTTTGGATCATTGTTTTCAATAAGTGCTTTTTTGTCATTTGTTGTGTATCTTTGGATTATGTTGTGTTGTAAATAAATCCAAACAATCAAAAAGCCATTCTTTTTTAAATCTCCTCATTCTTTGTGCAAGGTTGCTCAGAATGATAGGGCCTGATAGCTCCTAATAGGGCCGTTAGGGGAGGGTCTTTGTCTTTCTCAGGTGTGAAAAGCTTACATATTAATGATGTGATCACGCCTCCCCCGCATAAAGCTTTCTCACACAAAACACGTCGTACAAATTTTAAATCAATATATTGTCTTATCTGAATGAGCAGTCAGGGCGATTTTCACATAGTTTTGGAGCAAATATTCTAGGCTACGTGATACAATTTTCAAAAGTCTTGTGAAGAAATAATCAGTATGGGTTTCATGGCCTTATTTCAGTGAGAATTTTTTTTTTGTATTTTCACAAACCACGCATAAATGTCATTATCTCAAAACTACAAACTTTTACATACATGCTGCTGACATATTATTGTAGCAGAGTTTGTGCCGAATACAGTGTAATCAGACTTTAGCCATGAAAATGTCACAAGTAACAGAAATAAGCACAAATGTCAGAGCATGTCAGAACACCTCCAGGGCCCAGAAAACAGCCCAGACCCCAGAGGGTTAAAGGTTCACCGAACGTGAAGTTACCAAAGAAATTATTCAGAGTTCATCTCCCTCGTGGAGGGAGAGGCGAATATGAGAATAAAACTTAGTAAAGAAAAGAAAAGAAAAACGGAGGAAAACTCCTGAAGGAGTTGTGGTCCCAGAAACTCTCTCAGACGAAGTGCTCTTCAGAGAAACTTTCCTGAGTCGATCTTTTATGGAGTTTCTTAACTTACGCCTACTTTGCGTACGTGGACCAATCACTTTAGAGTATCTCGAGCGGGAAAAATTATCTTTGTCTTGTCAAGAGAACTTATCTGCATAGTTTATGATAGTATAAAAAAATTCAGCAGAACACTCTAGCAAGATGGTACACACAGAATAATACATTTTCCTGTAATCTCCTGTATACGGTTGGTTCAGTCAGAACGAGGCGGTTAAAGAGAGACCAAGAATGAAATATGAAACAGTTAAGGATACAAAGTTACAATCAAATGCAGAATTACACACATTTAAAGTTCACTCACATGACTATCAAGCAATGATATCGGCTACTATGACACGGGAAAATCAAATCCATGTTTATACATTTCTTAAGTGGTTATACATATAGAAAATGGAGGATTAACACTTTATTCCTACTCCTCTCCTAGAATCTCAGCTTGTTTGACATTCCGTTAGGGCCATAAAACCTTTTCCACCTAACAAGGGGGGAGGTCTGGTTGCAAGAGAATGTTGGTGAACGTTCTTAAACTAAAACACTTTTGATTCAAGACTACACATTAGAAAACCACACCTCTATTATAAAGCAAAAACTAATCACACATGCATATAGGAATGTACATACATTAAAAGGATATTTCTATCCTAAGTTCTATCCATACAAAGGACGTTTGTGTGTGTGTGTGTGTGTGTGTGTGTGTGGCGTGTGTGTGGGTGTGTGGAGATCTCCTGGCCACCTGGGTCTCTGGCTGAGAGAGAGAGAGATGGGAGCAGATAAGAATCTCTTTGAAACCATCTCCTCGAGTTCTGAGATGTTCTCTGTTAAGCATCACTTGGTAACAAATGCGTCAAAAGAGATCAATTCAGTCCAGACTCATTTAATTTACAATTATGAGTTTAAGGGTTAAAAGCTTCCTTAAAATTTATAATGACAAGTAATCATGAGTCCTGTCCATATGCTACACATCCTAAAAGAAACTTAGCTGTGCATGAAAGAATGGTGGCATGCAAAGCACACACAGGTATGACGCAGTACATGAAAGCCAAGCCAACCAGATGGGGTTTCAAGTTGTTTGTTCTTGCAGACTCATCGAATGGATACACTGTGGACTTTTCTGTGTACACAGGAAAGAACAACTTTCCCACAGTCCATGGACTGTCATATGATGCTGTAACATCTCTTTTAGACCTCACATTTTTGGGTTCTGGGTACCATGTGTACATGGACAATTTTTATACAAGTCCAAAGCTCCTAAAATACTTGTTTGCAATGAAGTTTGGTGCATGTGGGACTTACAGGGACAACAGGAAGGACTGCCCTCAGAATGCAGCTAATTCACTCTCTAAAAAAATCTGCCAGTGGATCCATGTCCTGCACCTGTGACTGCCTACAACAAACACATGGGGGGTGTTGACCTGTCCGATCAGCTGATACAGTACCACACAACACAGCACAAAACCATGAAGTGGTACAGAAAGATTTTTCTACACTTCTTGGACATTGCTTCCACCAACTCTTTCATTGTGCACAAAGAGCTACATGGTAACTTGTCCCATAAAGAGTTTATAGAGCAACTTATCACAGAGCTCTGTGATGTGTCACAGAAAACGGCACCAAAACGGACCGATAGTGACCATGTACCGGTTCCAGGAGCTGAGCTGACTTCAGATGACAGGGATGTTGCCACAGTTGGTCACCACAATTGTGTGCATTGCACAGCAGTACGTGGTAAAAGACAATTAACACCATGGAAATGCCAGGCATGCAATGTTCACTTATGTATTCAGTTGAACTTATGTCTTCAGTTGAACAGGAACTGTTTTCAAGAGTGGCATAAAGATGTGTGACTGTGTTCAGATGTGTGTGCTCTGCTGACCACCTTCCACTAACCATCAGGCTGTATGTAAAGGATACATCATGCAGATGCACTGGGACACATCCTCAGTGATGTAACCTGGGGTCATTGGGTGTTTCGGGTCTTTCAACATCAGACACCCTCGCCCAGGCAACCCGACCGGAGTTGATCAGACCCCGGCCTGTGTCCCAGCAGCAATTGCCCACGGTTCTGCACTCTTAATCCACAGCCAACGTGTGGCTTTCTCTGCAGCTTCAGTTGCGGATCTGATCGCCTTTATTTTAGCTTCCCCTGTGATGCCTAGGGTTTTAAACACATTGCAGAGTGATCGCCCTGCAAATCCTCTGCAGCCCACCTCCAGAGGCTCACAACGGGTTTGCCAGCCCTGCCTTCTACACTCTTCAACTAGCTCCTGGTACTTGGCGCGCTTTCTCTCATTGGCCTCGTCCATGCATTCTTCCCAAGGCACAGTGAGCTCCAACAAGATCAACTGCTTGGTAGAATCTGAGAATATAATCATGTCTGGACGAAGCCTTGTGGATATTATTCTGGTTGGGATCTTTAGCTGTTTTCCAATATCCACTTCCAGTTGCCAATCAGTGGCAGTAGTGAGGAGGCCAGACTTTGCTCTGGGTTGTGGAAGGGCTTTCTCTCCGGCTCTAAGAAACTTGATGCTCCTTGGATTGTGGTGGCCCTTGATGGTGTTAATGGCTGTGGCTATGCTCTCAGCAACTGCCTTAAGCACCTGGTCGTGGCGCCAGCGATAACGCCCATCTCCGAGGGCTTTTGGACAGCTACTAAGGAGGTGCTCTAGGGATCCCCTTCCTGGACAAAGGGGACAGGAAGGTGTCTCAATTTTGCCCCAGATGTGGAGATTTGCTGGACTTGGTAGGACATCGTAGACAGTTTGGACTAAGAACCTGATACGGTGGAAGTCTCCTTTCCAGATGTCGGCCCAGGTGATCTTACGTTGCCGAACATTTTCCCATTTTGTCCAAGCTCCTTGCTGTCCCATTCCCACCATCCTGCTAGCTCTAACTTCCTCCACTCCTGCCCGCACTTCCTCCTGAACAAGATGTTGACGCTCTTTGCCTTGAGCATTGTCAACTCTTGTTACCGGGAAGTAGCCAAAGCCTGCACGCCCTGTTGCTATGGGCCCCACCAGTGCCTTCTGCCTCAACCGTGACTCAGCCACCTCCAGCGATTTTCCTGCACTCCATTTCCTGCCTGTTCGCACCTGTATGCCAGCTGCTGCCACCTTTGGATCCCTGGACTCTCTATACTGCCATGCTTCACGTGTTCTTGACACCATGAACTCCTCAGAAAGGCTGTTAATTGGGATTTGCAGGACATTGCTGGTGCCATACAAGGCAGCACTGCTCAGACTGCGAGGTAACCCAAGCCATCTACGCAGATAACTGCTGATCTTTCTCTCCAGGGCCTCGACAGTTGTTATGGGCAATTCGTACATCAGCAGGGGCCACAAGATCCGGGGCAGGATAGAATGCTGGTAAATCCAGGCCTTAAACTTCCCAGGTAGACCTGATTTGTCCACCCTGCTAAGCCAAGACTCAAGCTCTTTGCTGGTTTTCTGGATGGAGGCAGAATCCTTGAGGCTACAGTCGAAAACCTTGCCGAGGCTCTTGACTGGCTTCTCGGTTATGGACGGGATGGTGACTCCGGCCAGTGAAAATCGGAACTTGTCCACTACTTTCCCTCTTTTGAGCACTAGCGACCTTGATTTTTCTGGTTTAAAGCTCATCCTTGCCCAGTTGATGAGCTTCTCTAGCCCTTGGAGAATCCACCTACTGCCCGGTACAGATGTAGTGGTGACTGTCAGGTCATCCATGAAAGCTCTTATTGGGGGCTGTCGCACTCCAGATTTCATCAAGGGGCCTCTGCACTCTACATCTGCCGACTTCACAATCATGTTCATGGCAAGGGTAAAGAGAATGACTGAGATGGTACAACCTGTAATTATGCCTTTCTCTAACCGATGCCAGTCTGATACACCTGACCCAGTAGTGGCTCTTAACCTGAACTTGCAATAATAATCCAGGATAAGGTCTGTGATTTTGCTGGGAACATAATGTCGCTGGAGGGCAAGCGCAATGAGATTGTGTAGTATGGAAACATATGCATTAGCAAGGTCCAACCATAACATTGAAAGGTCTCCTTTTCCTTCACGAGCCTCCCTAATGATTTGTGAGATGACTTCCGTGTGTTCCAAACATCCTGGCACTCCCGGGATTCCACCCTTCTGAACAGAGTTGTCAATATAGTTGTTCTTCAAGAGGAACTCAGTTAGTCGTCGTGACAAGACACTGAAGAAAAGCTTGCCTTCGACGCTCAGCAGTGAGATGACTCTAAACTGACTGATGTTCTTGGAATTTTCTTCCTTGGGGATCCATACACCTTCTGCGTATCTCCACTGCTTGGCAACTCTTCCCCTACACCAGATCACCCTCAGACTCTTCCACAGGTACCGAAAGAGTTGCGGGCAGCGCTTGTACACAGTGTATGGAACTCCACTAGGCCCTGGAGCGGAGGCTGATCTAGCTTTTTTCACCACCTCCTGCACCTCTGTCCAGCTGGGCTCCCTCATGACAAATTCAACTGTCCGAGGATGTGGGGTTATTAGGGCTGTGTGTGGTTCCAGTTCCAGGTCCCTATCTGGGTCGCTCAAGGTGTTATGCAAAAAAGAGTTCCTCCTCGTTTGAGCATGTGAGGCTGCCACTGCGCTTGTCACCAAGAAGCTTCTTAGTGAAGGAAAAGGGGTTGGAAATAAAGGCAGCGCGCTTCCTTGCTCTTTCCTTACCCCTCCTCCGGTGCCACTCTGCCCTGCGCAGGGACATGAGCTTCTTTCTTAAGATGTTACGAAGCTCAGTGAGTGGTTGCTTTTCCTCTTCTCTAGCCACCTTATACTATTGTTTAAGACTTTGAAGCTCCTGACGCAGTTGATAGATCTGTGTGGCTCTACGGTTCCTAGCATAGGAGGGCTTGGCATTTCCATTCTCAACATAGCCAAATCTCTCGGCTGCGTAGCTGACTATAATTGCCGTCATGGCCTCCAGCCGGCTGTCCACTTCTCCCTTAGCTGTAGCTTCAAGGATCTTGCTAACATTGATGTCAAACTGCGACCACATGCTTTGGCTGTTAGCTGAAGGCCACTTGATCCGCTTCTGTGGGACTATTCTGCAGGGATTGGAGGGTTCCACTGCTTGGAGGGACTGGGCTCTGTGGGGTGAATCCTGGCCGGGCTCCTCCTGCGTCTCACCAGGATCAGATCCTGTGCGCTGCAGTACACTCTCCTGCTCCGTGCATTTCATCCTTGCCTAATGTATTTTCAGGCCGTGCAGGTTCTTGCATACCTTTCCGCAGATGCATCTTGCTTGCATTGTCGAATTTCCATTTGCCTGGGTCGATAACATTAGATCCGTCCTATTGGGGTTCTCATTCTCCCCCCCTCTCGGGCTCCCCTGGGGGTATATCTCAGAAGGTTTTTCAGTTGCAATTTTGGGTTTCTCCCTCACAGAAGATTCAGGTTGGGTAGCTGGCCCTTCCTGTCCCGGGTGCCGTCTTCCCGGCTGCCAACTGTCTTTCCAGTAGTCACCAAACTATCCTTGGTTGCCACCCAGTCTATTCCTGGGAGTCACTGGCTGCGCCAGATGTAAATGTAAAGGATACATCATGCAGATGCACTGGGACACATCCTCAGTGATGTAACCTGGGGTCATTGGGTGTTTCGGGTCTTTCAACATCAGACACCCTCGCCCAGGCGACCCAACCGGAATTGATCAGACCCCGGCCTGTGTCCCAGCAGCAATTCTGCCCTCTTAATCCATAGCCAACGTGTGGCTTTCTCTGCAGCTTCAGTTGCGGATCTGATCGCCTTTCTTTTAGCTTCCCCTGTGATGCCTAGGGTATAGTTATCATAGTTATTACAATCCCATGTACTGTATTTTGCATGAATGAGGATTTGTGTTGGACAGATATTTTTGTGTGTTGCAGTTGGTATTATGCCATACGGAACCGTTGCCACTGAATCTGTTTTAACGACGACAGTGGGGCTTCGACAGCCTTAGTCAAACGGGTTTCGTATGGTCAGGTTGTGGTGTTAGAGTTTTAAATTGTAATAATATTTCACAGTATTACTGTTGTTTCTGTATTTTTGATCAAATAAATGCAAGCTTCTTTCAAAAATATTAAAAATAGTAATGTGTCCAAACTATTGACCGGTACTATATGTTTATATATGTTGTACTGTGGTCTTGTGAGGCACAACATTTAGTTCCTCCACATAGAGGAATTACAATAAAACAGATTTGAAAAACAAAAACCTTTGAATCTCCTCTCATTCTTTGTTCAGGCTGCCTCACAGCACCTTGATGGGCCATTAGCCATTGGGGGAGTGGTCTTTAGTCACACCCCTGGTGTAAATCACATTAATATTCATGGCCATTAACACGCCCATGCATACAGCAGTGCTGACACAAAAACTGACATGCAAAACTAAAATTGTTATATTGTTGTTTGTGAAAGAGTGGTCAGAATGATTTTCACATCATTTTGTAGTAAAAATTCTAGCCTACAATAATGGTAATTCAAAAGTCTTGAGGACAACTATTCAGTATGTGTTTTATGGCCTTATTGCGGTGACAATTTTTTTCCCAAAACTTACTAACCACGCATTTTATTATTTTTTCTATAAAATGCAAACATGTACATCCATTTTGCTCACATATTATTGTAGCAGAGTTTGTGCTGAATACAGCAAAATTGCATGTTGGCCAATGGTATGTTGTAAGTAGCTGAAATAAGCACAAATGTCAGGGGATGTCAAAACATCTCAAGGGCCCCAAAAACACCTCAGACCCCAGAGGGTTAATATCAAGTTTAAATGTGGCCAATACAATCAAGACCATCACTGTCTTGTTTTTGTTGTATATATAGGGAAACCATTGTAAAGTGTTAGCCATTTGAAACATGATTCATATATTGAAGACTAAAACATGATCACAGTTCTTTTTTTTTTATTTCTCAATGTAAAAATGTCTAGTTTATGTTAACTATTTATTTTGTGTGGCTCTTCCCATGATGACTTTTTTAGTGTTTTTCTCTGGATGTAAAAGGATGATGTAGCACTTCGGGGCAAATATGGCCACCAATAATCCAAAACTGGAAGCTAAAATAGCAAATATTTCCACAGCCACTGCATATTTCCCTGGTGAGCTCACATATGCTGGAACAAATGCAATCCACACAGCACAGAAGATCAACATACTGAAGGTAATAAATTTGGCTTCATTAAAATTATCCGGAAGGTTTCTTGCCAGGAAGGCTAAGAGGAAACTTATTGCTGCCAGGAGGCCAATGTATCCTAGCAGCATAGAAAAACCAGCCACGGAGCCAAGAGAACATTCGTAGACTATTTTAGAGGTGATATACTGGCTGTTTTTATAGGGTGTTGGGGATGAAGTAGTTAGCCATACTATGCATATCAGAACCTGAAGGGCAGTTAGGGACATGACAGTGCCTCTTTGTTGAGCTACACCAAACCATTTCATGGCACTTTTACCCTCAGGTCGAGATGACTTGAACACAGCTATTACTACCATAGTCTTGACCAGGATGCTGGAGACGCACAGGACAAAGCTTATGCCAAATGCAGCATGTCTTAATTGACATGTCCACACCTGTGGCCGGCCAATGAACAATAGCACACAAAGAAAACACAGTTTGAGTGACAACAGCAGCAGGAAGCTGAGCTCTGAATTGTTGACACGTACTACAGGAGTGCTACGGTGATGAGCGAAGATGACCATCACAAGTGCGCAGAAGCAGGTGCCAAGCAGAGAAGCAGTGGTCAGAGAGATGCCCAGAGGTTCCTCATATGACAGATACTCTACTTCTTTGGGGACACACCGATCTTTATTTGGACTGGACCAGAACTCATCTGGACATGTTGTGCACTCAATAGCATCTGTGTGTAAAACAAAATTTGAAAAGAAAATTATCTTTCAATATATATTTAGATTTTGGAATAGGACTTCTTTACCTGTTGTATTAGAAATCTCTCCATCTCTGCATGGCAGGCAGTCAAAACAGCAGACAGGAAGGCCCTTCTTCCTGGCTCGTCTGGTGCCAAGGGGGCAACTCTCACTGCACACAGACCATGGGGGCTAAGGGGCACAATATCTGTTATCACTCTTTTTAGTGATGCATGTGTGTGTCTGTGTGAAGTATAATACTAGTTTTGAAATTAATATGATATATTAATTACTTTTTTGTTCTCAAAGTTCCAGAATATTTCATCCTCATTTAGTGTGAGCACCTTCCCTGCTGTAGCCCCTTCATTCACTACACCGACTGTGCTGACCCTTATCGCACCATCTGAACTCGGCTGCCAATTCATCACATCATAGATGGCCAGAGCATCTCCATTCTTATCAAATGACACATGGTCCCCAAAGCCAGTGGTGAAGTTCACTTTCTGTAGGTAATGGACTACCTGTACAGGTTACAGACAGGACAGGTGTTTTATGTGTTTCTATATTGTGTATAAACATGTAGAATTATTTGTGTCCCTTCTGTGTTCATGTAGTATTTCTGCTATACCTGCCAGGGCTGCAGGTTGATTATGTCGGCACATCTGTTTCCACTAAATGGTCCTCTGCCCTCCTCACACTGTACCAGATCATGAATCGCATGTGCAAGGGCATAAACTGCTTTATACACATTATAAGATGCCCTCAGCTCTGAAACATCAGTGTATGCTGTTTCTGTGCTGTTCAGATCTTCTTGCCCTGAACAACCCTTTTTTTCTCCCTCTACCTCTCTGCCTCCAGCGTCAAAACTGCACCCGAACATGTTTTCCCAGAAGATTCTTACCATATTGTTTCTTGGATTGTTGTCAGGGCAGAGGTAATAAAGAAATTTACGAAGTCCCTGGATCTCCCCACGCCTGATGGCGATGCCCAGTGTGCCCCCCAGGAAAGGCAAAAGACGCTGAGTGTGAAACACAGGTGAAGTAGCCCAAGCTTCACTTGCAATCCACTGTCTGCCTGTCACGTTTTGCAATACCACCTCATCCATCAGTGGTAACAAATAGGCTTCAGTGGAGAACACCACCACCACTCTAGCTGTAGAGGCCTGAACCACTCCCACTATACTCTGAATATCTCTACGGTTATTATCACGAGGCAGCATTTCAGAAAAGCCAACACAACCTCCAAATAGCTGCACATCTTTGTGGAAGGACTGAGAGGCATGGATGCCGTAGTCATCATCACTGTAGAGAAGACCAACCCAGGTCCATTCAAAATACCTCAAGATCTGTGCCATAGCCCGCACTTGGAAGGCATCACTGGGTATTGTTCTGAAGAAAGAGGGGTACTTTTTCCTGTCACTCAAACAGGAGCAGGTGGCAAAGTAGCTAACCTTATAGAAGAGACACAAATGAGCAGCAAATAAGTATTCTGTGTAGTGCGAGATATTTCACACACAAGCAAAAGAGAAAGAAATATTTGGAAGCATTATATGCAGACGGTAATTTTAATCTATTACAATTAAAATGTAACAATAAATAAAATCTTGCATTTCACATTCACACTTACCATAGGCACTCTAAACAGCCCCAATACACTGGAGATTGCAATTGAGTGAGTAGACCCCGGATCCCCCACAATAGCAATCACTGGTGGTAGGCCAGCACAGTTTAGGTTGGAGAAGGAATCCTCTGTCCCACTAACCAGAGCTGTAGCAGCTCTGAATGCCACTCCCAACTTTACACAATTGTCATAAAGATGGTATCCAAGAGTGATGTTAGGAAGCAGGTTTGGATTCTTATTGATCTCATGTATAGCAAAGGCCATAGTCTGTGCCTGCTGGAAACTTGCCTTATCAAACCTATAAAAAGCAAGAGAAATTATAATATTACAATGTTTCTGAATTGATGGTATAAAACAGTTTCCAACATTCTCATATGGTAAATTATACACTCTTCATTTGATTTGCAAACTCTGATTTTTATGCAAAAATAAACAAATAAAGCAATAGATCAAATTAATTCTGATAAATAAAAAAAGTACAAGCAATTTATAATTACAAGACAGTTCAGTAGCTATGTTTTAGTTTTCTTCATTTTATCTTTTACAAGTAGGTATCCTTGATCAGTTTGTCTCAGACTCACTGCTCACAGTAAGGTGGTTCCGGTTCCAATCTGAAGCTCAGCTCTGGGAACACTGTGAGGAAGTGAACCTCAAACAGACCTCCAAGTATAAGATCTCCATCCTGGAACATCCTGTTTAACTTGAAGTGTCCCTGGAGCTGACAGATGTCTGACCTGAGGACTGAAACGGCAGAGATACAGTTGAAAGACAGATACAGGCAGATTTGAAGAGTGATCCACATCTCTGTCTCTTTCTAGCTTACCCACATGGCTGTTATTTATAATAAAGACTGTGTGGGGTGTTGCTTTAAAAAAGCAGGTGGTGCCAATTAGACCTCCAATGAAATCAGGAAATACTTTTCTCTTTAAATTGTAGTTTGATGAATGGCAACTTAAATCTGCCACTTGTTCTAGTGTTTGCCTTCACTGCGTTAATGGTAAGCTCATTAAACAACACTTTGTTAATGGTAAAATTAACCTCCCTTTAACTAAAAAAACCAAACAACAACAACAAAAACCTTTTAGCACTGGTGACTTGTATATTGCATATATTATGCAGTAGATAGATAGACAAATAGAGTAGGTTAGTCCAAAAGTATGCCGACATTCCTAAATTTTCCACTAGAGGTCAGTATATTCATAGATTTTCCTCTAGGTGCCTAAGTTTTTTTTTTCTTTTTTTTTTTCTGTTTCACATCTTCAATACAATTTTTTTTCTCTGAACTGAACAGTTTTTCCACAATGGCAATTCATGTAAATGGGGAGCTTTTTTCAAAAACATGCAATATTCAATATTCAATAATGCATTCAATAGTGCAATACATTCAGTAAGGCATACAGTAAAGTGTCGAACCTGTAAAACAGTAGGACCATTGTCTGCTATACATTAAAAAAAAAAATCACATAGTGTCTGTGTGTGAGATGTGCTTTGAGTGTGTGAGAGGACAGAGAGAGAGAGAGAGAGAGAGAGAGAGATCTTCATCACTAGCATGGATCACTCTTCATCACTCAGGCCTGCATTGTCAGTCACCTGATACAGTGCATCATCATAAAAAGCCCTCACAGCATCAGACACACCTATTGCTCCTAATAGTGCCAGCACATCTCTCTTTTTTGCGGCCCTAACAGAGGTCTGCTCTGGAAGTACCTCAGGTTTCAGGTCAGCCCACCGCTTGCCCCGCTTTAACACACTATGGAAACAATACTCCCCATTGTAAGTCATCTTTACACCCACCTTGTTGGTACTCAAGTCAAGCATTCGTGCTTCACTGATTTTAAAGCTCCTCTGAGCCTTAACACAGTCTTTTGTGGATGTCCTGTAATCAAACGCCTCCCAGTCTGTGCCATAAACATGAACGTTGCCTGAATTGCTGCAGGATGGCGTGGTATTCCTGTGGTAGCAGAATTGTGTCCATATTCTGTTCAATTATGCCAAAGACTTGGTCTGCAGGGAGATAACTGTGGCCCCGTACTGGAAAGATGTGCTCTATGCCAAGGTTGGGGAAAAGCTGCCGATGTTCCATCAGCATGGACACCATGCTCATGTTCTGCCATACAACAACAAGAGTCGCTGAACAGCCGAAGCCCCCTGGATCTGCTGACTTTGTCCTGAAGTTGAACCTTGAGGCAGTCATTCAGCGCAGAAGCAATCATATTGCTGTCTTTGCTACCATCATTCTCCTGCCACACATACAGATGGACATCATCTTTTGCCTGGTAACTGTTCTCCCCATGGTGCACAACCACACCAAACAGGTACAGATACATCTGCCGAAAGTAATAGGCCTGTCCTATCGTGGTTTTTGGAAGGACCAGGTTTTGCATCATATCAAAACAGAGGGTCACATGACCTTCAGCAACCCTGCCTAACATGTCATAAAAAACGCGCACTCTGCGACGATGCAAGATGAATGATGCCGATTCCATTCTCTGTGTCAGTAAGGTTTGGGTCTGTAATCCTGATCTTGTACTTAGCACAATCAGTGCATGCATCTGTAGCTGCATGACCGAGGCCAAGATTGAATTCCTTGGAAAACACTGAATAATAGAGGGAATAGCTGGTTTGAGCATGGCTTTGAGCCTCAAAGAGCTCATGCATCTTGTGCACATTCAGGTCACTGGGGAGATACTTGTGGCCTGGTGTTCCTCTTTTGGGTTAGGAACCTCTTTTGCTTAACATATCACCTTTCACACACATCTCTCTCTCTCTCTCTCTCTCTCTCTCTCTCTCTCTCTCTCTCTCTCTCTCTCTCTCTCTCTCTCTCTCTCTCCTCTTTACAGCTCCCCTAGCCCTGCTCTATAGCAATGACATACCATGTAACAACAAAAACATAATGTCCAATCATATGTAACAACAAGCACAGCTTTGCACATATCCCTGCACTGTTTACTGGCTACATTTTGTACTTTTGCACTACCATCACTACACACAATCTACAATAGCACCTTATCATGGTCAGTGTATCAAAGGCCAGTCTATCTATCAGTAGGCTAGTAGAACTATTCAGTACTTTTAATGTCACGTTAGCAGGCTTCTTTACAGGAAAAGATCTTTATCACGAGGGAGAAACCTACAAAACGGTATTAAACTAGCCAATTCTGAAACGAAAGTTGTACTCACCAAACACTTCTATGAAGGTCAACTTTCAAACGGGCACCTTCTCCAGATGTTGCACAAAAGACTGTACTTAACAGATACGTTCCGGTCTTTTTGTTTGTTTACGTCCTGGATTTTCGGACGCTTCCTTGTCACTTGCGTGATGTCCAGGAGATGAAGTATGGCCTGGTCCTGGTCAACCTTGTTTGGTTTTTCATAAAAATAGTTGAAATTTATCATCAGATCGTACGGCGACAGCCTCTCGGCCTGACAGAAACCTTAGGCAGCAGCTTTGTGTTGACATCCCACTGTTGGTATGAACGCGCCACTTGAGTGACAAACCATCTTTTTTTTTTTTTTTTTTGTCCAGTCTGCGTTTTCTACCCCCAGGTGTAGGTCTCACTGGCTCATCAAGGCCATCAAAAGTGTTATCACAGTTTAAAGCACTCATTTTGAGGAATGAATGAACATAAACAAACCTCTGTTCAGAGCACCGCCATGTTGGATTGCGTAGAACACTCACCGACTTCTGATTAGTCGAGAGGATGTATCGCGTTTAGGCTAAAAATAGGTTCAGCGCTTATCGTGGTTTGGAAAGGAACTGCATCTTGCAGTACATTTTAAGCAAGGAAATATATCGATTTGGCATAAAAAGTTGATGGAGCAGTGAATAGGTTCAGTACACAGCAAAATGACATGACAAACTCATTCTTTTTAAAAATGGCGTTTATCACGTTTTGGAAAAGAGCTCTTCAAATATACAGAACACAGAATAGGCAGGTACACAACCTTCTAAACTTTACCAGAGTGAATTCACTGGTAATTTTATAATGTGTCTATTTTTATAGCACTTTTTACACTACAGATTGATTCAAAACAGCTTTACAGTGATCAACAGTGATCTTGACTAATTATGGGAACTCCAACATGACAACCTCCAACTGATATGGAGCAAAATAAATAAAACACTCAAAATCAGTAAAAACATTTTTTTTTTTATTATCAGTAATCAGTATTTTCCCAATAAACAATTGCACATTTTATTTGAAATAAAAAGAAAAGGTATGCAAACTTGAATGAAATAAATAAAAAAAAAAAAAAAAAAAAGTTTAAAGAAAAGCTCACAACGTGTAACTGCCAGGTATTGGGTGATGGAAGGAGCGAGGACTCAATGCAGAGTTAAAGGTGCTCTAAGCGATGTCACACGTTTTTTAGGCCAAAACATTTTTTGTCACATACAGCAAACATCTCCTCACTATCCGCAAGCTGCCTGTCCCCTGAACACACTGTACAAAAACGCGGTCTCTGTAGACAGCCCAGGCTCCACAAATGGCAAAAAAAAACTGGGCTAACCCGCACCACGAACCATAACAAACTGTTCCAGCCTATAACCGACAAGAAGGATTTGGGGGTGGGGTTAGGGGGGTTAGTGCACAGATGAGGAGGAGGGAGGGAGGGTCTAGCTAGCCTCTGTTTTGTTTGACAATCATTTAAACGTCAACAAGAAGTGACGTCACCCAACATCACTTAGAGCACCTTTAACCCTCTGGGGACTAAGCCCTTTTTGGTCCGTTTTCTCTATTTTTACATTTGGGCTTATAAACCATATTTAATGGAGATGGAACACCATGTATTTGGTATCTATGGATTCAGAAGACCCTAAACTAACATAAGAATGCATGTAATGTGTTTATAAAGGAAGTATGAGTAAAAAATGTACAATAAACTAGAGAATTTCAAAAACGAAAATTTTATTTTAGTCATTTATTACTGAAAATCACACCTCACACAACAATAGTGAACAGTTTTTGAACAAAAAATATATTTTTCAAACCCTTTGCTAGACAGATATTTGTAATTGTTCAATCAAAAGTGTAAAGAACAATGAAATAATGACCTTTATATACAGCGTTTTTTCAAAAAGCTGTCAGCTTCGGATTTCTCCACGTCACTTTCCAGTAATTGTTCCAGAGCTTGTTCTGAGGTAAATCTTTCACTGCTTGCCATCATAGAAGTGCTAAAACTATAAAATAATAATGCTATAATTGCTAATATGCTATAAATATTAAATATAGCTAATATATATAAATATTATAATCGTTCTGTCTCTCATATAAATCTATGTGTGTAATACTTCGCTCCGTTCGCTCTCTGTCTCCTTCTCCACTCGACACGGCTGTTTGCATCATATCACTTAGGCTACTATAGTACCACCCATTGCAAGGCTACAGAGTCCTCTGATTAGCTAGAATAAGTCATGGTAACCTTCTTCTGATTGGGTAAGAAAAATATTCCTCCCAGCGGCAATTTTTCCATTGGTCTTTGCGTGTGGAATATTCCTAACAACATCGATTTCATTGGCCTTATACGCAGTGGTATTACGCTACAAGGAAGTATGTATACCATATACCATTGTTTTCAGCGGAATCTGAGGAAGACGGCAAAAAAGACCGCATCTATCTATCATTAACAGTTTTTAAGATAATTACACATTTGTAAAAGGATGCCATTTTGGGCGGTACCGCCCAATCCGTCCCGAGAGGGTTAAGGGCTTTATTAATTATAAAAATTAAACAAAAGCAAACAAAAACTACCCTGTGGGGGAAAACATGACTGGCAACTGGACAAGGCAAACTCGGAACAGGCAGGTCAAGACACAAGAGGTATGTTCGACGACGAACCAGCAAAGGACTGCAAACACAGGGATAATAAATAGGGAAAGCAAACAAAGCAGGTAACGAGGGAGGACAGGTGGGGCAAATTAATCAATAATCAGTTAACAAAATGGGCGGGGCTAGACAATCGACAGGAGAGTACATGAACCAGTGCCAAGTTCCATGCTGGAGCAAGAACTGCAGGCCTCAGCCTCAAAGTACCACGAAGGAAACGTGTTTTCAGAGGGTCTTTCCCCACAGATAATCCACCCAAAGGGACATGGTAAGAACCACAGTGGACAGTGTGTCGTATCCTGAGACGCAAACAGATCCACCTCTGCTTGGCCAAAAACCTCCTAAATGTGCTCCACGACCTTGGGGTGGAGCCTCCAACAGGATGTCTGCTTCTATATTCTGATGTCCAGGAATATAAACTGCTCTCAGGGAGAACATCTGCCCTAAGGACCACAAGAGAATCTGGTGTACCAGTTTGCATAGTGGACGTGAATGCAGACCCTCTTGATGATTTATGTACGAGACCACTGATGTGTTGTCTGTATGGACAAGCACATGATGACCCCTTAGGTCTGGAAGGAAGTGTTTCAATGCCATGAAGACCGCCATCATCTTCAGACAATGTATGTGCCACGAAAGATGATGACTCCTCCACAGACCCTGAGCTGAGCGGCCTTCCATTACCACTCCCCAGCCGGTGAGAGAAGCATCTGTCGAGAGCGTGACTTGATGACAAATAGCTCCAAACACTGGACTCTGGGACAGGAACCAAGGTTTCCTCCATATAACCAAGGCACGGAGACACTGCCGCGTGATCTTGATCATACGAAGTGGGTACCCCCTCAGGGAAAAGCCCTTGGTCTTGAGCCACCACTGCAGGGGCCTCATGTACTGCAGGCCAAACGTTATTATGTTGGACGCTGCCATCAGGCCCAAAAGTCTACTGGCCTAGCTTTATCTCTTTTACGACTGAGAGGATCATGGCGACATGAGAAGGCGAAAGGACGGCCCTCATCGTCACTGAATCCCATATCACACCAAGACAGGTTGTCCTCTGTGCTGGAGAAAACACACTTTTCTTGGCATTCAATCTCAACCCCAACTTTTTAATATGAGCGAGAACGACATCTTGATGCCGAACTGCCAGCAGTTGTGACTCTGCTAGGTTAAGCCAGTCGTCCATGTAGTTCAGAATGCGTATGCCCTGCAGCCTGAGGAAGATACAGCGGGGCCAACTCTGCATCTACGCATTTCGGTGAACATGCGGGGTGATAGCTGTAGGATTATCCGTGAACAGGCCATTTAATGAAGACAACACCGCATTCCACAGTTCAGAGCGATTCCCCATCAAACCATTAGCTTGCTGGAAACCGCTGCACCCAGAGGCACAGAGTGGCGGGGTTGCCAGAACGGCCTCCTGAGGGAACGAGCACCGTATAATGAGGTGAACACCGCTCCACCCCGGAGGGGGCTGACGCCATTCTGACGCCTTGAAAGTCTGACTCCATTCTTCTTTGTCGAAGCCTTCCCTCTGATAGGTCTTCTGCTTAGAAGGCTTCGGCTGAGAGTGTCGCCCTGAGGCCCCTGGCTTTTGAGGGAGAGACTCTCCTTCTGTTGCGCTTGATACGATGGAGCTTGGCGGCTGGGGCTGCTCACACCCAGCAGCAACAGGGGCCAGGAGACGGCGAGGGAGGTAACACTTGAATGCCTCCGCTTGCTTTTTAACCTCTCAACTACGGTGTTGACTGCATCGCCGAAAAATCCAGGAGGCGATAGCGGGGCATCCAGCAAAAAAGACTTTGTCTTTATCTTCTATATCTGAAAATTAAGCCATAAATGTCTCTCCGCGGCCACCATAGCTTCCATAGACCGCCCAGTAGCATGAGCGGTCTCTTTGGTGGCCCGAAGAGACAGATCTGTGGCCCGACGCACCTCTTGAACTGCTACATCCAGCATCTTTCAGCCAAAAAAGAGATAGCAGCAGAGCTAAACTAAGTCACATTGATTGTGATCATATTTGATTTAATGGCTTAACACTAGAACTGCCATGGCGGTCATTTTGACCGTTTTGAATTTTATATCTGCAATAACTTTGTGGAAAAAATAAATAAAATCCTGCTGGTACCTGACTTTTCCTAAAAGTGTGTGTATTTTCGTTTGAAATGTTTTTCATATAAATTACACATAAGGCAAACAAAAAAATGAACATATTTACCTATTTCGGCCATAGACGGTCAAATTGACCGCACTCAATTTCGCGGCATTCTTTTGTTAAATTTCCCGCGGTTGACGTTTGTCTCTGTCACTGTCAACAGAAAAGGTCAGTAACGGTCCTAGGAGTTAGTGTAGGCCTATATGCTAATTTCTAAATACAAAAAGTATATTAGGCTAATAATATATAACTACGTTATCTATAGGCAATATTGCTAGGCTAAAATAAAATGTCTAAAATGAATGAGCGAATGAAGAGGAACATGACTGGAACCATGGCCCTGGAGATGCTTCAGAACTTACAGAGTGATGATTCGGATGCAGGGGAACAATCGGATGTGGAAAGTGACAGTGACGTTTCCTGGGTGCACGAAATCATTTCCTCATCATCAGAGAGTGATTCAGAGTCAGAGTCCATATCAAGGAAAAAGAGGCGACTGCTATCATCAGACACGGCGGATCCAGATGTTCCGCTCATGTCAGATGATCCTGGTGAGCTCCGCTGCTCTGTGTTTTGCTCAGTGCCCGAAGTGGGGCGGTACTCACTGTACCGGCACTTAGGACTGTAACGATATGCAAAATAAAACTGAAATCGCGATACTCAGTGCCACGAACCTGTGTCGCGGTGTGAGAAAGCAGAATACAATTATTTTTGTAGGGAAGGATAACAATTCCCAGAGTTATCCTTCCCGTCCAGATCTAATGCTACCACATCTTCAAATTACTATTAGTATTATTTGAAGTTAACATTATAAAATACGTAGACCTACACCACAAAACTAGTTGAGGATAAATTATTTAAAGTTGGGCAATTCCAGCATTATGGACGTGACATTTGCAGTCAAAACTTGAAATATAAATTTAATACTAATATATTGGAACTTCTGTTTATATATCATAAAGAAAAATATTACAAAACATTAGAAAAATATAGGCTAAATCTAAACATGGATTTTATATTTAATATGAGGGAAATACAAATGCGTTACGGTGGCAAAAAAAAAAAAAAAATAGGTGGCAAAATATTTTTTTAGTAATTCTGTGCATTACACTGCGCAAACCAAAAGTAATACTTCTCACCTGATGAAGAAGGGTTGGCTCTCCACAGAACATAATATATTCATTTTATTTTATTTTATTTTTTGTGTTCACATTTATGAGGAAAAAACAATGTTACGGACTTGAGCGCTCTGAAAGCGGCACTAAAGATTGCATTAAAACTTTCACAGAGACCTCAAACAGAAAGCACAAAACCTTTCTTTAAAGAGAATTTCGTTTTGTATTAATTATATGTTCATTTTAATCAATGTTTCATATATATAAATGTTTACATGTTAATTTAGTTTAGTTTGTTTTTCAACAGTTGTTACAAAGTAAACAGAAGTGTTATAGCTTTGGCTATTTATTTATTTATTTTAGCCATTCTATTTGGCTCTATATATTTATTTAATTAATAAAATATTTAATTAATATGTTTTATTTTATTCGAACCGAATCGTGGGTTTGGTGTATCGTTACAGCCCTACGGGCACTTTTACGTTTTATTGGCCTACGCAAAAAGTAGTTTTATATTAAAATAGCTATTTTATTATGCTATTATTATTGTTATAGGCCCTCCCAGACCAGTTGTAGTCCTTCCTGCTCTTGAGCCAACTGTGCTCAGTCCGCCCTTAGAGCCATCTCAGCCAGAGACGGCTGTGGAAAAGGGGAAGGATGGGACGGTGTGGACGGTCCTTCAGTCAACTGAACGTCCAGGGAGAAGGCAGAGCCAAAATGTCCTGACTGAAGCTGCTGGCCCAACAACGCATGCCAAGCGCAACATCGAAGATGCGCTCACTGCCTTCTTGTGTGTGTTTGATGATGGAATGCTGAAGCATATCAGGGACTGCACTGTGGCTGAGGCACATCGGCATCGTGGTGACAGCTCATGGAAACTCACAGTGGCTGAACTAAAAGCCTTCATAGCCCTGCTATATATCCGTGGCGCACAAGGTGTTAAAAAACATGGAGTTAGACAGCATGTGGTCAGAAAAATGGGGCTTTCCATTTTTCAAGGAAACCATGGCCAGAAATCGCTTCAGAGAGATAATGAGATTCCTGCGGTTCGATGAAAAGGAGACCAGACGTGTTCGCCTGCAGGATGACAAGTTTGCCCTGGTGTCGACCACTTGGAACAAGTTCGTTCAGAACAACATAGCCTGCTACAAGCCCGGTGCCGACATCACAATTGATGAGCAGCTGTTCCCCACCAAGGCCCGGTGCAAATTTATTCAGTATATGGGGAATAAGCCTGATAAATTCGGCATCAAATTTTGGCTGGCTGCAGATGTACAAACCAAATATATGCTGAACGGGGCTCCGTATCTGGGAAAGGAGGAGACGCGGAGCAGAGGTCAGCTTGTGGGAGAGAGCGTGGTGCTGAGACTGGCGGAGCCATTCCTTGGGAAGGGAAGAAATATCACCACGGATAACTTCTTCACGTCGCTCAAACTGGCCAGGTTCGGAAAAGCTGTATTAAAAACAAAACCCACGACACCTGCTGCAAATGCCGCAAACCCGTGTGTGGAAATTGTGCGAGGAGAAGAGAGGTCACTTGCCTTGACTGTGAAGCATAAATAGCACTATATTGATGTAAATAGTTAACATACAATTTGTAATATAGGCTAGTGTTTTTATGTTTCTGTAGCCTATTCTTCCTTCTTGATTCTTCATTGTTTTGTTTTAGATCAGCTCGTTTCCAGCTTTTTTCTATTAGCCTATTTTTTTCTGTTATTATATTAAAATAAAAATATTTTATAATTAATTATGATACTTTCAGTTGTTATTATCTTGTTCTGAGTTATGTTGAATGGATATGGAAATGTAGCCTATCTGTTGTGAATATGCGATAATTGCGGTAGGCTACTAATTTTATTATTATTTATAAATGTATAATTAAACTTGTTTAAATGTACATTTTGGTGTTGTTTTGTTTTTAAAAGATATCCTAATTCAATAAATGAATTAATCTCTTAATTGGCTATTTATCATTAAAGATATATATTGTTTTGAATCTAGCGGTCAAAATGACCGCTTGCGGCAGTTCTAGTAGTTATGGAATTCTGGCACTTCTAGTGTTAAATGGGCTGAAGGTTTCAGGAACTGCTAATGATAAAATTGATGGTAATGATGTAATGATTTTACAGGAAATCCCAAGAGTTCCAGAGGCAGATGAAGCTGTTAGATGTACCCTTTTCACTAGAGCAGCAGAAAGACAATGTACAGCAAAAATCTGAGATACATAACTGTGGAAAAAATTTTTTGACTTATTTTCCACACAGAAAGCGTCCTTGAGATCTATCGTAACAAACCAGTCCTCGGATCTGATCTGTGGTACGATCTGTCTCAGGGTTAGCATTTTGAATTTGAGCTGCATGACCGACTGATTCAAAGGCGCAGATCCAAATTGGAAAGCAATACATGCCATCCTTCTTTGGAACGATAAAATATCGGCTGTAGAAACCAATTTCTCTGTCGGGAAGAGGCACACATTCTATGGCCTCTTTCACCAACAGAGTTTTTTATCTCCTGTTCCATAACCAGAGCCTGCTCGGGGCGCACCACTGTGGATAGGACCCCCAAAAACCTGGGTGGGCGAGACCCGAACTGGATAGTGTAACCTTTCTTGATTGTGCGCAGGACCCATTGAGACAGTAGCTTATTTGGCAGTAGCTTCCACGCTGCCAGAAAAGAACCAGCCTCTTGAGGGAGGAGCTTCTGGAACGCCGCCGCTTGCTTATTAGCCTCATGAAACCTCTCGACGACTGCAGTGACAGCGTTGCCGAAGAGGCCAGGGGGTGATAGCGGGGTGTCCATGAGAAAGCATGTGATGAAGACGAGCCTACCAGCCCGTCTTCGGGGAGAAATGTGAGTCCGTGTATGGATGTAAAAGGATGGCGCACTCGCAGAAGCCAAGAATTCCAAGGTGGAATTTATTTACAGTGCCAATAAGAAGACCGTCCACAGTGAAGTATATGTACAGGTGCACACAAAAAAAAAAAAAAAAAAAGAAAAAAAAAAAAAAAAACCCTAAATGTACAAAAAAAATAAATAAATAAAGACAAAAATTCTTCAACAAAAAAAACGTATCTACCTTACACCAGTTCACAAAGGTTTGGTTTGCTTGAGGCACCACAGTTGCACTCTCGCTTTCCGACTTGGTTAACAAGTGATGACTTAAGGTTTGGCCTTGGCTTAAATAGGCCAAACCCCGCCCCTTTTTGGGCCACACCAATTCCCGAAACATATAACAATTAATACACATACAAATACTTCATCTATTTGATTGTCCATTCCCAATATATTATATATATTAATAATACATTAATAATATATTAATAATACACACATACACCAATAAAACACATAATACATTCACACATAATAGACTTAACACATAATTTTTCCATTTGACTACACACCTATTCACACTAGACAATGGTTTCGTCAGCTTCTGGTTTTGATGCGCCGAT
Source organism: Vimba vimba (assembly GCA_022828995.1). NCBI lineage: Eukaryota > Metazoa > Chordata > Actinopteri > Cypriniformes > Leuciscidae > Vimba > Vimba vimba. The sequence goes on along the minus strand of JAKKIH010000027.1, from coordinate 536,571 downwards.
GCGACCCCGCCATGACGTCATAAACAGCCGCCGCTCGATCGTTCGATTCGGCCGCTGGCGCTGGAAGACTGACTACGCCCACACAGACAAACAACACGGACGAAACAACCAGACAGTGCAATGTAAGTGTATGAAATGACCGGGGAATGAATATGGAAGGGAGAGTGGAGAAATGGATGAATGTCCAGGTGCTATCATCATCGCGTGTGCACCCGCTCCTATGATAGCGGCTATGGCAGGGAGGAACGAGATGTTGATGAATGAGGTTAGTATGTATGTGCGTATATTAGAATTAGAATTAGAAAACCTTTATTTATCACACAATGGGGAAATTCGTTTGAGGAGAAAAATACAGCATAACATGAGGAGAGGTGAGGAGAAAAAAGGCTGGTCAGACCCGCCTGTCAGACTGGGGGTACAAAGCGTCGAAGGCGAGGGATGGGGGGAGGGGGAGGGTGATTGCATATCTGTGTATATGTAAGAGTTTGTGTATGTGTAGGCCTGGAGAGTCGCTACGCCTGACATCCTAATCTAGATGACTCAGTCCGCAGGATGTCATAGCGATACACAGCAGTTGCCATGGAGTCAACCTTGATCAGGTCCCAGACAGAGTCAACAATCAGCAGGTGTCAGTGGGGAGTGGGGGAAGGAACACAAGAGCGTTTCACAGCAGTGCTCTTCCGGGGGAGTTGTTGTTGCAGCAGCAGCCTCGGCCAAGGCCATTGCTGGTTGAGGGGGGCCGAAAGCAGATAAGATTGGGGTTGTTTGGTCTTGGGACGAGTAGCCGCATTCCAATTTACACAGCTCCTGGTCCATTTGGGTCTCCGAAACGATCCATTTGCCTTTGCAAAGCTGTAAGCTTCTCCAAGATGTTATCAATATTTTGGTTCATAGTCACCAAAGTCACAGTCTGAGTGCTGACAGCTCTGCCCACTGCTTCAATCATGACGGGCAGCCTTGTGGGGTTTTGGACAGCTGTCACCGTCTTCTTAATTCCTCGATAAACCAGGGCAATGCCTAATCCAAACAGCAGAAAACCTGTTATCATGGTTCCGAATAGGTAGATATCTTCAATGTCCTCCACGGAAAGAGCCGCCAGACACACGACCCGCCACCTCTCCCACGCGTCCATCGTGTAGCCAGCTGCGAACGTTCCGGCAGGGCAGTCAGGTTCCCCCGAACCCAAGCTTCTCGTCGAGAAGATGGTGTCAATTGCGTTGAGAGACCAGTTGATCAAATCCATAATTTCTTAGTTTAGAGAGCAGTGCGGAGAGAGTCTCTCAAAGTACAAAACAGTAGACTAGACGAGACGAGAGGAGCAAAGCAGGAGAGATAAGGGAGAGGAGGGTAAGAAAATGCGACCGCCTTCGTTGAGAGCCAAAGAGAATCTTAATTCTATATATGTCTTAATTGTATATATGCGTGTATGTGTGTGTGCCAGTGCTGCTTCCCCAGCGGTGGCAGCTAATGTGACTTTATCACATCACCTTCCCCCTCTCCTAGCCGCATACTGGTCGGAAACCTGGACAGGTAGTCGGCTACCACGTTGAGTTTGCCCAGTCGGTGCCGTATCTTGAAGCAGTATGGCTGTAGGGCGAGGTACCACCGTGTGACTCTGGCATTGTGGTCATTCATGGACTGAAACCAGGTTAGGGCCCGGTGGTCGGTTTCTAGATCGAACTCTCGACCAAGGAGGTAGTAGCGTAAGCTGTCCAGGGACCACTTGATGGCGAGACCTTCCTTCTCGACCGCCGAATATCTAGTTTCCCGGGGCAGTAGCTTACGGCTGAGGTAAACAACTGGTCTCTCTTCTCCAGCGCTTCCCTGGGCAAGGACCGCACCAATCCCGGTTGCGGACGCGTCTACTTGCACTAGGAACCTCTGAGAAAAGTCTGGACTCTGCAGGACTGGGCTGGAGCACATCTTGTCTTTTAGCGTTGTGAAAGCTGTCTCGCAGTCATCGGTCCATGGAATAGGATACTTCACTAGTTTTGACAACAGGTTGGTTAGGGGGACCGCAATGGAGGCAAAGTTTGGTACAAATCTCCTGTACCAGCCCACCAGTCCTAAGAATGACCTCACTTCTTTCTTGGTCTTTGGTTGTGGGCTCCTTTGGATTGCCTCCACCTTGTCAATCTGTGGTCTCAGTTGTCCGTTGCCCAGGTGATACCCAAGGTAGTTTGCCTCTTGCTTTGCCCACTCACATTTTGAAACGTTTAATGTCAATCCTGCTTCCTCTATCCTCTTTAGGGTTTTTTGGAGGTGTTGAAGATGCTCTTCCCAAGAGTTGCTATGGATTACCACATCATCCAGGTACGCCACAGACCAGTCTTCACAGTCTTGGAGGACTCTGTCCATCAGCCTCTGGAATGTGGTTGGTGCCCCATGCAGGCCAAAAGGAAGGACTGTGAATTGATATAGTCCTAGTGGTGTTCGAAATGCGGAGTATGGTCTGGACTGAGGGTTGAGGGGTACCTGCCAGTATCCCTGACACAGGTCTAACGTGGTGATGTACTGGGCTCTTCCAATTTTCTCCAGCAGATCATCTATTCTGGGCATGGGGTATGCATCAAATTTAGATTGGGCGTTGAGCTTGCGGAAGTCGATGCAGACACGCAGGGATCTGTCCTTCTTGGGTATGATCACCATTGGGCTGCTCCACTCGCTCGTTGAAGGTTCTATCACTCCTAGCTCCTTCATCACCTTGATCTCTTTCTTTAAGGGTTCCACCAGCCTCTCAGGCACCCGGTAAGGACGTTGGCGTGATGGTGTTGGATCGGAAAGGTGGATGGTATGTTGGGTTAGCTCAGTCCGTCCAGGCTGCAGCTCTTTCCTCTTGGAGTCTTCTAGGTGCGATAGATTCACCACAGACGGCTGCCTCTTTGCATCCTCTGATTCCTCTTCCACCTCCACCTTCCTCACCAGAAGAGATGTTTCGGGTCCCTTACCGGGTGGCTCCTTCCACTCCTTTAGTAGGTTCACGTGGTAGGTCTGCCTGGTCTTGCCCTTGTCCGGATGATGAACTTCATATGTGACTGGCCCCATCTTGTGGACGACGCTGTATGGTCCTTGCCATTTAGCCAGTAGCTTGCTCGTCGAAGATGGCAACAGGAGTAATACCTTCTTTCCCGGTTGGAATTGTTGTAGCCTGGCATGTTGGTCATACCATCTTTTCTGTGCTCATTGTTTTTCCTGTAGGTTCTCTTTGGCTTGTTCTCTGTACTGCTCCAGGCGATCTCGCATCTCTAGCATATACTGTACGATGCCACCTTTCTCCTACATCTTGGATGCAGCTTCAACAGGTCCAGGAGTCCTTGTACCTGCCATCCGTAGAGGAGCTCAAACTGTGAGAATCCTGTTGATGCTTGGGGTACCTCTCTGTAGGCAAAGAGAACAAACGGTAGCCACTTGTCCCAGTCTCGTCCTGTGTCCACAACGAACTTCCGCAACATGTTCTTGAGGGTTTGGTTGAACCTCTCCACCAGACCATCCGTCTGAGGGTGATATGGAGTTGTTCGGATGGCTTTTATGCCCAACTGCTTGTTCAGCTGCCCCATCAGTCGTGAGGTAAAGTTCGTACCCTGGTCTGTCAGGATCTCCTCAGGTATGCCGACTCTGGAGAAGAGTTGAACCAGGGCATGGATGATCTTCGTTGTGGTGATAGAACGGAGTGGGAAGGCCTCAGGATACCTTGTGGCATAGTCGTTGACTACCAGGAGGTAGCGATGTCCAGCACTGCTCTTTTCCAATGGTCCCACAATGTCCATGGCGATCCGCCTAAAAGGTGCAGAGATGACAGGGAGGGGTTGCAGGGGTGCTCTGCCCCGCTGGGATACAGCACCCGTCTTTTGGCAGATAGCACATGTGTTGCAGTGCGTTTGTACATCAGTGTATAGTGTGGGCCAGTAAAAGCGTGAGCTAATACGTGCATATGTTTTCTGTTGGCCCAGGTGGCCAGCCCATGGAACAGTGTGTGCAAGGTGCAGAACAAGATAACGACAACAAGATGGTACAATCAGACGAGTCACATCATTCGTTCGCACATACAACACACCATTCATCACTACATATTCTTCTTTGCACAGATTCAAATTCTTTCCACACTCAGCTTTGACAAATAAGGGCTTTAAAATTTCATCTTCCCTTTGGAATTGTGCTATGTTCCCTGGGACCTTCCAGCCATTAACTTCAAGGCCCTCCACCGAGGCTTCAGAGGCTGGGGTACCCAGGTACTTTGCAAGCCTCCTTTGGCGCCGTGACTTTTTAGGGACTTTAGTCCCGCCCTGCAACAGACTACCATCCAAGTCTGGCAGTGGCTGCAGACCTGCCCTGGCTTGAGCTCGAGTAAGAGCAGGACATGACAAATTAACAGTGGCAGTGGCAAAAGAATGTTCAGAGTCCTTGATGGTGGGTTGCAAAAGTTCATATAACACTGGTAAGTCTCTTCCTAGAATCATATCAGCTGGTAAATTGTCCACTATGGCAACATTAAGCAAGTAAATTTGTTCCTGTACCTCTACCATTATCTCAGCTTGGGGATACTGCTTTACATCCCCATGTACGCATTGAACAGAGGTAGTGTTCACATAATTGACATTATTTACAAAGCATGATTTCAACATTGACAGAGAACTTCCAGTGTCCAAGAGTGCTTTTAGTGCATGTCCATTAGCAATCACATCATATACATTCTGACCCTCCCCCACAGAGTCAAAATCACAGTCCCCTTCTCTAGGCACATAACAAAACCCTTCACTTTGCGAGCGGGACACACAGCTGCTTTGTGGCCCGGCTGCTGGCAGTCAAAGCAAAGCAAGTCTTTGGCTGTTGACTTTGGACCTTGTGCCTGGTCAGCTAGTTCCACACAACCCCTTTCAGCCCCAGTGTTATGTGAACCACCACATACAGTGCCTTTGAGTGGTTGAGTATGCAGACCGCCGCGATAAGCATTCAGGTACTGCTGAGCCAACTTTGCTGCCGCCAGTCCTGACCTCGGCTCGTGCTCTCTCACCCAGGTGCGTGCGTCGTAGGGTAGCACCCGAAGAAGCTGCTCCAGGATGATGGCCTCTCCGATCTCCTCTTTGGAGTGCTCCTCCGGTCGCACCCACCGCTTGTACAGATTCTTTAGCCGGTGGTAAGTCTCTGTTGGCGACTCTGCAGCTGGGACTGTAGACGATCGGAAGCACTGGCGGTAGGTCTCGGGAGATATATTGAACTTCTCCAGCAGTGCTTCCCTCAGATCAGTGTAGACCTCAGCTTCCTCCTCGTCCATTGCCAGGTATGCTTCCAATGCTTGCCCTGTCAGCAACGGGACCAGACGGTAGCTCCACTCCTCCTCGGGCCACCTCCAGGTCCTGGCCAGACGCTCGAACCGTCGAAGATAATTCTCGATGTCTTCCCCCTCCTGGAAGCTCGGCATCTTCGGATCAGCCCACTGCCTTGGCTCTCTCGGTGCTGCGGCATTCAGGGAGTCTTGGAAATAGGCTGGTCTGTGTTTTGTGGATACCTTCGGTGCTGGCGTTGGTAGCTCCATTCGTTCGCTCTCCGCGTCAAGTGAGGTCTCAGCTGGACGAATCGACTGCACGATGGACTCACGAAGACCGCGGAGCTCCTGCAGATATCGCTCCTCTCTCTGCTCTTGAGTGTTGAGAAATCTGCGCATCAGGGAAACCATACCCTCGTCAGCTGTAGCGTCAGGAGTGATTGACTTGGTTGGTTGTGGACTGGACTTTGGTGAGATTCTGGGAAGACTCGTGGCTCCCTCCTCATCCTCCGTATTCTCACCAGAATTCCAGGTCTCCTCCTCCTCTGACGCTGCCTTCTCTGTGGATCGTAAACCCGCCCTGGGTTTTCTACCTCTCGGCGCTGTCTTGCGAGTCGTCATCCCACCGCTGCCGCCAAATGTGATGAAGACGAGCCTACCAGCCCGTCTTCGGGGAGAAATGTGAGTCCGTGTATGGATGTAAAAGGATGGCGCATTCGCAGAATTTATTTACAGTGCCAATAAGAAGACCGTCCACAGTGAAGTATATGAACAGGTGCACAAAAAAACAAAAACAAAAAAAACTAAATGTACAACAACAACAAAAATAAAGACGAAAACTCTTCAACAAAAAAAAAACGTATCTACCGTACACCAGTTCACAAAGGTTTGGTTTGCTTGAGGCACCACAGTTGCACTCTCGCTTTCCGACTTGGTTAACAAGTGATGACTTCAGGTTTGGCCTTGGCTTAAATAGGCCAAACCCCGCCCCTTTTTGGGCCACACCAATTCCCGAAACATATAACAATTAATACACATACAAATACTTCATCTATTTGATTATCCATTCCCAATATATTATATATATTAATAATACACATATACACCAATAAAACACATAATACATTCACACATAATACACTTAACACATAATTTTTCCATTTGACTACACACCTATTCACACTAGACAATGGTTTCGTCAGCTTCCGGTTTCGATGCGCCGACGTGACCCCGCCATGACATCATAAACGGCCGCCGATCCTCGATTGTTCGGTTCGGCCGCTGGCGCTGGAAGACTGACTACGCCCACACAGACAAACAACACGGACGAAACAACCAGACAGTGCAATGTAAGTGTATGAAATGACCGGGAAATGAATATGGAAGGGAGAGTGGAGAAATGGATGAATGTCCAGGTCCTATCATCATCGTGTGTGCACCCGCTCCTATGATAGCGGCTATGGCAGGGAGGAACGAGATGTTGATGAATGAGGTCAGTATGTATGTGCATAAATATGCGTGTATGTGTGTGTGCCAGTGCTGCTTCCCCAGCGGTGGCAGCTAATGTGACTTTATCACAGCACTTATCTTTCTCTTTAATGGTGCTGAGATTTAACCCTCTGAGGTCTGAGCTGTTTTCTGGGCCCTGGAGGTGTTCTGACATGCTCTGACATTTGTGCTTATTTCTGTTACTTGTCACATTTTCATGGCTAAAGTCTGATTTCACTATATTCAGCATAAACTCTGCTACAATAATATATCAGCAGCATGTGTGTAAAAGTTTGTAGTTTTTAGATAATGACATTTATGCGTGGTTTGTGAAAATACAAAAATAAATTGTCACTGAAATAAGGTCATGAAACCCATACTGATTATTTCTTCACAAGACTTTTGAAAATTGTATGACGTAGCCTAGAATATTTGCTCTAAAATGATGTGAAAATCACCCTGACTGCTCATTCAGATAAGACAATATATTGATTTAAAAATTTTACGACGTGTTTTGTGCCACAAAGCTTTATGCGGGAGCTCATTAATATGTAAGCTTTCCACACCTGAGAAAGACAAAGACCCTCCTCTAACTGCCCTATTAGGAGCTATCAGGCCCCTATCATTCTGAGCAACCTTTCACAAAGAATGAGGAGATTTAAAAAAGAATGGCTTTTAGATTGTTTGATTTATTTACAACACAACATAATCCAAAGATAACCAATGATCCAAAGACAGAGACCTTTGTGCCATTCCTAAAAACATTGTACATACCTTTCATTTCCAAGGTGTTTGATTTTCACTTTACCATGTTCATGTACAGAGACTCGTGTGAATGTTGAAGTCAGCAGGACTCAGTGGCATCTGGGCCCTGAAAAAAAAAAAAAGTGAACATACTGATATCAAGAGAAAGGCCTGCACGATTTTGGGAATACATTTTAGATTTTTCTGGTTAAAATTGATTTTAAAATTCACAGAATACACACACACTCACACAAATGTTTCCAACAATATATTATATAATGAACACCAGGTTTGTTGTGCCTTGTAGGTATAGGCTATACGCAGTGCTGCATAAAATAATAACAATATAGCAGTCTATATAATCTTCTAAAAGATTTCAGTAACAACTAAGCTAGAGAAAAATATATTAATTATCATGTTACTTCAAATGTTTCCATGCGTTATGATGATATGAAATGAGATAATAGTAAAAACATGAAGCCGTTTGGAGCGTTTTGCTTTTCCAAAATATGATACATTCAAACGCGATCGCGATCCAAAATATGATGCATTCAAACGCGATCGCGATCCAAAATATGATACATTCAAACGCGATCGCGCTCAAATATAAAACATTATGGTTACCATATACATATCTACTTTGAGCAGATATCCACAAACACAGTAACAGTAAACACGGGTCTAAATATTACAATATTCACCATATATCTAGCAACAGTTCAACTGCAATGTGAAATTTATGCAACAATAACAAACTAATATGTAAGAATTTCTTACCTTACATCTTTCTTGTCTTCAAATCGCGTTCTTCTTCTTCTGGGGTAAAGCCAATGTAAGCTCACGGCGCGTCTTTCAATCTCGACGAAAAGCAGAGACTGATGAAGTGTTTTGGTGTTTTGTTGTTGAGGTAATGAGCGCGTTCGCGTTCCATGTGGAGATTTGCATGTGAATATCTTTTGCGCGAATAGGCGTGTTCAAATTAAAAGTAATTAGGAAGCGTTTGAGAAGCTGGACATCTTGTTGGTTTTATACAAATTACTTAAACAGAGAATATTTGTTTTCAGTTTGAATCCGATCATTTAAAAGTACACACTTAAATGTTTATAAAGGTATATGGCTCATAAATGTGTGACAAGTATTCGCTGAGTTTTGTTTCAGTTTATAGACGTGCTCAAGAAAAAAAAGTTCACCGCGACGGAGAGGCAGAACGCACACCCTGTTTATTTTCTTTATTTTACAAAAGCACAGTGTTTTGATTTGATTGTAAGTGGACACATACAAAAGTAGAAATATCACAGATTCTTTTTTTATATTTCTTTTTTCTGTATGACCATAAATCACGGAGTAATTTAAGTTTAAAGTGCTACAATGTGAAGAAAATCCAGCAAAACACGCCGGCGCGTTTGCCGACCTCAGAGGGTTAACCTTAAATGCCTCTCCGTGGCCACCAAGGCCATCATAGCACGACCAACAGCTCTGGCCATCTCCTTGGTGACCCGGAGAGAAAGATCTGTAGCCCGACGCAGCTCTGCAACTGCATCAGGGCCAATTCCCATGTCCTCATTTAGGTCTCCTAGCATTTCTGCCTGGTAGGCTTGCAGCTCACCCATAGTGTGACCAGAAGCAGCATAAGCTTTGCCCACCAAATCCGAAGTTGTTCTGACCAGCTTGGTGGGCAGCATTCTGGCTTTTTTTGGGACGATGCAGCCCCATAACCGTGTTCTTTGTGGTAAACTATTGAGGAATGGTGTGATATTTGTGCACTATGTATTGGAGACCAGTTTCTTCCACGATCACGACACCTCGGTGTGGAGATTGGGAAAGAACGCAGAGGTTGTGCTCATGAGGACAGGAAACGTTCATCTAGCCTGGACTTGGGACGAATGTCATGCTTCTCTGCTGGCCAATCAATATATAATTTAGCAACACCGGGAGACACAACCTCCACCAGTTCCTCATATGCAGGAGAGTGAGATGGCGAGGTGCCTCACCCGGTGCGGAAGGAACTAATGCGTCTAGATCACCGCTGTGTTTCGGCAACAGCGGGACCCGAACCGTGAGGAATGCGAACCTGAGCAATCTCCTCAAGCGCTGACTGTGCATGCTCCACTCCCAAACAAACAAGTTGTGTGTGTTGCCATTATATATATATATATATATATATATATATATATATATATATATATATAAAATACTGACAACACCAAATAAGACACACGATTCACATAGAGCGCTTGCTGAAGACACAGAAGCTAGCGTTAAACTGTTAGGGCGGGCTTTATAGTTTCGTGGTTGGTGACGTCACCTGCCTCTGACGTCTCGTCGCACCATTGGACAGATTTCACTCATGCTTCACAACGCAATCATGCAGAGTGTTCCCACAGCGACAATTGACGTAGCGCGAGTTCCCTTGAACATATGTTGTGCTGAATAACATAGTTTTTGCTGAATACAGTGTAATCAAATCAGATAGTAGTTTATTTTTGCTAGTATTCCCTTAAATACTTGAAATACATCAGTGAATTATTAAATGTTTCAAACTTTTTATTTTTTTAACAAAGTAAATAAATCCACGTGTTAGAAAACTAGGCTATATCCCTGTTCCCATTCAGACCCACCTAAAAATCCACCCTTTCTGTCATTTTATTTAATTTATGGCATAATGAACACCTTGGGCCCTATTTTAACAATCTGAAACGCAAGTATCAAACACGAAACACAAGTAATTTTGTGGGCGGATCTCGGATCCGACGCAAATCTAAAATGGGTTGGTCTGAAGTAGCTACATTACTCATAGGTGTGGTTTGGGCGTAACGTGAAATAAACCAATCAGAGCATCATCTCACATTCCCTTTAAGAGCAGGCGCGTTTGTTCCATGGCGGATTGCTATTATAACGGCGGATTTGTCAGGCGCACGCCAGGAGCGGTTCATAGAAGAGGTGACCAACGTTCTCGTCAGGGCCGTAAAAGACAGAAAAGTGACATTGTATGGGGATGGGATAAACCCACCCAAATTAGCTTCAGTTAAACAGGCGTATAATAATTTTGGTAAATGTGTAAGCTAGATTTATGCCTATTTTTTCACATCTTTATGGACACCACAATGATTTCCCTCATGTAGAATATTTTTCCTTGTAATTATGTATGGTTTGCAAAAATGGCAACAGCTGCGTCTGTGTGTAGATGAGAGAAGCAGAGTGTATGCGCGTTGTGCACACACTACATTATGGCCAAGCATGCACCCTTAAAATAGCATATGAACGCGCCACTGAAAACGCGCCACTGACTTTAGACTACGTTTTTCCTGGTCTGTGGCGGAATTATTTTCTTATTTTCGGTTCACCTCCCAGAAATGACTTTTTGCAGGTTAGGATGTCTGCGTTCTTAAAGACAGGATGTATTGTTATTTCGCTGGGAATAAGAAAACTACCGTCTACAGCCTGCCGGGTGCTGTCACTTTTAATTATCGGTGCGCACCATAATCGACCGAATGATTACGTGGTCAAAATTCCTGTCTTTATACACTATTGTAAATAGAGTTAAAATAATTGACACAAGTCACGACGCATTGCAATATGCACCTGACCTGTGTCAGGATACAGACCAGGAGACAGAGGTAAGTGAATCAAACACAGCTTTATTTACAGATGATCAGAGTGCGAGGTGAGTATTAATTCAAATCAAGTGCAGATTTCGTGATGAGTCGAAGTGAGGCAGATAGCAGGTAAGCAAGTTCACTTTAGATAAGCTGATGTCAAGTAATCACAATTCAGTAACTTTGTCTCTTCTCTTTCAGATGCGGTTGGCAGTAATCAGGTTTGGATGAAACACTGGACACTCAAAGGAACATAGGATCTCAGACAGCATGGAATCGGACAGGAATTCTGAAGACGGCACAACCAGATATAGAGGTTAGTGTTTCAGGTAAGTATACATACTTCTTGGAGTCTTGATGCATCAGCGGTAACAGAGACAACAGCATATGATCTGTTCCTGTTGGAGACTTGACCCAGACTGAAATCACAGTGAGAGTTTTATAGTGCTTGATGACGAGGTTGCTGATGGTGAACAGGTGCGGGTGATCAATGAACTGGAGGGTGAATGCAGGTGTGCCAAAAGAGGATTCTGGGAATTGTAGTATTAGACAGAAACAGAAGGTGAACGTGACAGTACCTCCCCCTCCTCGAAGGCGCGTCCTCGCGCCATATAACATCCAAAGGGGTGGGAGGGTGGGCATCCTAGACTCCAGGACGGTCCAGGCGGAGCAGGCTGGTCAGGAGACCAGGGCGGAACAGGCTGTGGGCGTGGCCAGGGCGGAGCTGTCGGACCCTCGGACTTCCAGGGCGGTGGTGACCCTTCGGGTGGCCAAGGCGGTGGTGACCCTTCGGGTGGCCATGGTGGTGAGGACCCTTCGGGTGGCCATGGTGGTGAGGAACCTTCGGGTGGCCATGGTGGAGATGACCTTTCGGGTGGCCATGGTGGAGATGACCCTTCGGGTGGCCATGGTGGAGATGACCCTTCAGGTGGCCATGGTGGAGATGACCTTTCAGGTGGCCATGGTGGAGATGACCCTTCAGGCGGCCATGGCGGAGATGTTTTTCTGGTAGCCATGGTGACACTGGAAACCTCGTCGGAGAGACCTCCGCGGTCCCCCTAGCAGGTATACTGCGCCCCCCCAAAATTTTAATGGGGAAATTGACAGGAAAGTGGGGGTCCGGCAGCAAAGAGGGTCTTGGGCTGGGTAGGACCAGCGGTGAAGAGGGCTTTGAGCTAAGCGGGACCAGCGGCGAAGGAAGAGCTTTTGGGAAGACTGGCACTGGCACTGGCTCTGGCTCTTGCTCGTAGGCTGGCTCTGGCTCTGGCTCTGGCTCTGGCTCTTGCTTGAAGACTGGCTCTTGCTCCGGAACTGGCTCTGGCTCTTGCTCGAAGACTGGCTCTGGCTCCGGAACTGGACTCGGAACTGGACTCGGAACTGGACTCGGAACTGGACTCGGAACTGGACTCGGAACATCTGTGCCGATCATTGGCTCTGGGTTTATGACGCTCTCAGACGCAGGCTCGGCGAGCATGACGCTCTCGGTCTCAGGCTCGGCGTGCATGACGCTCTCGGCCTCAGGCTCGGCGAGTATGACGCTCTCGGCCTCAGGCTCGGCGTGCATGACGCTCTCGGCCTCAGGCTCGGCTGGACTGGCGTGAAATGCAGGCTCGGCTGGACTGGCGTGAAGTGCAGACTCGGCTGGACTGGCGTGAAGTGCAGGCTCGGCTGGACTGGCGTGAAGTGCTGGTTTGACTGGGCAGAGGACTGGTTTGGTGGATTTGGTGAAACGTAGAGCAGATCTGCGAGCTCCCCGGACTGACATTAAAGCGGGGTCAAATAACTTGGACGTCAGATCAGCACTGTTTGAAACCAGCTTTCGTGACCTAGGCCAGGTGATCTCCGCTATGGGTCCGGAGCGGTGAAGGACCGTTACCTTTTCGGGCAGGCTTGGGCTGACTGGATGCCTGGGCTTTGTTGCGTTGATGAGGGAAGCAGATTGGACGTGGAGATCAGACTGGATGTCTTCCACAGTGAGTGATGAACCACACACCCACAGCGTGCGGTCAATGAGTTTGATGAGAGGTAGTTCGAGATCATCCAGCAGCAGCATCTGGGCGAGTGGATCATTCAATCCGGTCCAGAACTCCTGTTGAAGGAATTCCTCATCCCAGTTCCCAGCCTGGTAAAGGTTAAGGTAAACTTTAGCAAATTCCTCCAAAGTTCTACCATTCTGGTCAAACATAGTGAATTCATTGGTATTCGCGGAAGCGCGGTCTGCGGGCTGTGTTGGATCCATTGCAGTATGGTCAAGTCTTCTGTCAGGATACAGACCAGGAGACAGAGGTAAGTGAATCAAACACAGCTTTATTTACAGATGATCAGAGTGCGAGGTGAGTATTAATTCAAATCAAGTGCAGATTTCGTGATGAGTCGAAGTGAGGCAGATAGCAGGTAAGCAAGTTCACTTTAGATAAGCTGATGTCAAGTAATCACAATTCAGTAACTTTGTCTCTTCTCTTTCAGATGCGGTTGGCAGTAATCAGGTTTGGATGAAACACTGGACACTCAAAGGAACATAGGATCTCAGACAGCATGGAATCGGACAGGAATTCTGAAGACGGCACAACCAGATATAGAGGTTAGTGTTTCAGGTAAGTATACATACTTCTTGGAGTCTTGATGCATCAGCGGTAACAGAGACAACAGCATATGATCTGTTCCTGTTGGAGACTTGACCCAGACTGAAATCACAGTGAGAGTTTTATAGTGCTTGATGACGAGGTTGCTGATGGTGAACAGGTGCGGGTGATCAATGAACTGGAGGGTGAATGCAGGTGTGCCAAAAGAGGATTCTGGGAATTGTAGTATTAGACAGAAACAGAAGGTGAACGTGACAACCTGCCGGCTGATGATGTATTTATTACATCAAGAAAACACGAATAGCCAACAACACACTGCACTTGGATGAATAAATGTATCAGCTTTATTTAATAATATATTACCAGTTCCATATTATCTTTATTAAAAAATAAGACAATAAATATTTTTTCAGGGGGCCCAGAATAATAAAGTTTGAAGTCACCATTATGGAGGTAATCATTTGCTTTAGTGGGGCTCTTGACCCTTGACTTTTTAACATCAGTTCTTCACTGGCCGCTGTAGCTGTGTGTTTCTAAAGCACATTTGTTATGGCAAAAGTTGCAAGAGAAATGATGGTCAGATGAAGTTGGTTACTTATTGATTTATTATATAATCATCAACTAGTAGCCTGATTCACTGATCTCACCCAGAGTCTGATCTCTGAATATAGTATTTAAATGAATTAATTTCACATTATTTTAGCTCAATAATACTACAGCATAAAATCCTGTCCTGCTTTGATATTTTAAAAGTTGTTAAGTCATTATTCAGACAGGGTCATTTAAACACACATAGACATCAATAAATGTATGAACCTCAACAATGGTGACCAAATATTTAGATAAACAGATCAACTGATCAAAGCATCACAAAACAAGGTAGCTTTTTATTGATTGTCTCCATTGTTGAGAATTATACGCTGATTATTGATGTTTGTGTGAGTCTATAAGACACAAGCTCTAAATAAGGAATTCAAAAAAAATCATAATATCTGACTGTCATTACTTCATAATATAACAAGACTGCTACAAATAATGCAAAACTAGTTAATATATTCATAGTTCAGACTATGGAAGAGATCAATTAATAAGGCCACTTGATGATGATTGTATCATCACGTCGGCTAGCTTGCATGGGGCCCCGCCTCATGTCTGTGATGGCTCTGGCCAGAGGAGGAGAAGAGAACTTTGGAACATAAAAGAAAATTTTTTTTTTCAAACTAAATTTGTGCACTGTACATACAGTACTGTGCAAAAGTCTTAGGCCACCCTTAGATGATGTTTTAGCAATGTTATTATGACCATATATAATTATTTCTCAGTCTCTTTATTAGAATATAACCAGAAAATACAGGAAATGTGTATGCAGTATTAAAATAAAAACAGAAAAAAATGGCTTCTATTGGCTAAAGTGGCAAGTATAGTGACCTCCCCTTACACTCGAGCAATAGCAGGAACACGTACGTACATACGCAAGGTGCGAACAGGACAGAGCAAAGCCAGGGCTGGGTCTGCCTCCTCCAGGGGCAGCTCTTGCAGGTTCACTACCTGATCTTTTAGGGAGTGGTAGGAACCTTAGGCACATAGCCAGGCCGGGGTCTCAATACAACATGGTGGTCACCCGGCCGGAACTCTAGGCACAATTCGTCGACCGAAAATGCTTGCAGGTCCCCTACCCTCTTGATAGAGGCCAGTGCAATCAGCAGCAAAGTCTTCAAGGAGAGAAGCTTTAAGTCTGCTGATTGCAAAGGCTCAAAGAGAGCATTCTGAAGTGCTCGAAGCATCAGGGAAAGGTCCCAAGAGGGTAAGGGTTTAACCGTCTCGCCCCCTTAAGGAACCTGATGACCAGGTCATGCTTCCCTACTGATTTGCCATCTATGTGGTTGTGATATGCTGAAATAGCGACAGCATGTACTTTGAAGGTGGAGGGAGACAGCCTTTGCTCCAACCCTTGCTGCAAGAATGAAAGCACGGACCCTATTGAATATCTTCGGGGGTTCTCTCTGTGAGAAGAACACCACTAGATGAACAGGTTCCACTTCAAGGTGTACGCACGTCTCGTGGACGGCGTTTGCGGAGAAGTGATGGTGTTAAGTACCTCTGGGGGTAGAACCTTCGCGTCCCGTCCAGAGACCAGACATGGAGTTTCCAGAGGTCCGGACGAGGGTGCCATAGGGTGCTCCGTCTCTGAGTCAGAAGGTCCTTCCTTAGAGGAATGGGCCAGAGAGGGACTGTCACGAGGAGCATGAGTTCTGGGAACCAGGTCCGGGTGGGCCAATAGGGAGCCACCAGAAGGACCTGTGCCTCGTCCTCCCTGACGTTGCACAGTGTCTGAGCAAGTAGGCTCACTGGGGGAAAACGCATATTTGCGGAGGCCCCGGGGCCAGCTATGTGCCAGTGCATCCGTGCCGAATGTTCCCTTCGTCCGGGAGTAAAACAACCGGCAGTGGGAGGTCTCTGAGGAGGCAAACAGGTCTACCTGAGCCTCCTCGAACTCTCTCCAGATCAGCTAAACTGCCTGGGGGTGGAGTCGCTATTCTCCCGGGAGCACAGCTTGTGACAGCTTGTCAGCCACACGGTTGAGCACACCGGGACATACATGGCTCGAAGCGACCTCAGATGCTTCAGACTCCAGAGGAGGAGATGGCGGGCGAGTTGCGACATGCGACGGGAGCGTAGACCACCTTTGTCGGTTGATGTACACAACGGTCGCAGTGTTGTATGTACGGACCAGCACGTCCCTGCCCTGTAGCGGCCTCTTTAAGCGGCTCAGAGCAAAACGTACTGCTAGCAACTCGAGGCAGTTGATGTGCCAATGCAGTTGAGGGCACGTCCACACCCCTGACACTGTATGCCCCTTGTATGTGGCACCCCAGCCGGTGGCAGAGGCATCTGTGAACTCCACAGCATGCCTGGACACCTGTTCCAAGGGCACTCCTGCCTGCAGGAACGAGGGGTCTGACCAGGGGCTGAAGGTCTTGTGGCATGCCGGTGTGATTGTCACCACAATCTGATGCCACACCCATCTCGGGACTCGGCCGTGAAGCCAGTGCTGAAGCGGTCTCATATGGAGCAGCCCGAACGAAGTTACCGCTGCTGCCGCTGCCATGTGCCCCAGGAGCCTCTGAAAGAATTTCAGTGGGACCGCCATCCTGCCTTTGAACATGTTCAAGCAGTTCAGCATCGACTGAGTGCGTTGCTT
Organism: Vimba vimba; assembly: GCA_022828995.1. Classification (NCBI taxonomy): domain Eukaryota; kingdom Metazoa; phylum Chordata; class Actinopteri; order Cypriniformes; family Leuciscidae; genus Vimba; species Vimba vimba. The sequence continues at coordinate 519,696 of JAKKIH010000027.1, read as the reverse complement.
TGTGAGGCGCGCTGTCTGTGCGACCGGATCCAACTCTGCACGGAGCTCATTTCTGCGTGAGCATTTTGAACGGTAGCTTGTGGAGGTTCCGATTCAAAACTCGCATGTCCAAGATCGGTCGTAACCCACTTCCTTTCTTGGGTACAATGAAGTAGGGACTGTAGTGCCCTGACCTCATATTGGCTGAAGGGACCGGCTCTATCGCCTCCTTCGCCAATGGGACTGCGATCTCCGCCTGCAAGACATGGGCGTATCGGCTGCTCTCACTGTAGTGGAGTGGATGGCCCGAAACTTGGGGGGATGTCGGGCGAACTGAATCGCTTAGCCGAGCCTGATGGTCCGGATGAGCCAGCGAGACGGACTGGGGAGCACTAACCAGGCTCGCAGAGACCGTACAAGCGGGACCAAAGGGAACATAGGCGTACCCGGAGTGGGGCAGCGAGGTGGAACACAGGGACGCGGCTCGGGAGGCTCTCTCTGGGAGGCGGCCCGTAGCGTAGTCTGAGTGTGCTGTGCAACACTTACCTGATTCCACGGGGCAGGAGGTGCAGGAGGCGGCTTGGTTGCGTTCTCGAACACTGCTGCCCACTGGCGATAGAAGAGGCAGATGAGAGTGGTGAGGATTCTCTTCTCCCACTACTCTCCGGGCCCTCTTCAGACCCAGGGATAGAGGAAGTGCTCTTTTTTTATTTTTTTTTGAGAATTTGGGTACCACTGTGACTCCAGTGGTGGAACAGAATTTAAACTCAAAGATTCGTTTCCCGGCCCTCCACCGGGAGAGAGCAGCTCCACCTATCTCCAGGTCACCCATCTCAGGGGTGATTGTTTCACAGACTACTTAACCCTTTAGAACCTGAAGCCAAAATAGGTGTTTTTCACATATTTAGATTTTTTGACTGTACAATTCTAAAACAATGTGCTATCTTAATGTGCAAGGTGTCATCTTTTTCAGAAAAATATTAGCTTTCAACAAATTAGAGTTATTGTGTGTGGTGAGTTTGTAAATATAATTTAAATAGACAAAAAATAAAAAAAAACAAGAATAAATTTACTGATTTTTATTTAGAAAAAAACAGAAAAAATCATAAACGAAAGAAACTTTAAAGTTGAAAAATGAACTATAATACATATATACAAGTCTTTTTTGTGACATTGGGTTGCACAGTTTTCATTTAGAACACTTTTTTTCATACACGCACACATACAAATGCACGCATTCATAGGCATGCACACATACACATGCACTCACTACATGCTTAGATACGTGAAAGATGAACGGCCAGTGCAAAAGAGACTCAAATAACTCCATCGATTTTTGTCATACAGGCAAGTGTTATACATCATTCAAAACTGTTAAATGTCTTCTTTTATTTGTGTACACTAATAATAAAAACAAAATGTTGTGTTTTTCGTAAAATAAAGAAAATAAACATGATGCGCGTTCTCCCGTCTCTCTCAATTTGAAGTTCATTCTGAAACGCGACAGAAAATTATCTGTAACTCAGTGAATGCTTGTCACTGTGATATGAAACATATGTCTTTACAAAGCTTGAAGTCTCCATTTTTAAATGATGTAAATGATATCAAAAACAAATATTCTCTGTTTAAGTAATCCGTATGAAAGCAACGACATGTACAGTTTCTCCAGTCCGAGCTAATTAACTCTAATGTGACCACACCCATGCGCGCACGAGCGATTGACATGCAAATGATCCACGCGGAGGAATGCAGAGCCCTCATTACCTCAAAACAAAGAATCAGAAACTTCAGTAACTTACTCTTCTCTGCTTTTCATCGAGTTTGGAAGACTGTGTTTGTGCTGTGCTGTGCTGATTCACTTGGATTTACCTCAGAAGAATTAGAAGAATGCGATTTGAAGATGAGAATGATTTTTAAGGTAAGACACTCATAATAGTAGCATGTTATTGTTGCATAAACTTTACATTGTAGCTACTAGTTAAACTGGTGCCAGACTAAAATGTACGTTATGAAATGAGATTGGAGTAAAAACATGAAGCCTAATGCTAAATGTATGTATGACATGAGGATGTTTTTATGTTCGATAATAAAACACAGCATGACATAAAAGTAGGCTAGTATGAGTGTTTACTCTAATATGGTGAATATTATAATGTTTAGACCCGTGTTTACTGTTAAATACTGTGTTTGTGGATATCTGCTCAAAGATATTTATAATATGGTAACAATAATGTTTTATAGTTTGGAGCGGCTCGACTGCTTCAGTAAATGTTCTCTGCACGCACTGTGAGTTTGAGTCGCGCTGTGCGTTTGAAAAGCAAAACGCACCAAACATTAGGCTTCATGTTTTTACTCCAATCTCATTTCATAACGTCATAACGAATGGAAATGTTTGAAGTAACATATGATAATCCATATATTTTTCTCTAGTGTAGTGTACTGAGATGGTGCTGCTCTTGGGATGGTGCTGCTCTTCTCTCTAGTAATTTGGCTCATAGTCTTAGAGATAAAAAATGACAAATTGGGCACCAGGTCAGGAAGCAGACAGACTGGCTTAACCCTCATGTGGTCTTCGGGTCATTTTGACCCGGATAAGATTTTCTTTTTCCCCAAAATACTAGTTAATGTTATCGCATTGGACTGAAACTTAGTGACTCTGTTCCCAAAGGGTATAACTACTTCTCAAATGTTTTTTGAAAATTTTCTTACTTTTTTAGGGGTGGTTTTGTTACCTTGTTACACTTGTGGTCTTCCCGGGTCAAAATGACCCGCCCATAAAAAATAGCTTATAAATCACTCATTATACCATATTTTTACCAAATCTTGGATTCAATCTTTTTGTCAACTTGTTCTCGTTCAATTAGGACTGGTTTTGTATTTTCATTTGCATTAATTGTGGGCCTCATTTATCTGAGAGTAGGCATCTAATTTGTTGAGTAAAAAAAACGTAATTTTTTAATAATCTTGGAATTTTTTTTATTTTTTTTTTGAAAATTGGTACTGTTGATCACACTAGTCTACTTTAATGTTTCAACGGGAAGTTTGTTTTGAAAAACTTTTATTTTGTAAAAAATGGTACATAGTCACACTTGTGGTCTTCCCGGGTCAAAATGACCCGCCTATAAAAAATAGCTTATAAAGCACTCATTATACCATATTTTCACCCAATCTTGGATTCAATCTTTTTGTCAACTTGTTCTCTTTCAATTAGGACTGGTTTTGTATTTCCATTTGCATCTGATTAATCGTGGGCCTCATTTAACTGAGAGTAGGCATCTCATTTTTTGAGTAAAAAAAAAAATATTTTTGAATAATTTTTGGAAAAATAAAATAAAATCTGAAGAAAATTGGCACTGTTGATCACACTAGTGTACTTTAATTTTTAACCAAGAATTTTGTTTTGAAAAACTTTTATTTTGTACAATATGGCACAGAGTTACACTTGTGGTGTTCCACTGGGCCATTGAGGGCCATTGTGGGCCATTGTTTCAATGGGCCATTGAAAGTGAATGGGAGAGACCAATGCAAAAAATGAATGGAACAACACAAAATAGGTATCATTTTAAAGCTTAGAATAATGCACCTAATCACTTTGATCAACTCCTAACGAGAGCTGAGTTATCACTCTAAAACAGAGTGTTCCCCCGCAGGCGCCACCTAGCTGCGAAATAAATAATCATAATATTTTTCAAAACTATTACCTTGATCAACTTAAAATAGGTGTCATTTGAAAGCTTAGAGTCTGAAATTTACAATGAATGTAGCCAATTTGATAAACTCCTAAGTAGTGCTGAGTTATTTGCTGATAAATAGAAAAAAAACAAATTCATAATTTATAAACTACTTTTTTGTACTACATTCAGCAATATGTCAAATACATCATACAGCTCAGATAGTCCTGTGTCATATGTCATTTGAAAGGTCTCAATTTGTAGAATACAGCAAGCATAATTGTTTCAGGATTTTTACTAAACTTGAGTGAGATTTTTGTAAAAGAAGCCCTTCAAGAGACCCATGTGTAAACCATACATGGATGGTACAATTTTAGACACATTTCCGCTCGTAACTTCATGAAACATGCTCCGATTGTGGAAAATGACACATCATTATTTACAGCAGATGCTTACAATTAAAATGAGTCCAAGCTCAACATAATCCATCACTCAGAACTAAAGATATTCCTCATGGAGTTCTAACACAAAAAATACTACAGACACACAGACTCACATAGCCAAGCAAGGTAGCTTAGACTTGGCCTTTTTACTCGTAACTTCATGAAACATACATCGATCATGGAAAATGACACATCGTTATTTACAGCAGGAGCTCACGATTAAAAAGAGCCCAAACTCAATATATTCCATCAATAAGATCTAAAGATATTCCTCATGGCGCTCTAACACAAAAAATACCACAGACGTACCTAGCCAAGTATATACTCATGAAGCTCTCACGTTTGGTTTTTGCTCATAACTTCACGAAGCATGCACAGATCGTAGAAAAATGTACATCATTATTTTCAGTAGACTATCACAATTAAAAAGAGCCCAAACTCAGCATAATCCATCACTCAGATCTAAAGATATTCCTAATGGAGTTGTAACACACAAACCCCCACAGGCGCTCACAGAGCCTTGAATATAGATGTAGCCTAGCACTTATGTCGCGTTTTAACTCGTAACTCAATGAAGCATGCATAAATTGTGGAAAATGGCACATCATTATTTACATGAGATTGTTAAGATTAAAAAGAGCCCAAACTCACCATAATCCATCACATGCTCATATGTGTACATAAACAATGAACATGCTCCTGAAAATGTTTCAGTCTCTCCCATTCACTTTCAATGGCCCATTGAAACAATGGCCCTCAATGGCCCAGTGGAACACCGCAAGTGTAATTCTGTGCCATTTTGTACAAAATAAAAGTTTTTCAAAACAAAATTCCTGGTGAAAAATTAAAGTAGACTAGTGTGATCAACAGTGCCAATTTTCTTCAGATTTTATTTAATATTTCCAAAATTATTCAAAAATAATGTTTTTTTTACTCAAAAAATGAGATGCCTACTCTCAAATAAATGAGGCCTACGGTTAATCAGATGCAAATAGAAATATAAAACCAGTCCTAATTGAAACAGAACAAGTTGACAAAAAGATTGAATCCAAGATTGGGTGAAAATATGGTATAATGAGTGATTTATAAGCTATTTTTAATAGGCGGGTCATTTTGACCCGGGAAGACCACAAGTGTGACAATGTGCCATTTTGTACAAAATAAAAGTTTTGCAAAACAAAATTCCTGGTGAAATATTAAAGTAGACTAGTGTGATAAACAGTGCCAATTTTCTTCAGATTTCATTTAATATTTCCAAAATTAATCAAAAATAATGTTTTTTTTACTCAAAAAATGAGATCCCTACTGTCAAATAAATGAGGCCTACAATTAATTAGATGCAAATAGAAATATAAAACCAGTCCTAATTGAAAGAGAACAAGTTGACAAAAAGATTGAATCCAAGATTGGGTGAAAATATGGTATAATGAGTGATTTATAAGCTATTTTTAATAGGCGGGTCATTTTGACCCGGGAAGACCACAAGTGTGACAATGTGCCATTTTGTACAAAATAAAAGTTTTGCAAAACAAAATTCCTGGTGAAATATTAAAGTAGACTAGTGTGAATAACAGTGCCAATTTTCTTCAGATTTCATTTAATATTTCCAAAATTAATCAAAAATAATGTTTTTTTAACTCAAAAAATGAGATCCCTACTGTCAAATAAATGAGGCCTACAATTAATTAGATGCAAATAGAAATATAAAACCAGTCCTAATTGAAAGAGAACAAGTTGACAAAAAGATTGAATCCAAGATTGGGTGAAAATATGGTATAATGAGTGATTTATAAGCTATTTTTTATAGGCGGGTCATTTTGACCCGGGAAGACCACAAGTGTGACAATGTGCCATTTTGTACAAAATAAAAGTTTTTCAAAACAAAATTCCTGGTGAAAAATTAAAGTAGACTAGTGTGATAAACAGTGCCAATTTTCTTCAGATTTCAATTAATATTTCCAAAATTAATCAAAAATAATGTTTTTTTTACTCAAAAAATGAGATCCCTACTGTCAAATAAATGAGGCCTACAATTAATTAGATGCAAATAGAAATATAAAACCAGTCCTAATTGAAAGAGAACAAGTTGACAAAAAGATTGAATCCAAGATTGGGTGAAAATGTGGTATAATGAGTGATTTATAAGCTATTTTTTATAGGCGGGTCATTTTGACCCGGGAAGACCACAAGTGTGACAATGTGCCATTTTGTACAAAATAAAAGTTTTTCAAAACAAAATTCCTGGTGAAAAATTAAAGTAGACTAGTGTGATAAACAGTGCCAATTTTCTTCAGATTTCATTTAATATTTCCAAAATTATTCAAAAATATTCAAAAATAATGTTTTTTTTTACTCAAAAAATTAGATCCCTACTGTCAAATAAATGAGGCCTACGATTAATTAGATGCAAATAGAAATATAAAACCAGTCCTAATTGAAAGAGAACAAGTTGACAAAAAGATTGATTCCAAGATTGGGTGAAAATATGGTATAATGAGTGATTTATAAGCTATTTTTTATAGGCGGGTCATTTTGACCCGGGAAGACCACAGGTGTTATAGGGTTTTGAACACCACATGAGGGTTAACCGACTGTCTGCTAGCGGCCTCGCGTCACCAAGGTCAGATAAATCCCATCACATAGAGCCTCTTTCACCTAGATATCATCATATAGAGACTGTGTCTGTTCCCCGAATTTGGAAATCCAAAAAACATCCAAACCCATCTAAGGTTAAAAATTTAATTGATGTTCAACAAATAAAAAACAGCTATAATACAGATGAGCAAATGCTAAAGCTTGGGTTGCTGAATATTCGATCGCTTACTCCAAAAGCACTCATTGTTAATGATATGATTTCAGATAATAACCTAGATGTGCTGTGTTTGACAGAAACCTGGCTAAAACCAAACGATTACATTACTTTAAATGAGTCCACCCCGCGAGATTACTGTTATAAACATGAACCTCGTCTGAAACGCAAAGGGGGAGGTGTTGCTGTAATTTATAGTAATATTTTCAAAACCACTAAGAAATCTAGTTTTAAATATACTTCTTTTGAAGTGTTGGTGCTTAATGTAAAAATATATAGTGCAAACGATAAATCACGTTTGAGATTTGTGCTGGCTACTGTATACAGGCCACCAGGGCACCATAAAGATTTTATCAAAGAATTTGCGGACTTTCTATCAGAATTAATATTGACTGCAGATAAAGTACTAATTGTTGGTGATTTTAATATACACATAGATAATGAAAAAGATGCATTGGGATTGGCATTTAAAGACATTGTAAACTCTATTGGAGTTAGACAACACGTGTCAGGACCTACTCATTCTCGTAATCATACTCTAGATCTAATATTATCACATGGAATAGATGTTGATGCCGTTGAAATTCTGCAGCAGAGCGATGACATCTCAGATCATTATCTAGTCTCATGTAAATTACATTTAGCCAAGGCTGCAAAGCCGACTCCGTGTTATAAATATGTTAGACCTATCACTTCTGCCACTAAATATTGCTTTATCAATAATCTTCCTAATCAGTTTCATCATCTCAGCATCCCAGATAGCTTAGAAGAACTTGATATTGCAACTTAGAAACTTTTAACTCTCTCTTTTCCAGCACTTTAGACACAGTTGCTCCGTTGCGCAAAATTATAACTATGCAACCGTATACTACAGTATCGCATCAGGCAGTGAATTTTAGTCTCCCTGAGGAAAAATTTGATTCATTTATTGCTATAGGAGAGGAAGAATTTTGCAAACTCGTTAATTCATCTAAATCGACAACATGTATGTTAGACCCTATACTGACTAAGCTACTGAAAGACATGCTCCCAGAGGTCATAGATCCTCTTCTTACTATCATTCATTTGTCTTTGTCTCTAGGATACGTACCAAAAACCTTTAAGCTGGCTATGATTAAACCGCTTGTTAAAAAATCGCAACTTGATCCTACAGAATTAGTCAATTACAGGCTGATCTCAAATCTGCCTTTCCTGTCAAAGATATTAGAAAAAACAGTATCCTCACAACTGTGTTCCTTTCTTGAAAGAAATGATATCTGCGAGGATTTTCAGTCCAGATTTAGACCGTACCATAGTACCGAGACAGCTCTCGTTAGAGTCACAAATGATTTGCTCTTATCATCCGATCGTGGTTGTATCTCTCTATTAGTGTTACTTGATCTTAGTGCTGCATTTGACACCATTGACCACAACATTCTTTTAAATAGACTCGAACATTATGTTGGCATTAGTGGAATTGCATTAGCATGGTTTAAATCATACTTATCTGACCGTTATCAGTTTGTAGCAGTAAATGAAGAGATGTCTTATCGATCACAAGTTCAGTATGGTGTACCACAAGGCTCAGTACTAGGACCGTTGCTGTTCACTCTGTACATGCTACCCTTAGGAGATATCATTAGGAAACATGGAATTAGCTTCCACTGTTATGCTGACAATACTCAGCTGTATATTTCTTCAAAACCTAACGAAACTTACCAATTCACAAAATTAACAGAATGCATAGCTGATATAAAAAATTGGATGACTAGTAATTTCCTACTTCTAAATTCTGAAAAAACAGAGATTCTAATTATTGGACAAAAAACTTCCTCACGTAATAACCTAGAATACTGTCTAACACTTGATGGCTGCTCTGTTAAGTCTTCATCATCGGTTAGGAACCTGTGCTCTTTGTGCTCTTTTCTAATTTGTGCTCTTTTCTAATTGTGCTCTTTGATACCACTCTTTCATTTGAAAGTCACGTGTCTAGTATCTGTAAAACATTTTTCCATCTTAAAAATATATCAAAATTACGCCATATGCTCTCATTGACAAATGCGGAACAATTAGTTCATGCGTTCATGACATCAAGGCTAGATTATTGTAATGCTCTACTGGGTGGTTGCCCTGCACGCTTAATAAACAATCTACAGCTAGTTCAAAACGCAGCAGCTCGAGTTCTTATCAGAACCAGGAAGTATGACCATTGTTGGATTACATATTTTATTAAATGTTTAATCTAGTTTGCAACAGTAAAAGTTGAGTATATTGAAGTTAGCATTTTAAGGTTAGGTTAGGATAATGGTATCAACAGTTCCTGCCAGTCCTGTTCTCTCTATTGTGTTTTAAATGAGTCTTTAATGGCTCTAGCCAGTAGCTCCAAGACGCACCTTTTGTCTGGGATGGCCCGTGGAACCAGAGTTCCTGGCCAGTATCAGCATTTGAATAGGTATGCTGATTAAATTGATACTGGTAACACTCTGGGGTCTGGTTTCCTTAACTTGTATACTCATTTACATGCTTTGTTTGAATTTGTCTCCACCTTCAAAAGTCCCTCCTCCTAAAATGCCTATAAGACACCATGTAAAGTTATGTTACATTAGATCATGTTGGAAGTTTCTACAGCCGCGTACAGTGGAGTTCTCAATAAAGAACAACTTCTGTTGAACGTGATCCCGGATGGAGAAGGAAACTCAAAGAATTTTAAGCTCAATGAACTGAATCTTGAAACTTCAAGCTCAACAAAAGATCTGACAAAGATTGCCAGACTGAATCTTTCCAGCTTCCTCCAGATTGAAAACTTCAAGCTCAAAGATTTCAACAAAGCTGACTGAGTTCCAGACTGAATCTTGAAACTTCAAGCTCAAAGATCTCAACAAAGCTGACTGAGTTCCAGACGAATTTTTTTCTGTACAACCAACGATTCGGTGAGTTTACACTCCATTCAAAGAACCAATGCAGACCAGTACAAATGTTTTCCTCTGCGCCGGTCTGAGAAGTAGTTAACAAACAGCTGTAGAGTTTGGTTAACTAAAGATAAGCCTCTAAAAAGTTTTCGGTAACACTTTACGGTAAGGGTACATGAATTATCATGAATTCATGTATAAATTCATGCATGAAATATGCATTCATTCATGCAATAATATCTCATGAATCATCAGGAACTAACACAAGCTCAACGTTTTTCATTCATGACTTCATGGATGAACAACACCTTAATTAAAACATTAACTAAGATGAGCACATCATCATGAATTATGATTTATTACGCATGATCATGATGTTTTCTTTGTTCACACAAAAAATTGGTCTTTACCACCCATTGTGGATACAGCTATGGTTATGGTACATGAATCATCATGAATTCATGCATAAAAAAGTATTAATTTATGCATGCAAGACTACTCTTCGAATTATTAAAGGAATGTACAAAAATCCACATTATCTAATGCATGCATACAGGCTAGAACAGTATTAATGTGAGAACTTTTTTTCTCAATTATGATCTGAGTTTCCAAGCATGTTCATGTCTTCTTCTTAGCCTGCAGGTAAATGGACAGACCCCAAAATTGGCCAATCACAGCACATATTATACGAATTCTGTTGGCATTCAAATATAGTAGTCATCATTAACTAAGCATTATTTATCAATGACTTCATCATGTGTGTGGCCCCTCAACTAAAGTGGTGACTTGGTGCTTTGAAACACTGATGAACAATGTGTTTTCATTATGATCTGAGTTATCCATCATGTTCATGTCTTCTTCATAGCCTGCAGGTAAATGGACAGACCCCAAAATTGGCCAATCACAGCACAGAACATACGAATTCTGTTGGCATTCAAATACAGTAGTCATCATTAACTAAGCATTATTTATCAATGACTTCATCATGTGTGTGGCCCCTCAACTAAAGTGGTGACTTGGTGCTTTGAAACACTGATGAACAATGTGTTTTCATTATGATCTGAGTTATCCATCATGTTCATGTCTTCTTCATAGCCTGCAGGTAAATGGACAGACCCCAAAATTGGCCAATCACAGCACAGAACATACGAATTCTGTTGGCATTCAAATACAGTAGTCATCATTAACTAAGCATTATTTATCAATGACTTCATCATGTGTGTGGCCCCTCAACTAAAGTGGTGACTTGGTGCTTTGAAACACTGATGAACAATGTGGCATAACTGTGAAATGACATGAATATGAACATGAAAGTTCAAGCCTTTGCAAACAATGTAACGTTACTGTGGACACAAATGGACTTTGATCTTAACTTTACTGCTTTATAAACCAGTTAAAAACCATAAAGCTGTTTTTAAAAAAAATGTTTCACAAACAGCTTGATCTCTTTTGGGGTAAAGAGTCACCTTTTAATGTATGCTACTGATGTGATTTCTTAAAACTACGTAGGAAATTATAAATTAAAACAACAGACAGACAATCACAATCATTTATTTATTGAGAAAATGTCAAAACCGGTACCAAAAGTCGTTCACATGACGATGTGTCCTCTCTGGCAGTAACGTTATATAATAGTTTTGTATGAGGTAACGTTACAGAGCAGAATTTAAGTTATTAATCCATGAAAATGTTGATTCGGTTTCGGTTCGCTGTTCGCTTCGCTCTGTGAAGGGAGGCGCGCGCGCTTCTCCATTTCAAATGTAGTACACAACTTAAACACGGCATGTCGCAATCTGTGACGAGGCATGCGAGAGCCAATGAGCGTTTGATATCACTGCCGTAAAACATGTCGTAATGCTTCGGGCGCAATTTTTGAATTTGAATTCACCACGAGCGCGGGATTTGACGTTGACGGTCTCCGCTGAGAATGAGAAATGGAGATGAAGATCACTGGATAAAGGGCTGCATTTGGATCTTGCAAACAACGAATGGATTCTAAAGATTTGGATGACATTAAGCTAATACAATTTATTTCTTTTGTAAATTTATGTTGTGTTTTAGTTTATTATGAGTCTAGGAGAAAACGCCTTTTGTGTCTCACGGTAAATAAACCAAATATTACAAAATGGTTAAACGATTAAAGGAGTTTTTTTATCATATCATATATGTATTATGTGTATTCTTGTTTAACACCATGTAGGCTAATCCTTCAAAACGAGTTGGCAGCAGAAGGCACTAACAGAACGAAATGTTATTATTTATTAGTAGCCTAACGTTATTATAACGTTAAACTGTATTAATAAATGCGACTGATGTAATCGATGTAATTGATAAGACAAGTGAATGCAATAGAGTCAAAACATTAATGCCACGATTTTAATATGCATAAGTTAAATAGAAATGCGCCCAAATTTGTACGTTGTTGTTTGTAACGTTATAAGTTGTTTTTATACGTAAATAAATTAGCCTACGTTTTTGTGCTGTCAATATGTAAATGTTATGTTTTAGTGCTGTAAATACGTCAGTATTATACGTTTCTGTGTATAAAACGTAAATAAATGTATGTATGGTAGAACTACACTTTAACAAATACACACGTATTCTCATGAGATCACGTTGCAAGTTAAGATCAAAGTCCATTTGTGTCCACACAGTAACGTTACACTGGCTTGAACTTTCATGTTCATATTCATGTCATTTCACAGTTATGCCACATTGTTCATCAGTGTTTCAAAGCACCAAGTCACCACTTTAGTTGAGGGGCCACACACATGATGAAGTCATTGATAAATAATGCTTAGTTAATGATGACTACTGTATTTGAATGCCAACAGAATTTGTATGTTATGTGCTGTGATTGGACAATTTTGGGGTCTGTCCATTTACCTGCAGGCTAAGAAGAAGACATGAACATGATGGATAACTCAGATCATAATGAAAACACATTGTTCATCAGTGTTTCAAAGCACCAAGTCACCACTTTAGTTGAGGGGCCACACACATGATGAAGTCATAGATAAATAATGCTTAGTTAATGATGACTACTGTATTTGAACGCCAACAGAATTCGTATAATATGTGCTGTGATTGGCCAATTTTGGGGTCTGTCCATTTACCTGCAGGCTATGAAGAAGACATGAACATGCTGGATAACTCAGATCATAATTCATAAAAAAAGTTCTCACATTAATTGAAATACTGTTCTAGCCTGTATGCATGCATTAGATAATGTGGATTTTTGTACATTCCTTTAATAATTCGAAGAGTAGTCTTGCATGCATGAATTAATACTTTTTTATGCATGAATTCATGATGATTCATGTACCATAACCATAGCTGTATCCACAATGGGTGGTAAAGACCAATTTTTTGTGTGAACAAAGAAAACATCATGATCATGCGTAATAAATCATAATTCATGATGATGTACTCATCTTAGTTAATGTTTTAATTAAGGTGTTGTTCATCCATGAAGTCATGAATGAAAAACGTTGAACTTGTGTTAGTTCCTGATGATTCATGAGATATTAATGCATGAATGAATGCATATTTCATGCATGAATTTATACATAAATTCATGATAATTCATGTACCCTTACCGTAAAGTGTTACCAAGTTTTCTTTTAGAGATGAAATTGATCCTCTGTTGTTGACAGGGAAGATTAACAGTTACATGTTAATATTGTGTGTATGCTCTTGCTAGAGAAGACCTATCTGTAAGCTAGAGAAAGTTAGCATCAAGTGCTAACAGTTGGTGTCCTTTGCTTTAGGCAGAGAAGAATTAGCTTTACGTGCTAGTTATTTCTGTTGATTCTCTGTTCTTGTCGGCAGGGAAGTTAAGTGTGGTAATTTGGAAAGTTAACAATAGTTAAGCTGTGTTAACAAGTGTACCCTCTATTGTAGACAGTAGAGAGAAGTTTTAATGTTTTTGATTGTGTGGTAACAAAGAAATTCACAAAAATGTTTAGGAAAAGTACTAGACTGATTAAACCTTTATGGACAGACAGTGAATTCAAGTTTTTGTTATCAGAGCACATGGACTCCATCGTGACTGAGGAAGTCAGATTGAATTTAACAAAGAAATTTGGCATTAATCCAGGCAAAGTTTGGTCAATCGAAGATTGTAAGAAGGTACTAGGAGAAAGTATTCGCAAGAACAGTGTCAAAGGCATTATCTTCTGTCACCGAGAATTTAGTTTATATAAGTTGAAAGAACAGAACAAACAATTGCTTACTCAAGTGTCCTGTTTCACGAAAACGGTGGGCCTCAAGGCCTCAACCAAATGTGACTCAGAAAACCAACAGTCAGATGAAAGCTATCCTGATTTACAGTCTTTTGATAGTATAGAGGACAATGTCAATGCAGATGTAAATGCAGTTGAAGTGTGCGTAGCTAGACAAAAGCCTCAGGGAAAAGGTGTTGATACAGTTTCATTTGCAACCCCCATATTGCAGCCACAAGCAGTCAAAACATCTTTATGTCCTAAAGATATTGAGAGAATTGCTGAAAGTTTGCCATCAGTACAAAGAAATTTTTCTGAGTTTAGGAGAGAGTTGTCCAAAAAGATGCGGCTCTACGATATGTCTCTAGCTGAAGTCACTCAGCTAATATCACAGATCTTGACTGAGTCAGAATTCAATGATTTTGAAAGTGCTGTAAACAATTCTGAGTTTCAAAATGCCAGAAAAGATGAATTGAGAGAAGGTGTTTTGAAAATCCTAAAGAATATCTTAGGACCCAAAATCGATTGGTCGAGAGTTACTAGCTGTGTACAAGAGAAAGAAGAAACTGTGAGTGAATATACTGAGAGGTTCTGTCAGGTAGCTGCAGTGTACAGTGGAATAGTGGATGATTCCGAAAGTGTGTTAGCTGACAAAGGAGCTCTAATCCGAATTTGGGCAGATGGTCTTGTAGCTGAGTACAGAACAGCCTTGCCATTCCTAGATATTACGTGGGCTAAAAGAACTCTCAGAAGTAACCTAGAAAGTTTAGCTATTTGGGAAAGAGATTCTGATGTCAAAGAGAGAGTAAGAATTGCAGCAGTTTCTGTTAAGGTCAACTCAGAGAAGCCAAAGAAACGCAAAAGTCCTAGAGAAGCCAGTTGTTCTTACTGTGGCAAGCACGGACATTTTGGAAATGAGTGTAGGAAAAGCAAAATGAACTTTAAAGATGTAAATAAAGTTACTCAGCTTCTGCTTAGCCTGCTTGATACTCTGAAGCAGCCCCTCCCCTCCTCGTTAAACTCGTGGGGCAACTTGATAAGGTGTTAACCATTTGGGCTGTGAGTGCTTAATTTCCCCAGAAACAACAACAAAGATGAAAGACTGATTTTTGTTTAATAGAACAAAAGGAAAGTGACTGTCTCAGCCTTCTTTTAGGGGACCCTGGTTAAGTAAGACTCACAGCCTTAAATGTTAAGCCACAGAATATTACAATCAGACACCATCCTCTGTTAATGATGTTTATTAGGACTGATGTTTCACTGGAGAATGGAAATGTGCCAATTTTCTCACACACTGTACAGTGTGTACACAACACAGGGACAGAATAGGACACGGTTCAGTGAGGGCCCTGGAAAGAACTGACGCAACAGGCGTCGGGGGCCAATCCAGGGTGAAGACAACCTCATAGGCTTTTCCCCATTTAGTCCATCCTTACCTCATTGGTCCATAGGTGTCAAATCAATTAAGAAATAGGGAAAGAATGAAACGACAATAGTAGACTCTGAAAATGATAGAACCATAGTGTTTAAACTGCTACAACCGTAGTGTTTTGAAGAAATACTGCTCTCTGTTTTTCTGTTTTCTGTCTTACAGTGTGCAGATAAAACTTGATGTCTTTTCCGAGATCCATATGCAACGACCGTCTCATCTGCGTATGAAGCCCCAACCTCAAGAAGACAACCAGACCCACTGCTGAACGAACTATCACAAAAGAAAATGAAAAATACACAACGCAGAAAATTCACGGACCCTAATTGCATGTTATGTTTCTGTGTCAGCATGCAATTACAGATGAACAACACAGATCATGCTTGTGCCTGTAACTTACAAAAGTTACAAGAATGAACATATGCTGTGTGCCTGTAACTTACACAAGTTACAAGAATTAACTTTTAAGTGTATAAATTTGTATATTATGTGAGAGTTTTTAAGAACTCTCAAAGGGGGAAGTGTTGGATTACATATTTTATTAAATGTTTAATCTAGTTTGCAACAGTAAAAGTTGAGTATATTGAAGTTAGCATTTTAAGGTTAGGTTAGGATAATGGTATCAACAGTTCCTGCCAGTCCTGTTCTCTCTATTGTGTTTTAAATGAGTCTTTAATGGCTCTAGCCAGTAGCTCCAAGACGCACCTTTTGTCTGGGATGGCCCGTGGAACCAGAGTTCCTGGCCAGTATCAGCATTTGAATAGGTATGCTGATTAAATTGATACTGGTAACACTCTGGGGTCTGGGGCGGGTTTCCTTAACTTGTATACCCATTTACATGCTTTGTTTGAATTTGTCTCCACCTTCAAAAGTCCCTCCTCCTAAAATGCCTATAAGACACCATGTAAATTTATATACTTTAGATCATGTTGGACGTTTCTACAGCCGCGTACAGAGGAGTTCTCAATAAAGAATAACTTCTGTTGAACGCGATCCCAACTGTCTCACTGGTCTCTGCTTCGAACAAAGAAAACTTTACAACACCATATTAGCCCGGTTCTGTCAATACTGCACTGGCTCCCTATTAAACATCGCATACATTTTAAAATATTGCTGATTACTTACAAAGCACTAAATGGTTTAGCTCCGCAGTACTTGAGTGAGCTCCTAATGCATTATAGTCCTTCACGCCTATTGCGATCTCAAAATTTAGGCCAGTTGATAATACCTAGAATATCAAAATCGACCACTGGCGGTAGATCCTTTTCCTATTTAGCACCAAAACTTTGGAACAGTCTTCCTACCATTGTCCGGGAAGCAGAGACACTCTGTCAGTTCAAAGCTAGATTAAAAACACATCTCTTTGAACTAGCATTCACATAATACATTATAGACTTCTATAATTCAATGTTAGGCTGCATAGATTAGGTTAACCGGGAACACTTCCCATGGCATCTACTCTAATTTTAGTGTCTTTGTTTATCCCGAGGTTTTCCCGCAACCTGCCGGATCCAGGCCGTATCCAGATCTGACGAAGGAACTTCGCCTGGACCGATGACAACGTAGTGCTGAAGTGCCAACTAGTATCTCCCTATGGAGGATCCCTTTACCACTCCAGATAAAGCGTTGTCGGGAAAATTTGTTTCGCGTACCTACCTCAAGTGACAAAATAAAATTCTGTATCAAAATTTATAAGGAAAGACCAGTACTTTGTTTAGGCTTTGTTTGTAGGGAATTACAAACCTGCGCACATATATTCAAACGCACATAACTATAGAAACAATTCTTAATGCGCATGTGAACGCATTAAGAAAAAGTCTGTGTAGAGAGAATGGTGTCGTCTTAGCGGCCCCTAATTTAATAACAAATGATCGTTGCGATTGAAGCGAATCAATCAAAACTAACTTTAGCTGGAAAATAACTTTATTAAAGAACCGCTATAAAGCCAAAACAATCTCTGTTACCTTAAATTATACGCTTATCTCTGTAAAGCTGCTTTGAAACAATCTACATTGTTAAAAGCGCTATATAAATGAAGATGACTTGACCTGACTTGTACTGAAGTGTTCCTTTTTAACGATTTATAGGCTGCCTGCTATCTAGGCTATTGTTATTATTTTATGCAGCTCTACACATATATGCCTACAAGGCACAACAAACTTGATGTTCATGGTAAAGTGAAAAATCAAACACCTTGGAAATGCCAGGTATGTACTATGTTTCAGGAATTGCACAAAGGTGTGAGACTGGTTAAGTCTCTGTCTTTAGATCAGTGTGTTTACTAATGTGCTTTTTTGTCATTTGTTGTATACCTTTGGATTATGTTGTGTTGTAAATAAATCCAAACAATCTTAAAGTCATTATTTTTTAAATCTCCTCATTCTTTGTGCAAGGTTCCTCAGAATGATAGCGCCTGATAGCACCTGATAGGGCCATTATGGGAGGGTCTTTGTCTTTCTCAGGTGTGAAACATGAATATTCATGACGCCTACTCGCATAAAGCTTTCTCACACAAAATGTCTTACAAATTTTAAATCAATATATTGTCTTATCTGAATGAGTTGTCAGGATGATTTTCACATAGTTTTGGAACAAATATTCTAGGCTACGTGATACAATTTTCAAAAGTCTTGTGAATAAATAATCAGAATGCGTTTCATGACCTTATTTCAGTGACAATTTGTTTTTGTTTTTTCACAAACCACGCATAAACGGCATTATCTCAGAACTACAAACTTTTACATACATGCTGCTGACATATTATTGCAGCAGAGTTTGTGCTAAATACAGTGTAAACAGATTTTAGCCATGAAAATGTTACAAGTAACAGAAAAAAGCACAAATGTCAGAGCATGTCAGAACACCTCCAGGGCCCAGAAAACAGCTCAGACCCCAGAGGGTTAAGGGCCGGAGTGCCCTCAGAACGAGATTCCAGGCATGTTGTTTTATCAACAGATGCCTCCACCACGGGCTGGGGTGCCATGTGTAATGGACATGCTGCCACAGACTCCTGGACAGGACCCCAGCGCCTTTGGCATGTTAATTGACTCGAGTTGCAGGTGGAACGTTTTGCTCTGCACCGCTTCCGTGCGTTGCTGAAGAACCAACACGTACTAGTCTGCTCAGACAATACCGTGACAGTTGCGTACATCAACCAACAGGGTTGTCTACGCTCCTGCCTTATGTCGCAACTCGCCCGCCACCTCCTCCTATGGAGTCAGAAGCATCTGAGGTCGCTTCAAGCCATTCATATTCTGGGAGACCTGAACCGTGCAGCTGACGAGCTCTCACGGTTTCAGCCACTTCCTGGAGAATGGAGACTTCATCCCCAGTCGGTTCAGCTGATTTGGGAACAGTTCGGCGATGCAGAGGTAGATCTGTTTGCCTCCCACGACTCTTCCCATTACAGCCGGTTTTACTCCCCGACCGAGGGCACGCTCGGCACGGATGCACTGGCGCACAGCTGGCCGCGGGGCCTCCACAAGTATGCGTTTCCCCCAGTGAGCCTTCTTGCACGGACTTTGTGCAAGATCAGGGAGCAAGGTTATTATAGTTTTGCTTTTTTAAATTAGTTTTTATTTTAATATCATTTTCAATTTTGCTTTAAATTTAAGTTTAGTTTTAGTTAGTTTCATTAATGGTTTTGTTAGTTTTAGTTTAGTTTTTATTTTGCAAACACATTTCTATTTAGTTTTTATTTTATTTAGTTTCAGTTTTAGTTTTAGTAATTATAATTTAGCAGAGCAAACAGAACACTTCCAGGGTAGACCAAAGCGAGACGCACAATTTCAGCAAAGTTTAATGTTTGCCGAGATTACAGTTAACTCTTGTGCAGACATCTTAATAATAAAAATAATGTTTTGAGATTGAACAAAGCACCAAATAAATGGAACTTAAAAGTATACAAGAAAAAAAAATGATGAAAAATACAGACAAACTACTTCATATTAAAGATGAAATCTTGTTAAACATAGTTTACTTTTTTCAGAGTGACACTGGTACATACAATAAAAAAACAGCTAAATTAATCTGACAACCTGCTGTGAAGCCAGTGTGATTAAATAATGAAGTATCTATGCAGTGTGTGAGTGTGTATGAGTGTGTACATGTTTTTCTATCGTGGTGGGGACTTAAACCTGAATGCACACACACTCATGGGGACTTGTGTCACTGTGGGCCTAAATTAAATCACACAGAATGAGTTTTTTTGAAAATGTGTGTGATGGGTCGGTTTAGGGGTCGGGTTAGTGTGTGTGTGTGTGTGTGTGTGTGTGTGTGTGTGTGTGTGTGTGTGTGTGATGGGTCGGTTTAGGGGTTGGGTTAGTGTGTGTGTGTGTGTGTGTGTGTGTGTGTGTGTGTGATGGGTCAGTGTGTGTGTGTGATGGGTATGTTGGTATGGGTGTGATGGTATGTGTGTGTGTGTGTGTGATGGGTCGGTTTAGGGGTCGGGTTAGTGTGTGTGTGTGTGTGTGTGTGTGTGATAGGTATGTTAGGGGTCGGGTTAGTGTGTGTGTGTGATGGGTCGGTTTAGGGGTCGGGTTAGTGTGTGTGTGTGTGTGTGTGTGTGTGTGTGTGTGATGGGTCGGTTTAGGGGTCAGGTTAGTGTGTGTGCGTGTGTGTGTGTGTGTGTGTGTGTGTGTGATGGGTATGTTTAGGGGTCGGTTTAGTGGTTTAGTGTAAGGAGACATAATATACAGTTTGTACAATATAAAAACCATTACGTCTATGGAGAGTCCCAACAAAGAGAGAGAGAGAGAGAGAGAGAGAGAGAGAGAGAGAGAGAGAGTGTGTGTGTGTGTGTGTGTGTGTGTGTGTGTGTTTGTCTGCTTGTACGTGTGTGTGTGTGTGTGTGTGTGTGTGTGTGTGTGTGTGTGTGTGTGTGTGTGTGTGTGTGTGTGTAGTGTCCCGGGACATGTCTCCACATGGATAACAATATTATTAGCAGAAAATCTTTTGTAAAAACAAAGATAACAACAGCACCTTTCAGCCTGTCAACCTTCATGAAAGCATAACATCACCACATTAAAGGTATGTTTGTGCTTGACGGACTTGTTTTGCTGTTGCACCCGCGTCTCGCAAGCAAGTGAAAGGATATTCTAAAAACGCTTCGCTCAAGTTAAAAGAAGTTCAACTTGCGTCTCATTACCTTGAGTTATTATTTCCCATTCCACTGCCATGGACGCATCCTTTATGAACAGCCGCTTAGGACTAGCGATGTGTTCGCTGGTCCTTCATTGAGCGCGTCACAGGACAGCGGTTAATCGCCTCAGCAACTTCACGCGTGTGAAGCGCCATTTACAGGCATTTCCCTAAACAGCCACAGGTCAGACTTTCCACCAAAGTAAAGAGCTTATTAAATACGAAAACAATTATTTATTTTTGCTAATTATTATTTTATTTCAGTTCGTTTTTCAGTAACTGTTGTTAGTTTCGTTTCGTTTTAGTTTTTCATTTATTATGAATTTCTAATTTTATTTCAGTTTACGAAAATGTTTTTTGACCAATAGTTTTAGTCTTAGTTTCAGTTTTCGTTTTTTAGTTTTTTTACGAAAATAACCTTGTCAGGGAGGACGAGGAGCAGGTCATATTGGTTGCGCCTCATTGGCCCACCCGGACCTGGTTCTCCGAACTAGTACTCCTCGCGACAGCACCTCCCTGGCCAATTCCTCTGAGGAAGGACCTCCTTTCTCAGAGACGGGGCACCCTCTGGCACCCTTGTCCAAGTCTATGGAACCTACATGTGTGGCTTCTGGATGGGACGAGGCAGGTTTGAGTACCCTACCACCTCTGGTGGTGGCTACCATCACTTCCGTTAGAGCATTGTCCACGAGGCATGCCTATGCGTTGAAGTGGAACCTCTTCATCACCTGGTGCTCTTCTCGCAGAGAAAACCCCAGAAAATGCCCGATCAGTGTCGTGCTTTCTTTCCTGCTAGATGGGTTGGAGCGAAGGCTGTCTCCCTCCACCCTCAAAGTGTATGTTGCTGCTATTGCCGCACATCACGACGCAGTTGAAGGGAAGCATGACCCTGAAGGGAAGCATGACCTGGTCATCAGGTTCCTGAGAGGAGCGAGGAGACTAAATCCTCCTCGCTCTCCTCGCGTACCCTCTTGGGACCTCGCAGTGGTGCTATCTGCCCTGCAGAGAGCTCCATTTGAGCCTTTGCAATCAGTTGAGCTTAAGTTCCTGTCTATGAAGACAGCGCTCCTGGTTGCATTGGCCCCCATCAAGAGGGTAGGGGACCTGCAGGCATTTTCGGTTGACGAAGACCCAGCCTTGGCACTGCTCTGTCCAGTACGCGCCCTCCGTGCCTACGTAGACAGAACGCAGTGTTTCAGAACCTCAGACCAGCTCTTTGTCTGTTATGGTGGGGAGCTTAAGGGAAAGGCTCTCTCCAAGCAAAGGTTGTCTCACTGGATAGTGGACGCCATTGTCTTGGCTTACCAGACGCAAGGTCAACCATGCCCCCTTGGTGTGAAGGCCCACTCCACTAGGAGATTGGCTTCCTCTTGGGCTCTAGCACATGGCGCCTCGCTGACAGACATCTGCAGAGCTGCAGGCTGGGCGACACCTACCACATTCGCGAGATTCTAAAATCTCTGAGTGGAGCCAGTGTCCTCTCATGTACTCGCCACCAGTGGCTGGTAATAGGACCTGCTCGGTGTCATCGCTTGCTGCGCCATTCCACTCCACGGACTGCATGCGTGCGCTATTTCACTCAGATAAGTTCTTCCTTCCAAGACTTAAGTTCCTCCTACACTGATGATGCCGTCACCAGAGTGCTGTCCTATTGCTCAGCCCTCGTGATTGGCTAGGTGTTCCATGTGCATGGTTCCCACGCTGGGTGACCCCCACATGTGTATTTCCACAGTAAGCCTCCTTTGAGCTCGTGTTTGCCCTCTCTCTCGAGGTTGAAACATTCCACCGTGCGGGCTGGATTCCTCCCTAGTCCTCCCTACGGGGCGGAGTTGGGGCGGAGTTGCGGCATGCAAATTCCACTGACCCAAGGCATTTCCCATGCCATTGGCTCGTTTTCTAAAACTCGAAGGTGATAGGCTTCTAAGCAAAACCCCCATTTCGTCATTCACTGACGTATCGTCTCCGTTCCTTCCTGTTCTAACAGAAAACCCTTAATGTGCTCCGGCCTGCTCATTTGCACTACAACAGTGCCTGGTGGCTCGAGAACGCAAACCTTGAAATAGCTTCCAAGGTGCAAGTGTTGAAAAATTGTGAAAATTTACAATACAGATTGTTTCAAAGCAGCATTTTTTTAGAAATAACAGGAAAATAATGCAACAAAGCTTGTTTCCAGAAGAAAATAACGTCACAATTTAGCTTAAATAAGTTCAGTGATGTTTCATTTTATTGTAAAAAGATATTCATTTAGTTAATTTATATTAAAAAGCCTTGGGAGAAACCAGGCTCAGTCGAGGGGCCAGTTCTCCTCTGGCCAACGAACGAACAGTGTATGATTATGATTCAGGCAGCATTATAGGTCAGAAGTCAGATTGGATTGGAACAATCAGAATATTATCCAGTTCCATCTGGTTGAAGATCGGAGTCATCACGCCGGTATGGAGACGGGTTTGCTGGGGATCAGTGCCGATGGCTGTCATGTGACACAACCTCTGCTGACACTTCAGGGATGCGCTGTGGTCGTGTCTAGGCGGAAGTCCAACATCTGATCTGGATACGGCCCGGATCCGGCTGATTACAGTAAACCTCAGAATAAGCAGAAAGACTAACATTAGCGTAGATGCCATTCTTAACGCTACATCATTCTTAAGTTACACCTTAAGCTGTACCTTATCGTTAATATGTGTTTCCCGAAACGTTCATAGTTAAGTGTACCTTCTGTAAGTCATACGTTCGGAAGGTTGGTCTGGACCACTCTTAGCTTTACCTTATCACTGTTGTAGGTCTACCTGAATATAATTCTGAAGTTTTAATACACCCAGACAGTGTTCAATTAGGCTAATTCAAATGTTTTCATGCAAAGAATAAAATTGTCATTACACTGATTGTTAGATTTTTTATTATATTATTATATATATTATATTATTAACTAGAAAAAAAAGTTTGTTGAGACAAACTTTAAGTTGGCTTGAGAAAGCCTGACCAGAGAGTTTGAAGAAGTTAAATGTAGTTAGAAGTTTTAAGTAGTTTGAAGTTTAAAGTAGTTTAGATTGATAAATTAGTTAGAAAGAAAGAATAGTTAGAAAGAAAGAAAAAAGATTAGTTAGAAAGAAAAAGAAAGAAAAATTAGTTATAAAGAAAGAAAGAAAGAAAGAAAGAAAGGAAGAAAGGAAGAAAGAAGGATAAGTTAGAAAGAAAGATTAGTTAGAAATAAATATTAGATAGAAAAAAAGAAAAAAGAAAGAAAGGAAGAAATAGAGAAAGAGAGAAAGAGGGAAAGATTGATTAGTTAAAAAGAAAGAAAGAAAGAAAGAAAGAAAGAAAGAAAGAAAGAAAGAAAGAAAGAAAGATTAGTTAGAAAGAAAGAAATTGGTTAGAAAGAAAGAGTGAAAGAAAGATTGATTAGTTAGAAAGAAAGATAGATTAGTTAGTTAGAAAGATAGATTAGTTAGAAAGAAAGAGATAAGTTAGTTAGAAAGATAGATTGATTAGTTAAAAAGAAAGAAAGAAAGATAAGTTAGTTAGAAAGATAGATAGATTAGTAAGAAAGAAAGAAAGATAGATAAGTTAGTTTTTTAGTTAGAAAGAAAGATAGATTAGTAAGAAAGAAAGAAAGAAAGAAAGATAAGTTAGTTAGAAAGACAGATGGATTAGTTAGAAAGAAAGAAAGAAAGAAAGAAAGAAAGAAAGAAAGAAAGAAAGATAGATAAGTTAGAAAGATAGATAGATTAGTAAGAAAGAAAGAAAGATAAGTTAGTTAGACAGATAGATAGATTAGTAAGAAAGAAAGAGATAAGTTAGTTAGAAAGATAGATAGATTAGTTAAAAAGAAAGAAAGATAGATAGATAAGTTAGTTAGAAAGAAAGAGATAAGTTAGTTAGAAAGAAAGATGGTTAGTTAGAAAGATAGATAGATTAGTAAGAAAGAAAGAAAGAAAGATAGATCGATAAGTTAGTTAGAAAGATAGATAGATTAGTTAAAAAGAAAGAAAGATAAGTTAGTTAGAAAGATAGATAGATTAGTAAGAAAGAAAGATAGATAGATTAGTTAGAAAGAAAGAAAGAAAGAAAGAAAGAAAGAAGGATTAGTTAGAAAGAAAGATTAGTTAGAAAGAAATATTAGTTAGAAAGAAAGAAAGAAAGAAAGAAAGAAAGAAAGAAAGAAAGAAAGAAAGAAGGATTAGTTAGAAAGAAAGATTAGTTAGAAAGAAATATTAGTTAGAAAGAAAGAAAGAAAGAAAGAAAGAAAGAAAGAAAGTGAGAGAGAGAAAGAAAGAAAGAAAGAAAGAAAGAAAGAAAGAAAGAAAGAAAGAAAGAAAGATTGATTAGTTAAAAAGAAAGAGAGATAGATTAGTTAGAAAGATAGATTAGTTAGTTAGAAAGATAGATAGATTAGTTAAAAAGAAAGAAAGAACGAAAGAAAGAAAGAGATTACTTAGTTAGAAAGATAGATAGATTAGTTAGAAAGAAAGATAGATAAGTTAGTTAGAAAGATAGATAGATTAGTAAGAAAGATAGATAGATAAGTTAGTTAAAAAGATAGATAGATTAGTTAAAAAGAAAGAAAGATAAGTTAGTTAGAAAGATAGATAGATTAGTAAGTAAGAAAGAAAAAAGATAGATAAGTTAGTTAGAAAGATAGATAGATTAGTAAGAAAGAAAGAAAGATAAGTTAGTTAGAAAGATAGATAGATTAGTAAGTAAGAAAGAAAAAAGATAGATAAGTTAGTTAGAAAGATAGATAGATTAGTTAGAAAGAAAGACAAGTTAGTCAGAAAGATAGATAAATTAGTTAGAAAGAAAGAAAGATAAATAAGTAAGTTAGAAAGATAGAAAGATTAGTAAGAAAGAAAGAAAGATAGATTAGTTAGAAAGATAGATTAGTCAGAAAGAAAGATAGATAAGTTAGTTTGAAAGATAGATAGATTAGTAAGAAAGAAATAAAGAAAGATATATAAGTTAGTTAGAAAGAGATAGATTAGATAGATAGATAGAAAGAAAGAAAGAAAGAAAGAAAGAAAGAAAGAAAGAAAGAAAGAAAGAAAGAAAGAAGGATTAGTTAGAAAGAAAGATTAGTTAGAAAGAAAGAAAGAAAGAAAGAAAGAAAGAAAGAAAGAAAGAAAGAGAGAGAGAGAGAAAGAAAGATTAGTTAGAAAGAAAGAGAGATAAATTAGTTAGAGAGATAGATTAGTTAGAAAGATAGATTAGTTAGAAAGATAGATAAGTTAGTTAGAAAGATAGATTAGGTAGAAACAAAGAAAGATAGATAAGTTAGTTAGAAAGATAGATAGATTAGTTAGAAAGAAAAAAATATAGATAAGTTAGTTAGAAAGACAGATAGATTAGTAAGAAAGATAGATAGATAAGTTAGTTAAAAAGATAGATTAGTTAAAAAGAAAGAAAGATTAGTTAGTTAGAAAGATAGATAGATTAGTTAGAAAGATAGAAAGATTAGTTAAAAAGAAAAAGATAGATTAGTAAGAAAGAAAGAAAGATAAAGTTAGTTAGAAAAATAGATAGATTAGTAAGAAAGATAGATATGTTAGTTAGAAAGATAGATAGATAGATTAGTTAGAAAGAAAGACAAGTTAGTTAGAAAGATAGATAGATTAGTTAGAAAGAAAGAAAGATAGATAAGTTAGTTAGAAAGATAGAAAGATTAGTAAGAAAGAAAGAAAGATAGGTTAGTTAGAAAGATAGATAGATTAGTAAGAAAGAAAGAAAGATAAGTTAGTTAGAAAGATAGATAGATTAGTAAGTAAGAAAGAAAAAAAGATAGATAAGTTAGTTAGAAAGATAGATTAGTTAGAAAGAAAGACAAGTTAGTTAGAAAGATAGATAGATTAGTTAGAAAGAAAGAAAGATAGATAAGTTAGTTAGAAAGATAGAAAGATTAGTAAGAAAGAAAGAAAGTTAGGTTAGTTAGAAAGATAGATTAGTTAGAAAGAAAGAAAGATAAGTTAGTTTGAAAGATAGATAGATTAGTAAGAAAGAAAGAAAGATATATAAGTTAGTTAGAAAGAGATAGATTAGTTAGAAAGAAAGAAAGAAAGAAAGAAAGATAGATAGATAGATAGATAGATAGATAGATAGATAGATAGATAGATAGATAGAAAACATTTGAAGATAGATAGATAGATAGATAGATAGATAGATAGATAGATAGATAAGGTTTGAAGATAGATAGATAGATAGATAGATAGATAGATAGATAGATAGATAGATAGATAGATAGATAGATAGATAGATAGATAGATTTAGAATGGTAGTTTAATTGAGTCTAGGGCTTCAGAGAGTTTAGATTTGAGTTTTTGGTTTGTGCACTAATGGGCCACCGTAGTCTTGGCTCAATTTGAGCAGTCTGCAATCAAAGTCTATGGGCTTTTTATGATTTTTAATATTAATTTTTAAGAAAACCGTAACTCAAACCAGTCTGAAGAGATATAGCACACCAAGTCAGAACAGTATGAAGGTCTGACCCGAGTTTGGAGTATGTAGCTTGAACGGTCTAGGAGGAGTTAGTGTCCCAAAATTTGCGGTCAGAAAAAGAAGAAGAACTAGAAAAAAAAGTTTGTTAAGACAAACTTTAAGTTGGCTTGAGAAAGCCGGACCAGAGAGTTTGAAGAAGTTTAAAGTAGTTTGAAGTTTAAAGTAGTTTTTTTTTTATTATTATTATACAGTACATAAGGTAAACACAGAACACAACAACAGAACACAAAAACAACAATAAAACAGCAGTAATAATAACAGTAAAAAAAAAAAAAAAAAAAAAAAAAAAACAGCAACGACAAATAATAATAGTAATATGTAGAAGTATTAAATAGTATTTAAATAGTAATAGCATGTATAATAATAATGATAATAATAATATTTTGTGGTGACGGTAACAGTAATATCAGTGATAGCAATGACAGTAATAATACAATAATGATAATAAGGATGGTGATAAGTTGTGTTGACGGCAATAGTAATATCAATAATAATAATATATAACATTGATAATGATAAAAAAAATAACAGTATTGGTACTCATACTAACACACAAAAAAAAAAAAAAAAAAAAAAAAAAAAAAAAGATACTATTGATATTGATAAAATCAATAATAACAATAATAATAACAACATGTATATCAATAATAATAACAGTAATAACAGTAATAATAGTAATACTAAATATGGCGATAATGATAATATTTTGTATTGCAATAGTTATATCAATAATAATATAACAACAACAACAACAATAGTAAATATAGCTGCAAGCAGCAATACGGGGCCAAGCCCTGCAAGGCAGAGCAAGCAACAGCCGCTGTAGCGCAATGCGGAGCCAGAAGAGCAAAACATCAGAAATTTAATGTACATCAAGCACAGTAAGCACATCAATTACAGCAGCACAGCTAGCATTTAAGCACCAACAGCAGTGCAGAGCCGGAAGGAATTTAAATTATTATTTTATACACAATTTCAAAGTCGCCCCACACTGGTCTCGAACCCACGACCACAATGGTTCGGGATTCATGACGCATGGTTGAACCACTTGCGCCACCCAGAGGACATGTTTTACAAAGCTGCAGAGGAGAGGCTTCAGTGTGTGAATGAGCACACAAAATCATGTTAACGAGATTAGCATGCTAAGCTAACTTAATGCTAATATAGCTTATGATGTGGTACATCCAATCCTGGCAAAATAGATATCCTCAGATTCGACATGACGCAAGGAATCGATAGACACCAATTTTATGATTTTGTGACAAACTGTTCACAAGTTACAGCCTCTGAACCAATTATGGGTTGACCTCATTAAGTTTGCGACATCATAACTTTTTTTTTCCAGTATAGCAAAAAAATCGGGGACAGTACTTTTATGCGGCTCAGTCCGAAGATCATTTGAGTACATGTTTGGACAAAATTAGACCAATTTTGAAGGAGGAGTAGCGAAAAAACTGTTTTACATTCACTCCAATATGGCGGCCAGTCACATTGTTGATAAATAACATATGAGATATCGTTGAAATCGGCATAAGCCAAGGAATATATTGACATAAAGAAATCAAATTTCAAGCAATGTTAGCAAAAGTTATAAGCGTTTTTTCAAAAAACAATGATATCTCTGGAACACTAGGTGGCGCTGTGATCAAATTTCTCAGGTACCTTCGGGCCATGCTAATGATGATCCATACCAAATTTGGTGAAGAAATTTCAAATAGTTTAAAAGATATTGCAAATTATGACATCATTCAAAATGGCGGACACGTGGTACATCCCATCATGGCAAAATCGATATCCACGGATTTGTCATGACCCAAGGAATCGATAGACACCAAGTTTATAATTTTCTGACAAACTGTTCATAAGTTATTGGCCAAAATATGCATTTTCCATATCTCATGACCCGTAGGTGGCGCTGTTCCCAACTTTGGCATGGAACCTCAGATCATGCTTCCGATGAAGTGTACCAATTTTCGTTTCGATTGATCAAAGTTTGGCCGAGCTATAGCTTCTGAACCAATTTTGGGTCGACCTCGTTAAGTTTGCGACGTCATAACTTTTGATCAGAGAAGAATAAAAAAAATCGGGGACAGTACTTTTATGCGGCTCAGTCCGAAGATCATTTGAGTACATGTTTGGACAAAATTAGACCAATTTTGAAGGAGGAGTAGCAAAAAAACTGCATACTGTACTTTTCAAAATGGCCACTACTGTAATGGGCGGAGTCTTAATGTAAGATATTGGTTCTAATCAGCATGATGAGATGAATCAGGTGTACTAAGTTTCATTTTTCTAGATCAAAGGGTTCAAAAGTTATAACCATTTCAATGTTGAATTTTTGAACTGCTGGTGGCGCTATAGAGTTGGACCTAGAGACTCAAAAATTGCTACAATTACTTTTCATTACCATCACTACAAGTGTGCCAAATTTCATCATTTTCCTATGTATGGTTCATAGGGCTGCCATAGACTTCAAGAGGAGGAAGAAGAATAATAATAATAATAAAAAGCTGCAAGCAGCCTTTCCGGGGCCAAGCCCTTCTGGTTGTTTGGCTTGTTTGGATACATTATTTTTTACTAGGAATCTTTTGAACATTGCACAATTCACATGGTTTAACATTTGCTACACATTGGAAATGATTTAACAATCTTCAAAGTTAAAGGCTTTTGCTTTACTTAGTATTTGGTTTACACTCATACACTGTGGTTTGCTTAATAATTTTACAGAGACTTAAGATGTTGAAGGTAGAATCGCTGTAGCACAATGCGGAGCCAGAAGAGCAAAAACAGCAGAAATAGAATGTACATGAAGAACAGATGGGTTCAGAGGTACAGATAGGATAAAATCAAAATGAACAGAAGTTCTGATGAGAACGAACACAGAACGTAGAAAAAAACACACACTTATTTCTAATCCCAGTGTAAGAAACATTAGTACAGCTCTTACCCAGATAATAAAGGAGTTCAAATGACAATTTTATACACAATTTCAAAGTCGCCCCACACTGGTCTCGAACCCACGACCGGAATGGTTCGGGATTCATGACGCATGGTTGAACAGATTGCGCCACCCAGAGGACATGTTTGACAAAGCTGCAGAGGAGAGGTTTCAGTGTAAGAATAAGCAGACAAAATACATGTTAACGAGATTAGCATGCTAAGATAGCTTAATGCTAATACAGCTTATGGTTATCCTGATAGCTGAAGAGCCACATTAGAAAGAATGGCATCTGGTTAGCATGCTAACCAATTATTATGCTAAGTTAACTAGCATAAGGCAAAATACACAGGCTAGGTCAACTTCGAAGATGAATATCTCAGGAACGGTAGCAAATATCAAAAATCTGTTCAGTCATTTCTGTGCGGCTCGGTCCAAAGATCATATGATAAAATTTTTGACAAAATTGAGCAAAATTTGAAGGAGGAGTAGCGAAAAAACTGTTTTTCATTTGCTCCAATATGGTGGACAGTCACATTGTTGGAAAATGACAAATGAGATGTCGTCGGAATCGGCATAAGCCAAGGAACATAATTATGTAAAGAAATCAAAATTTGAACAATGTTTTCAAGAGTTATAAGCGTTTTTGCAAAAGACCTTATATCTCTGGAACACTAGGTGGCGCTGTGCTCAATCTTCTCATGTACCTTCAGGACATTGTGTCGATGAACCATACTACATTTTGTAAAGATATGTCAAATAGTTTAAAAGTTATTGCAAATTATGACACAATTCAAAATGGCGGACACGTGGTACATCCCATCCTGGCAAAATCGGTATCCACGGATTCAGCATGACCCAAGGAATCCATAGATACCACATTTATGATTTTCTGACAAACTGTTCAAAAGTTATTGACCAAAATAGCTATTTTCCATATCTCATGGCCCGTAGGTGGCGCTGTTCCCAACTTTGGCATGGACCCTCTGATCATGCTTCCGATGACGTGAATCAATTTTCGTTTCGATTGATCAAACTTTGGCCAAGATACAGCCTCTGAACCAATTTTGGGTCGACCTCATTAAATTTGCGACATCATAACTTTTTTTTTCCAGTATAGCAAAAAATTCTGTTCAGTCATTTCTGTGCGGCTCAGTCCAAAGATCATTTGAGCACATGTTTGGACAAAATTGGGCCAATTTTGAAGGAGGAGTAGCGAAAAAACGGAATACTGTACTTTTCAAAATGGCTACTACTGTAATGGGTGGAGTCTTAATGTATGATATTGTTTGTGATCAGCATGATGAGTGGAATCAGGTGTACTAACTTTCATGTCTCTCGATCAAAGGGTTCAAAAGTTATAAACATTTCAATGTTGGATTTTTGAACTGGTGGTGGCGCTATGGAGTTGGTGCTAGAGACTCAAAAATTGGTCCAATTACTACTCATTACCATCACTAGAAGTGTACCAAATTTCATCATTTTCCTACTTACGGTTCATAGGGCTGCCATAGACTTCCATTGGCGGAAGAAGAAGAATACTATTATTCTGACAATTCCAATTACTAATATAGCTGCAAGCAGCAATACGGGGCCAAGCCCTGCAAGGCAGAGCAAGCAACAGCCGCTGTAGCGCAATGCGGAGCCAGAAGAGCAAAACATCAGAAATTTAATGTACATCAAGCACAGTAAGCACATCAATTACAGCAGCACAGCTAGCATTTAAGCACCAACAGCAGTGCAGAGCCGGAAGGAATTTAAATTATTATTTTATACACAATTTCAAAGTCGCCCCACACTGGTCTCGAACCCACGACCACAATGGTTCGGGATTCATGACGCATGGTTGAACCACTTGCGCCACCCAGAGGACATGTTTTACAAAGCTGCAGAGGAGAGGCTTCAGTGTGTGAATGAGCACACAAAATCATGTTAACGAGATTAGCATGCTAAGCTAACTTAATGCTAATATAGCTTATGATGTGGTACATCCAATGCTGGCAAAATAGATATCCTCAGATTCGACATGACGCAAGGAATCGATAGACACCAATTTTATGATTTTGTGACAAACTGTTCACAAGTTACAGCCTCTGAACCAATTATGGGTCGACCTCATTAAGTTTGCGACATCATAACTTTTTTTTTCCAGTATAGCAAAAAAATCGGGGACAGTACTTTTATGCGGCTCAGTCCGAAGATCATTTGAGTACATGTTTGGACAAAATTAGACCAATTTTGAAGGAGGAGTAGCGAAAAAACTGTTTTACATTCACTCCAATATGGCGGCCAGTCACATTGTTGATAAATAACATATGAGATATCGTTGAAATCGGCATAAGCCAAGGAATATATTGACATAAAGAAATCAAATTTCAAGCAATGTTAGCAAAAGTTATAAGCGTTTTTTCAAAAAACAATGATATCTCTGGAACACTAGGTGGCGCTGTGATCAAATTTCTCAGGTACCTTCGGGCCATGCTAATGATGATCCATACCAAATTTGGTGAAGAAATTTCAAATAGTTTAAAAGATATTGCAAATTATGACATCATTCAAAATGGCGGACACGTGGTACATCCCATCATGGCAAAATCGATATCCACGGATTTGTCATGACCCAAGGAATCGATAGACACCAAGTTTATAATTTTCTGACAAACTGTTCATAAGTTATTGGCCAAAATATGCATTTTCCATATCTCATGACCCGTAGGTGGCGCTGTTCCCAACTTTGGCATGGAACCTCAGATCATGCTTCCGATGAAGTGTACCAATTTTCGTTTCGATTGATCAAAGTTTGGCCGAGCTATAGCTTCTGAACCAATTTTGGGTCGACCTCGTTAAGTTTGCGACGTCATAACTTTTGATCAGAGAAGAATAAAAAAAATCGGGGACAGTACTTTTATGCGGCTCAGTCCGAAGATCATTTGAGTACATGTTTGGACAAAATTAGACCAATTTTGAAGGAGGAGTAGCAAAAAAACTGCATACTGTACTTTTCAAAATGGCCACTACTGTAATGGGCGGAGTCTTAATGTAAGATATTGGTTCTAATCAGCATGATGAGATGAATCAGGTGTACTAAGTTTCATTTTTCTAGATCAAAGGGTTCAAAAGTTATAACCATTTCAATGTTGAATTTTTGAACTGCTGGTGGCGCTATAGAGTTGGACCTAGAGACTCAAAAATTGCTACAATTACTTTTCATTACCATCACTACAAGTGTGCCAAATTTCATCATTTTCCTATGTATGGTTCATAGGGCTGCCATAGACTTCAAGAGGAGGAAGAAGAATAATAATAATAATAATAATAAGAAAACTAACAGATACAATAGGTGCCATAGCCCCTTCGGGGCTTGGCCCCTAATAATAAGAAAACTAACAGATACAATAGGTGCCATAGCCCCTTCGGGGCTTGGCCCCTAATAATAAGAAAACTAACAGATACAATAGGTGCCATAGCCCCTTCGGGGCTTGGCCCCTAATAATAAGAAAACTAACAGATACAATAGGTGCCATAGCCCCTTCGGGGCTTGGCCCCTAATAATAATAAGAATTTTTATTGTTTTGAAATACTAAAATTAGTAAGTGTCTTCAGGACAATAGTTAAAACGTTGTCCAACCTGAATGTTAATTTTAACTTTAACAATACTTAAAGCTTTAAACCAAACAAATGCATGTATAATAGTTTATGTAGTTAACTTAATTTATAAAAGCCAGCTTAATTAAAAAAAAATAGGTTTACTTAGACCATGACAACATCAAATCACACCCTTCTACTCTCTAGCTCACTACACACAATGCATAAAAGGAAATTGACATGAGAATGAACACATAAAGGCAAAAAGTATTAATATGAAGAAAATGCTTACATTGCAAGAATAGTAGATTGTCAAGGACTGCTATAGAAATCATTTTTGATCACAAAACTTTCTGAATACTCAAGACTTCAGGTGAGACTCAACATAGAATAAACAATGTTTCTAATCCCAGAAGAAAGATTAAAAAAATACTTAACTGGAAAATACAGAAACCATTTTATGAAGTTGGACAGGACTCGAACTCACAACCTCTGGGTGATGTGACTGTTACTCATCTAGTAGTACCATTGGGAAAACTGTTTTTTTTTTACATTTTTACCAAGATGCCAAAGTTCAATAAATCAAGTCAAGTGTTAATCTTTATATGAATGTGCCACATATCATATTCTAATGAGTTACTTTTCAGAAAGACACTATGTCTGTAACACAATGGTTTGGGCTCATGGCACATGGTTTAGCATTTTACGCTTAAGCTGCAGAGGAGAGGCTTCAGATTAAGAATGAGCACACAATAAGCACACAAAAGAATTACTTAGCATCTCAACCAGTTAAGCATGCTAAGATATCTTAATGCTAATGTAACTTATGGTTAGCCAATGTGGAGCCAGAAGAGCAAAAAGAGCAGAAATAGAATGTACATGAAGAACAGATAGGTTCAGAAGTACTTATGGATGAAATCAAAACAAGCAGCATTAGCGCAATAGATTAGAAAAATGCCTGAACAAAACAGGAATCAACACAATTTTTATACTCATCCAACACAGGGTTCGAACCTACAACCAGAACGGCTCAGGATTAGAAGCACATGGTTTAGCAGACTGCACCACTCAGAGGATGTACAATCACAAACTTCAGATGAGAGGCTTCAGTGTAAGAATGAGCACACAAAAGCAAGTTAACCAGATTAGCATGCTAAGCTATCTTAATGCTGATGTAGCTTATGGCTTATGATGACGTGGTACATCCAATCCTGGCAAAAAAGATATCCTCGGATTCGACATGACGCAAGGAATCGATAGAGACCAATTTTATGATTTTGTGACAAACTGTTCACAAGTTACAGCCTCTGAACCAATTATGGGTCGACCTCGTTAAGTTTGCGACATCATAACTTTTTTTTTCCAGTAGAGCAAAAAAATCGGGGACAGTACTTTTATGCGGCTCAGTCCGAAGATCATTTGAGTACATATTTGGACAAAATTAGACCAATTTTGAAGGAGGAGTAGCGAAAAAACTGTTTTACATTCGCTCCAATATGGCGGCCAGTCACATTGTTGAAAAATAACATATGAGATATCGTTGAAATCGGCATAAGCCAAGGAATATATTGACATAAAGAAATCAAATTTCAAGCAATGTTGGCAAAAGTTATAAGTGTTTTTTCAAAAAACAATGATATCTCTGGAACACTAGGTGGCGCTGTGATCAAACTTCTCATGTACCTTCGGGCCATGCTAATGATGATCCATACCAAATTTGGTGAAGAAATTTCAAATAGTTTAAAAGATATTGCAAATTATGACATCATTCAAAATGGCGGACACGTGGTACATCCCATCATGGCAAAATCGATATCCACGGATTTGTCATGACCCAAGGAATCGATAGACACCAAGTTTATAATTTTCTGACAAACTGTTCATAAGTTATTGGCCAAAATATGCATTTTCCATATCTCATGACCCGTAGGTGGCGCTGTTCCCAACTTTGGCATGGAACCTCAGATCATGCTTCCGATGAAGTGTACCAATTTTCGTTTCGATTGATCAAAGTTTGGCCGAGCTATAGCTTCTGAACCAATTTTGGGTCGACCTCGTTAAGTTTGCGACGTCATAACTTTTGATCAGAGAAGAATAAAAAAAATCGGGGACAGTACTTTTATGCGGCTCAGTCCGAAGATCATTTGAGTACATGTTTGGACAAAATTAGACCAATTTTGAAGGAGGAGTAGCAAAAAAACTGCATACTGTACTTTTCAAAATGGCCACTACTGTAATGGGCGGAGTCTTAATGTAAGATATTGGTTCTAATCAGCATGATGAGATGAATCAGGTGTACTAAGTTTCATTTTTCTAGATCAAAGGGTTCAAAAGTTATAACCATTTCAATGTTGAATTTTTGAACTGCTGGTGGCGCTATAGAGTTGGACCTAGAGACTCAAAAATTGCTACAATTACTTTTCATTACCATCACTACAAGTGTGCCAAATTTCATCATTTTCCTATGTATGGTTCATAGGGCTGCCATAGACTTCAAGAGGAGGAAGAAGAATAATAATAATAATAAATATAGCTGCAAGCAGCAATACGGGGCCAAGCCCTGCAAGGCAGAGCAAGCAACAGCCGCTGTAGCGCAATGCGGAGCCAGAAGAGCAAAACATCAGAAATTTAATGTACATCAAGCACAGTAAGCACATCAATTACAGCAGCACAGCTAGCATTTAAGCACCAACAGCAGTGCAGAGCCGGAAGGAATTTAAATTATTATTTTATACACAATTTCAAAGTCGCCCCACACTGGTCTCGAACCCACGACCACAATGGTTCGGGATTCATGACGCATGGTTGAACCACTTGCGCCACCCAGAGGACATGTTTTACAAAGCTGCAGAGGAGAGGCTTCAGTGTGTGAATGAGCACACAAAATCATGTTAACGAGATTAGCATGCTAAGCTAACTTAATGCTAATATAGCTTATGATGTGGTACATCCAATGCTGGCAAAATAGATATCCTCAGATTCGACATGACGCAAGGAATCGATAGACACCAATTTTATGATTTTGTGACAAACTGTTCACAAGTTACAGCCTCTGAACCAATTATGGGTTGACCTCATTAAGTTTGCGACATCATAACTTTTTTTTTCCAGTATAGCAAAAAAATCGGGGACAGTACTTTTATGCGGCTCAGTCCGAAGATCATTTGAGTACATGTTTGGACAAAATTAGACCAATTTTGAAGGAGGAGTAGCGAAAAAACTGTTTTACATTCACTCCAATATGGCGGCCAGTCACATTGTTGATAAATAACATATGAGATATCGTTGAAATCGGCATAAGCCAAGGAATATATTGACATAAAGAAATCAAATTTCAAGCAATGTTAGCAAAAGTTATAAGCGTTTTTTCAAAAAACAATGATATCTCTGGAACACTAGGTGGCGCTGTGATCAAATTTCTCAGGTACCTTCGGGCCATGCTAATGATGATCCATACCAAATTTGGTGAAGAAATTTCAAATAGTTTAAAAGATATTGCAAATTATGACATCATTCAAAATGGCGGACACGTGGTACATCCCATCATGGCAAAATCGATATCCACGGATTTGTCATGACCCAAGGAATCGATAGACACCAAGTTTATAATTTTCTGACAAACTGTTCATAAGTTATTGGCCAAAATATGCATTTTCCATATCTCATGACCCGTAGGTGGCGCTGTTCCCAACTTTGGCATGGAACCTCAGATCATGCTTCCGATGAAGTGTACCAATTTTCGTTTCGATTGATCAAAGTTTGGCCGAGCTATAGCTTCTGAACCAATTTTGGGTCGACCTCGTTAAGTTTGCGACGTCATAACTTTTGATCAGAGAAGAATAAAAAAAATCGGGGACAGTACTTTTATGCGGCTCAGTCCGAAGATCATTTGAGTACATGTTTGGACAAAATTAGACCAATTTTGAAGGAGGAGTAGCAAAAAAACTGCATACTGTACTTTTCAAAATGGCCACTACTGTAATGGGCGGAGTCTTAATGTAAGATATTGGTTCTAATCAGCATGATGAGATGAATCAGGTGTACTAAGTTTCATTTTTCTAGATCAAAGGGTTCAAAAGTTATAACCATTTCAATGTTGAATTTTTGAACTGCTGGTGGCGCTATAGAGTTGGACCTAGAGACTCAAAAATTGCTACAATTACTTTTCATTACCATCACTACAAGTGTGCCAAATTTCATCATTTTCCTATGTATGGTTCATAGGGCTGCCATAGACTTCAAGAGGAGGAAGAAGAATAATAATAATAATAATAATAAGAAAACTAACAGATACAATAGGTGCCATAGCCCCTTCGGGGCTTGGCCCCTAATAATAAGAAAACTAACAGATACAATAGGTGCCATAGCCCCTTCGGGGCTTGGCCCCTAATAATAAGAAAACTAACAGATACAATAGGTGCCATAGCCCCTTCGGGGCTTGGCCCCTAATAATGTTTTCAGATTTCTGAAATTCACCAAAGTCCTAACTTTCTCCATATATCCATCACAAGATTATCTGCACCATTAACTTTTATAAAGAATCGTACAACTATTAAGATGGTAGGTTTGATTGAAGAAAATTTAAGTTGTGGACATTTATACAAGCACTGATTAATCTACTAATGGTACACTTTCAGATTTGTGCAGCAACTCAATAACTACTGTTGTTATTTTGAAGTCCACAAACCCCTATACAAATGTCAAATGTCCCCATATACAAACTAACAGACCATGTCTATGTTAGTTGCAAAATGTTTAATGCGAAGACTTCACTTATTGCACTTTGTTGAATGAATGTAATATTTGCAGATTTCTGAAATTCACTGAAGTCATAATTTCCCATATACCCATCACAAGATTATCTGCTCCATGAACTCCTATAAAGAAGTCCACAGCTGATAAAAAGGTATATTTCATTGTATGTCTGCATAATTTAAATTGAAACGCTTTCATTCAAACCCTGATTAATCTACTATTGGTACACTTTCAGATTTGTGCAACAACTCAATAACCACTGTTGATATTCTGAGGTCCATAAACTCTTATACAAATTTTCACTACTGACAAAAAGGTAAGCTAACAAAAACATTGCCATTAAGAAGAAAATGTTTGTTAACCCTTTACTTTCACCAAGCAGTTTGTTCAATGCTTGTCATCTTTGCAGATAACTTCCTCCATATACCCATCTCAAGATTATCTGCTTCATTAACTTTTATAAAGAAGTTCACAACTGATAAAACGGTACAT
Organism: Vimba vimba; assembly: GCA_022828995.1. Classification (NCBI taxonomy): domain Eukaryota; kingdom Metazoa; phylum Chordata; class Actinopteri; order Cypriniformes; family Leuciscidae; genus Vimba; species Vimba vimba. The sequence continues at coordinate 480,859 of JAKKIH010000027.1, read as the reverse complement.
TTTATTGAAGTAAATTTAAGTTGTTGACTTTTATACAAGCACTGATTAATCTACTAATGGTACACTTTCAGATTTGTGCAGCAACTCAATAACCACTGTTGATATTCTGAAGTCCACAAACCCTTGTACAAATGTCCACTACCAACAAAAATGTAAGTTAACATACAATGTCTATGTTAGCTGCAAAATATTTTATGTGAAGACTTCACTTGGAGCATTTAATGAATGTAATATTTTCAGATTTCTGAAACACACTGAAGTCATAACTTCCTCCATGTACTCATCACAAGATTTTCTGATCCATGAACTCCTATAAAGAAGCCCACAGCTGATAAAAAAGGTATATTTCATTGCATGTCTGCAAAATTGAAATTGAAACGCTTTCATTCAAGCCCTAGTTAATCTACTTTCAGATTTGTGCAACAACTCAAAAACCACTGTTGATATTCTGAGGTCCATAAACTCCATAAACAATTTTTCACTACTGAAAAAAGGTAAGCTAACAGACATTTTCTACATTGATGGCTATGTTTTTTGTGTAAACCTTTTACTTTCACCAAGCAGTTTGTTAAACGCATGTAAACTTTGCAGATATCTGAAACGCACAAGTCATAACTTCCTCCCATATACCAATCGCAAGATTTTCTACTGCATGAACTTCTGTAAATTATACAACTGATTAAAAAAGGTAATATACAATGAATATATTCAAACGTGTTACTGAAAACATATAATTTTGTGATTTTTGATAACTTTATTGCTTTTCCCCTCTAGCAATAGTGACAACAACAGTCTTGTCAACTATCAATTCAGAAAATGTTCTGAAGGAACTTTAAACGTATGCAGGCAGTCAATTAATTTATTTTACTACTGAATACATCTCCACAGTAACAATGTTGAATGGATGGCTTGTATTATATTTGGCCTATGTACAGTTACTTAATATGTGCCAGCCAAAAGAGGATGGCCTGCCCCGGCTGAGTCTGGTTCCTCCCAAGGTTTCTTCCTTTACCACTCTGCTGATTATGCTCCACCCTTTGATCCAAGATGTTCCACCCTACTATTATGCTCCACCCTTTGATCCAAGATGTTCCACCCTACTAAGGGAGTTTTTCTTGCCACTGTCGCCTTTTGGCTTGCTCACTGGGGTATTAAGGCACATGTTCAAGATAAATATGTAATAAAGATTCTTTTTAATAAAATGATTGAAATATACTTTGTCTCTGTAGCCATTTACTTCACTTTACTGTCAGTGATTTTCTACTTGTACTAAATGGATATAGACTATATTTAGTATATGAATTGATTCTACACAAACTTGGTGTCTTTTACAAAAAGTGCATCATAAAACAGCTTAGTGGATAGAGCATTTACATAATTTTCATTTAATTTGTAGTATGCTATTATTTAACAGTTGTTTTTATTGTTTTGAAATACTAAAATTAGTAAGTGTCTTCAGGACAATAGTTAAAACGTTGTCCAACCTGAATGTTAATTTTAACTTTAACAATACTTAAAGCTTTAAACCAAACAAATGCATGTATAATAGTTTATGTAGTTAACTTAATTTATAAAAGCCAGCTTAATTAAAAAAAAATAGGTTTACTTAGACCATGACAACATCAAATCACACCCTTCTACTCTCTAGCTCACTACACACAATGCATAAAAGGAAATTGACATGAGAATGAACACATAAAGGCAAAAAGTATTAATATGAAGAAAATGCTTACATTGCAAGAATAGTAGATTGTCAAGGACTGCTATAGAAATCATTTTTGATCACAAAACTTTCTGAATACTCAAGACTTCAGGTGAGACTCAACATAGAATAAACAATGTTTCTAATCCCAGAAGAAAGATTAAAAAAATACTTAACTGGAAAATACAGAAACCATTTTATGAAGTTGGACAGGACTCGAACTCACAACCTCTGGGTGATGTGACTGTTACTCATCTAGTAGTACCATTGGGAAAACTGTTTTTTTTTTACATTTTTACCAAGATGCCAAAGTTCAATAAATCAAGTCAAGCGTTAATCTTTATATGAATGTGCCACATATCATATTCTAATGAGTTACTTTTCAGAAAGACACTATGTCTGTAACACAATGGTTTGGGCTCATGGCACATGGTTTAGCATTTTACGCTTAAGCTGCAGAGGAGAGGCTTCAGATTAAGAATGAGCACACAATAAGCACACAAAAGAATTACTTAGCATCTCAACCAGTTAAGCATGCTAAGATATCTTAATGCTAATGTAACTTATGGTTAGCCAATGTGGAGCCAGAAGAGCAAAAAGAGCAGAAATAGAATGTACATGAAGAACAGATAGGTTCAGAAGTATTTATGGATGAAATCAAAACAAGCAGCATTAGCGCAATAGATTAGAAAAATGCCTGAACAAAACAGGAATCAACACAATTTTTATACTCATCCAACACAGGGTTCGAACCTACAACCAGAACGGCTCAGGATTAGAAGCACATGGTTTAGCAGACTGCACCACTCAGAGGATGTACAATCACAAACTTCAGATGAGAGGCTTCAGTGTAAGAATGAGCACACAAAAGCAAGTTAACCAGATTAGCATGCTAAGCTATCTTAATGCTGATGTAGCTTATGGCTTATGATGACGTGGTACATCCAATCCTGGCAAAAAAGATATCCTCGGATTCGACATGACGCAAGGAATCGATAGAGACCAATTTTATGATTTTGTGACAAACTGTTCACAAGTTACAGCCTCTGAACCAATTATGGGTCGACCTCGTTAAGTTTGCGACATCATAACTTTTTTTTTCCAGTAGAGCAAAAAAATCGGGGACAGTACTTTTATGCGGCTCAGTCCGAAGATCATTTGAGTACATATTTGGACAAAATTAGACCAATTTTGAAGGAGGAGTAGCGAAAAAACTGTTTTACATTCGCTCCAATATGGTGGCCAGTCACATTGTTGAAAAATAACATATGAGATATCGTTGAAATCGGCATAAGCCAAGGAATATATTGACATAAAGAAATCAAATTTCAAGCAATGTTGGCAAAAGTTATAAGTGTTTTTTCAAAAAACAATGATATCTCTGGAACACTAGGTGGCGCTGTGATCAAACTTCTCATGTACCTTCGGGCAATGCTAATGATGATCCATACCAAATTTGGTGAAGAAATTTCAAATAGTTTAAAAGATATTGCAAATTATGACATCATTCAAAATGGCGGACACGTGGTACATCCCATTATGGCAAAATCGATATCCACGGATTTGTCATGACCCAAGGAATCGATAGACACCAAGTTTATAATTTTCTGACAAACTGTTCATAAGTTATTGGCCAAAATATGCATTTTCCATATCTCATGACCCGTAGGTGGCGCTGTTCCCAACTTTGGCATGGAACCTCAGATCATGCTTCCGATGAAGTGTACCAATTTTCGTTTCGATTGATCAAAGTTTGGCCGAGCTATAGCTTCTGAACCAATTTTGGGTCGACCTCGTTAAGTTTGCGACGTCATAACTTTTGATCAGAGAAGAATAAAAAAAATCGGGGACAGTACTTTTATGCGGCTCAGTCCGAAGATCATTTGAGTACATGTTTGGACAAAATTAGACCAATTTTGAAGGAGGAGTAGCAAAAAAACTGCATACTGTACTTTTCAAAATGGCCACTACTGTAATGGGCGGAGTCTTAATGTAAGATATTGGTTCTAATCAGCATGATGAGATGAATCAGGTGTACTAAGTTTCATTTTTCTAGATCAAAGGGTTCAAAAGTTATAACCATTTCAATGTTGAATTTTTGAACTGCTGGTGGCGCTATAGAGTTGGACCTAGAGACTCAAAAATTGCTACAATTACTTTTCATTACCATCACTACAAGTGTGCCAAATTTCATCATTTTCCTATGTATGGTTCATAGGGCTGCCATAGACTTCAAGAGGAGGAAGAAGAATAATAATAATAATAATAATAAGAAAACTAACAGATACAATAGGTGCCTTGCCCCTTCGGGGCTTGGCCCCTAAATATAGCTGCAAGCAGCAATACGGGGCCAAGCCCTGCAAGGCAGAGCAAGCAAAAGCCGCTGTAGCGCAATGCGGAGCCAGAAGAGCAAAACATCAGAAATTTAATGTACATCAAGCACAGCAGGTTCTGTAAGCACATCAATTACAGCAGCACAGCAAGCATTTAAGCACCAACAGCAGTGCGGAGCCAGAAGAACAAAAAGAGCAGAAATTGAATATACATGTAAATGTACATCAAGCACAGCAAGCATTTACGCACCAACAGCAGTGCAGAGCCGCAAGAACAAAAACAGCAGAAATTAAATATAAATGTCAATGAAGCACAGCGAGCATTTAAGCACCAACAGCAGTGCAGAGCCGGAGGGAATTTAAATGACAACTTTATACACAACTTTAAAGTCTTCCCACATGGGACTCGAACCCACGACCAGAATGGTTCAGGCTTCTAGATACATGGTTTTGCAGATTGCGCCACTCAGAGGACGTACAATCACAAACTGCAGAGGAGAGCTTCAGTGTAAGAATGAGCACACAAAAGCAAGTTAACCAGATTAGCATGCTAAGCTAGCTTAATGCTAATGTAGCTTATGATGTGGTATATCCAATCCTGGCAAAAGAGATATCCTCGGATTCGACATGATGCAAGGAATCGATAGACACCAATTTTATGATTTTGTGACAAACTGTTCACAAGTTACAGCCTCTGAACCAATTTTGGGTCGACCTCGTTAAGTTTGCGACATCATAACTTTTTTTTTTCCAGTATAGCAAAAACATCGGGGACAGTACTTTTATGCGGCTCAGTCCGAAGATCATTTGAGTACATGTTTGGACAAAATTAGACCAATTTTGAAGGAGGAGTAGCGAAAAAATTGTTTTACATTCGCTCCAATGTGGCGGCCAGTCACATTGTTGAAAAATAACATATGAGATATCAATGAAATCGGCATAAGCCAAGGAATATATTGACATAAAGAAATCAAATTTCAAGCAATGTTAGCAAAAGTTATAAGTGTTTTTTCAAAAAACAATGATATCTCTGGAATACTAGGTGGCGCTGTGATCAAACTTCTCAGGTACCTTCGGGCCATGCTAATGATGATCCATACCAAATTTGGGGAAGAAATTTCAAATAGTTAAAAAGATATTGCAAATTATGACATAATTCAAAATGGCGGACACGTGGTACATCCCATCATGGCAAAATTGATATCCACGGATTCGTCATGACCCAAGGAATCGATAGACACCAAGTTTATAATTTTCTGATAAACCGTTCACAAGTTATTGGCCAAAATATGCATTTTCCATATCTCATGACCCATAGGTGGCGCTGTTCCCAACTTTGGCATGGAACCTCAGATTATGCTTCCGATGAAACGTACCAATTTTTGTTTCGATTGATCAAAGTTTGGCCGAACTATAGCTTCTGAACCAATTTTGGGTCGACCTCATTAAGTTTGCGACATCATAACTTTTTTTTTTCAGTATAGCAAAAAAATCGGGGACAGTACTTTTATGCGGCTCATTCCGAAGATCATTTGAGCACATGTTTGGACAAAATTAGACCAATTTTGAAGGAGGAGTAGCAAAAAAACTGCATACTGTACTTTTCAAAATGGCCACTACTGTAATGGGTGGAGTCTTAATGTAAGATATTGGTTCTGATCAGCATGATGAGATGAATCAGGTGTACTAAGTTTCATTTTTCTAGATCAAAGGGTTCAAAAGTTATAACCATTTCAATGTTGAATTTTTGAACTGCTGGTGGCGCTATAGAGTTGGTCTTAGAGACACCAAATTTGGTCCAATTACTAGTCATGGCCATCTCTACAAGTGTGCCAAATTTCATCATTTTCCTATGTACGGTTCATAGGGCTGCCATAGACTCCCATTTGCGGAAGAAGAATTGTTATTCTGACAATAACAATTGCTAATATAGCTGCAAGCAGCAATACGGGGCCAAGCCCTGCAAGGCAGAGCAAGCAACAGCCGCTGTAGCGCAATGCGGAGCCAGAAGAGCAAAACATCAGAAATTTAATGTACATCAAGCACAGTAAGCACATCAATTACAGCAGCACAGCTAGCATTTAAGCACCAACAGCAGTGCAGAGCCGGAAGGAATTTAAATTATTATTTTATACACAATTTCAAAGTCGCCCCACACTGGTCTCGAACCCACGACCACAATGGTTCGGGATTCATGACGCATGGTTGAACCACTTGCGCCACCCAGAGGACATGTTTTACAAAGCTGCAGAGGAGAGGCTTCAGTGTGTGAATGAGCACACAAAATCATGTTAACGAGATTAGCATGCTAAGCTAACTTAATGCTAATATAGCTTATGATGTGGTACATCCAATGCTGGCAAAATAGATATCCTCAGATTCGACATGACGCAAGGAATCGATAGACACCAATTTTATGATTTTGTGACAAACTGTTCACAAGTTACAGCCTCTGAACCAATTATGGGTTGACCTCATTAAGTTTGCGACATCATAACTTTTTTTTTCCAGTATAGCAAAAAAATCGGGGACAGTACTTTTATGCGGCTCAGTCCGAAGATCATTTGAGTACATGTTTGGACAAAATTAGACCAATTTTGAAGGAGGAGTAGCGAAAAAACTGTTTTACATTCACTCCAATATGGCGGCCAGTCACATTGTTGATAAATAACATATGAGATATCGTTGAAATCGGCATAAGCCAAGGAATATATTGACATAAAGAAATCAAATTTCAAGCAATGTTAGCAAAAGTTATAAGCGTTTTTTCAAAAAACAATGATATCTCTGGAACACTAGGTGGCGCTGTGATCAAATTTCTCAGGTACCTTCGGGCCATGCTAATGATGATCCATACCAAATTTGGTGAAGAAATTTCAAATAGTTTAAAAGATATTGCAAATTATGACATCATTCAAAATGGCGGACACGTGGTACATCCCATCATGGCAAAATCGATATCCACGGATTTGTCATGACCCAAGGAATCGATAGACACCAAGTTTATAATTTTCTGACAAACTGTTCATAAGTTATTGGCCAAAATATGCATTTTCCATATCTCATGACCCGTAGGTGGCGCTGTTCCCAACTTTGGCATGGAACCTCAGATCATGCTTCCGATGAAGTGTACCAATTTTCGTTTCGATTGATCAAAGTTTGGCCGAGCTATAGCTTCTGAACCAATTTTGGGTCGACCTCGTTAAGTTTGCGACGTCATAACTTTTGATCAGAGAAGAATAAAAAAAATCGGGGACAGTACTTTTATGCGGCTCAGTCCGAAGATCATTTGAGTACATGTTTGGACAAAATTAGACCAATTTTGAAGGAGGAGTAGCAAAAAAACTGCATACTGTACTTTTCAAAATGGCCACTACTGTAATGGGCGGAGTCTTAATGTAAGATATTGGTTCTAATCAGCATGATGAGATGAATCAGGTGTACTAAGTTTCATTTTTCTAGATCAAAGGGTTCAAAAGTTATAACCATTTCAATGTTGAATTTTTGAACTGCTGGTGGCGCTATAGAGTTGGACCTAGAGACTCAAAAATTGCTACAATTACTTTTCATTACCATCACTACAAGTGTGCCAAATTTCATCATTTTCCTATGTATGGTTCATAGGGCTGCCATAGACTTCAAGAGGAGGAAGAAGAATAATAATAATAATAATAAATATAGCTGCAAGCAGCAATACGGGGCCAAGCCCTGCAAGGCAGAGCAAGCAACAGCCGCTGTAGCGCAATGCGGAGCCAGAAGAGCAAAACATCAGAAATTTAATGTACATCAAGCACAGTAAGCACATCAATTACAGCAGCACAGCTAGCATTTAAGCACCAACAGCAGTGCAGAGCCGGAAGGAATTTAAATTATTATTTTATACACAATTTCAAAGTCGCCCCACACTGGTCTCGAACCCACGACCACAATGGTTCGGGATTCATGACGCATGGTTGAACCACTTGCGCCACCCAGAGGACATGTTTTACAAAGCTGCAGAGGAGAGGCTTCAGTGTGTGAATGAGCACACAAAATCATGTTAACGAGATTAGCATGCTAAGCTAACTTAATGCTAATATAGCTTATGATGTGGTACATCCAATGCTGGCAAAATAGATATCCTCAGATTCGACATGACGCAAGGAATCGATAGACACCAATTTTATGATTTTGTGACAAACTGTTCACAAGTTACAGCCTCTGAACCAATTATGGGTTGACCTCATTAAGTTTGCGACATCATAACTTTTTTTTTCCAGTATAGCAAAAAAATCGGGGACAGTACTTTTATGCGGCTCAGTCCGAAGATCATTTGAGTACATGTTTGGACAAAATTAGACCAATTTTGAAGGAGGAGTAGCGAAAAAACTGTTTTACATTCACTCCAATATGGCGGCCAGTCACATTGTTGATAAATAACATATGAGATATCGTTGAAATCGGCATAAGCCAAGGAATATATTGACATAAAGAAATCAAATTTCAAGCAATGTTAGCAAAAGTTATAAGCGTTTTTTCAAAAAACAATGATATCTCTGGAACACTAGGTGGCGCTGTGATCAAATTTCTCAGGTACCTTCGGGCCATGCTAATGATGATCCATACCAAATTTGGTGAAGAAATTTCAAATAGTTTAAAAGATATTGCAAATTATGACATCATTCAAAATGGCGGACACGTGGTACATCCCATCATGGCAAAATCGATATCCACGGATTTGTCATGACCCAAGGAATCGATAGACACCAAGTTTATAATTTTCTGACAAACTGTTCATAAGTTATTGGCCAAAATATGCATTTTCCATATCTCATGACCCGTAGGTGGCGCTGTTCCCAACTTTGGCATGGAACCTCAGATCATGCTTCCGATGAAGTGTACCAATTTTCGTTTCGATTGATCAAAGTTTGGCCGAGCTATAGCTTCTGAACCAATTTTGGGTCGACCTCGTTAAGTTTGCGACGTCATAACTTTTGATCAGAGAAGAATAAAAAAAATCGGGGACAGTACTTTTATGCGGCTCAGTCCGAAGATCATTTGAGTACATGTTTGGACAAAATTAGACCAATTTTGAAGGAGGAGTAGCAAAAAAACTGCATACTGTACTTTTCAAAATGGCCACTACTGTAATGGGCGGAGTCTTAATGTAAGATATTGGTTCTAATCAGCATGATGAGATGAATCAGGTGTACTAAGTTTCATTTTTCTAGATCAAAGGGTTCAAAAGTTATAACCATTTCAATGTTGAATTTTTGAACTGCTGGTGGCGCTATAGAGTTGGACCTAGAGACTCAAAAATTGCTACAATTACTTTTCATTACCATCACTACAAGTGTGCCAAATTTCATCATTTTCCTATGTATGGTTCATAGGGCTGCCATAGACTTCAAGAGGAGGAAGAAGAATAATAATAATAATAATAAATATAGCTGCAAGCAGCAATACGGGGCCAAGCCCTGCAAGGCAGAGCAAGCAACAGCCGCTGTAGCGCAATGCGGAGCCAGAAGAGCAAAACATCAGAAATTTAATGTACATCAAGCACAGTAAGCACATCAATTACAGCAGCACAGCTAGCATTTAAGCACCAACACCAGTGCAGAGCCGGAAGGAATTTAAATTATTATTTTATACACAATTTCAAAGTCGCCCCACACTGGTCTCGAACCCACGACCACAATGGTTCGGGATTCATGACGCATGGTTGAACCACTTGCGCCACCCAGAGGACATGTTTTACAAAGCTGCAGAGGAGAGGCTTCAGTGTGTGAATGAGCACACAAAATCATGTTAACGAGATTAGCATGCTAAGCTAACTTAATGCTAATATAGCTTATGATGTGGTACATCCAATCCTGGCAAAATAGATATCCTCAGATTCGACATGACGCAAGGAATCGATAGACACCAATTTTATGATTTTGTGACAAACTGTTCACAAGTTACAGCCTCTGAACCAATTATGGGTTGACCTCATTAAGTTTGCGACATCATAACTTTTTTTTTCCAGTATAGCAAAAAAATCGGGGACAGTACTTTTATGCGGCTCAGTCCGAAGATCATTTGAGTACATGTTTGGACAAAATTAGACCAATTTTGAAGGAGGAGTAGCGAAAAAACTGTTTTACATTCACTCCAATATGGCGGCCAGTCACATTGTTGATAAATAACATATGAGATATCGTTGAAATCGGCATAAGCCAAGGAATATATTGACATAAAGAAATCAAATTTCAAGCAATGTTAGCAAAAGTTATAAGCGTTTTTTCAAAAAACAATGATATCTCTGGAACACTAGGTGGCGCTGTGATAAAATTTCTCAGGTACCTTCGGGCCATGCTAATGATGATCCATACCAAATTTGGTGAAGAAATTTCAAATAGTTTAAAAGATATTGCAAATTATGACATCATTCAAAATGGCGGACACGTGGTACATCCCATCATGGCAAAATCGATATCCACGGATTTGTCATGACCCAAGGAATCGATAGACACCAAGTTTATAATTTTCTGACAAACTGTTCATAAGTTATTGGCCAAAATATGCATTTTCCATATCTCATGACCCGTAGGTGGCGCTGTTCCCAACTTTGGCATGGAACCTCAGATCATGCTTCCGATGAAGTGTACCAATTTTCGTTTCGATTGATCAAAGTTTGGCCGAGCTATAGCTTCTGAACCAATTTTGGGTCGACCTCGTTAAGTTTGCGACATCATAACTTTTTTTTTTCCAATATAGCAAAAAAATCGGGGACAGTACTTTTATGCGGCTCAGTCCGAAGATCATTTGAGTACATGTTTGGACAAAATTAGACCAATTTTGAAGGAGGAGTAGCAAAAAAACTGCATACTGTACTTTTCAAAATGGCCACTACTGTAATGGGCGGAGTCTTGATGTAAGATATTGGTTCTGATCAGCATGATGAGATAAATCAGGTGTACTAAGTTTCATTTTTCTAGATCAAAGGGTTCAAAAGTTATAACCATTTCAATGTTGGATTTTTGAACTGCTGGTGGCGCTATAGAGTTGGTCCTAGAGACTCAAAAATTGCTACAATTACTTTTCATTACCATCACTACAAGTGTGCCAAATTTCATCATTTTCCTATGTATGGTTCATAGGGCTGCCATAGACTTCCATTGGCGGAAGAAGAAGAAGAAGAAGAAGAATAATAACTAGAGATAAGATTCTGAAAATTCAATTTTGCATTATAAGAATGAACAAAATATATCGTAGTAAAAATAAGGGACAGTTTTACTCAGTTTAGATCAATTTAATGCAAAATATATTTGGCAAAAATAAATAGATTTTTTTCCATAAAGTCATTTCAATCATTATTTAAACATGTTTACATGAAAAAAAAATTATATATATTATATAATCATACCAACAATGGTAATCGCAAATACCTCCAAATAGTAATCAAAATACGAAATACACATTAGATACATACCAACAATGGTAATTACAAATACCTGCAAAGGTAATCAAAATATGTATCATAACACTACCTATGAATACATAAATACTTGAACAAGATGTTTATGCCAAATGAAATGAAAAACATTTTCATGCAGAAAATTCTTTTTTTTTTTTTTTTTTTTATTTATCAGCTAACAATTTTTTTGAACATGTCTAAAATATTCTGTATTTCAGTTTTCAAACTACAATAAGGAGCATTGCTGTTTTCTGTAATAAGAAACATTTCTTGAGCAGAAAATAAGTATATTAAAATGATTTGTAAACCATATGACATTATAGACTAGAGTAATGATGCTGAAAATTCAAATTTGCATTACAAGAATGAACAAAGTAGATTGTATTATAAAAAGGGACAGTTTTGCTTTTAGTTTAAACCAATTTAATACATAGTATGTTTTCAACAAGAAATCAAAAAGTTCTCTTCCATGCAATCAATTATCAATATTTGCAAAAGTAAAAAACTAATACAAATAACACATTACATAAATAAATGATAAATCATACCAACAATGGTAATCACAAATACCTGCAAAGGTATCAAACAAAAGGGTAACATCAACATATATAATATAACACTACCTATAAACACTTGACAATATGATCACAAGAATAAACAAAATATATTGTTTAAGAGATACTTTTGGTCTTAGTTTAACCAATTAAATACAAAGTATATTTTCAACAAGAAATTAAAAATTCTCTTCCACACTATCATTTAAATTATAAATTTACAAATTAAAAAAAAAAACACATTAGATGCATCAAATATAATCATACCAACAATGGTAATGAGAAATACCTGCAAAGGTATAAAAAAAAATAATAATAATAATATATATATATTAGCGGGAAAAAAAATCATTTTTTTGTTTTTAATTGCATGCCTACAGATCTCAACTTTTTATTTGTGTGTTTTGGCTCTTGTACTGGTGGTGATGGCGTCTCAATGTCAGTTTGTGTGTCTTGAATTGCATAATCAGATGTGTCAGTTGGTGTAGGATGTGTAGGATGTGTACTCTGTGGTGGTGTATGAATTTGAAGCATGTCTTGATCCAAGTCTGTATCTTGGAAGAAAGGTGTAGATGGTCCAGCTCTATCATCAGTTATTGTGTTGGTGTTAATTGGCTCAATCTTTATGATAAAATCATTATGTGTTGTGACTTTCATTTCTGGTAATTCAAGTAGTGCATCAACAATATCGTCGTCAGATCTACTGCGTTTTAAGTCAACGATTGTGCCAATAATGTTATTGCCAATTTTGGCTGTAAATATTTTGCCAGATGTAGATTTCATTGTTAAGTTCCCGAAAGTTTTCATTTGTATTGCAGCTGATTTGAATTGAGTTTTACATTTCTCACACAGTATTTTTGAGCTTGATAGTGACATATTGATAGGGTGTTTTAATGGACAGATATACGTATTTGTAATTTGTGCGCCAATTATTTCACAGTTTTGACTGTTTGAAGATGTGGTTGGAAGAAGGACTGCAGTGTCTTGAGAATTAATGATTCTGAATTCTGTGTCTTTGGTTGTAGTCAAGTATGGTTTGTTGTTGTATTGTCTTACGGAGATATTTGACATGCTGTACCACCGGTCAACTTCAAGGCAGTGCTCGCCCCACACAGTCAGTTCTGCAGATGATGTTGCGTCACAAACAGTGTAAATGTTTTTTTCCAGGAAAGTTCCATCTCTCATTATATTGTGGCCCTCGCTCTCCTGTTGAGCGATTTTGACATTGAGTAGTACCTATTGAAAGAGAAATTTACACAGATTAGTAAAACAGTATGTTAAAGCTCGTTTTCAATTTCAGTAACATGTTTATTTCAATTACATGTATGTATATTTAAAATAATGTTATTTTTTTATATGTATATAAATAAGCATAGGAGTTATCTTTAAAAGCAGACTGTGGATACATTTTCAAATCATACTGCCAAGTCACACCATATATTTGAAAGACAGTGGTGTGCAATGCAGCTTCAATGTTCTTTTGAAGTGTAAAATGTGCAAGTGTGGCTAAACAGCCCCTAATGTTAGGACCAAACTTGAAAATTCTCTCGTGTCAGCATGCACACATAAATTTAGTTCAATATAAATTCAAGTTGTGGAATCAAAGTTTATAAGGGTATTTCTGTTATAGTGGTTAATGTTTAAGTAATATGTGATTAAGTCCATTTAAAATAGATACTGTACATTCAAATTTTCTTATAAAAATGTACTTACTCGTTCATATTGGGAGCTGGTTTTAAGGATGTGCTCCAATGTAAACACTTTCAGATCTGTTTTTTGCGTGTTGTAAATGAATCCAGCATCTCTTATACACAATAATTTAGACGTGTTTGTGAAAAGAATGTCTACTTTCCCGGAATACAGCTGCGAAGGTTGTATCACAATATTCTCCAGCTTAATGGGTCTCCTAGGAGTTGCATGGATTAAGGAAATATAGTTAGTTGTCTGGTATACAGTTTAAAGAGTAAAGTCACACAATCTAAAAAGATGATTGTTTTAAGTTTTCTTGCACTTTAGTAACATTTCTTTTTATAACTGTATGGTACTAATAAATCGTCATATACTAAAATGGATCTTTAGGTTACAGTTCATGGTTGTCTGTTCCCTCTTTTTTTAAATAAAATAAATGTCTTTATCAAAGATTCATAATTAAAACAAATATTATAGACTCGAATTCTAACAATTTAAAGCATCTTAAAATGTATTTTTATATTAAATTTCAAATTTTCATACAATCTTCATGCATAAACAATCCCAGTCACAAGATCATTAAAGCCACTAAATCAATCTTGAGGCTCTAAATTAAAATTACATCTCAAAGATTGAGGGGTGAAACAAACCCCAATATTAATAAATTCAAAAAGGAAAAAATATAAATTAATATTAATCAAATAAATATTTATCACATACAGTTATTAATTTTAATGAGAATAATCTAACATAATAAAAGTATTTTTATAACACCATGGGTTCTAGCGCTTTCATTACAAATATTGTTTATTTAGCTGGAAGGGTTCTGCAATTTTTATGAATCAAATAATTTTAACATGGTATGGTTTAGAACCATTTTTAAGAATGCGTTTAGAGCTAAAAGGTCATTGTGAATGTACTTTTCATAAGAACAACATATGTAACTGACTCACCGATCATTTTCTGATGATTTGAATTGCCCGTGTAGTTCAGGCCTGAATATTCTGATTGTTGATGTGATGTCTTTTTGTTGTAATGTTGCGTCAAAAAAATGTTTCTTGGGGCCCTGTTTTATGTCAGTGACGTTGTGTATATATCCAACAACATTTGATGGACTTGCCATATCTATAAGAAATATTGTATGCACATTAAAAAAATAAAATAAAAAAAAATAAAAAAATTAAGATTTAATAATATGATTATCACTTACAGGAGTCACATGATTTAACATGATGTGGTTATAATTATGAGACATATGTTTTGTGATTTAGTTTGAGTATCTTTGAAATTACACAAAATATTATAAATAAAATATTAAAGTCATATTCTGAATTTAAAAATCATTAAAAGTATATTTAGACTAACCTGTGTGTCAGGGTGCAGGCTGAACAATCTTTCTCCTTCTGAACAAATCTCCTTCTGAACAAATCTCCTTCTGAACAAACCTCCTTCTGAACAAACCTCCTTCTGAACAAATCTCCTTCTGAACAAATCTCCTTCTGAACAAATCTCCTTCTGAACAAAGCTAGAACGTTTTGTGTGGAACAGTTTTCTCTTAATCAAGGTGAACATATGGCAGGATACAGACACATTAAATAGACAAGAATGCACAAAGGATGATTGATCAGAATGGAACTACAAAAGGTGATGATGAGACAAAGAGAGACAGCTGTGATGAATATTAGTGTCTATGGTGATAAATGACAAGCAGGTGATGAGTTATCAGTGATTGCTGATGACGTGAAGGTGATGAACATATATAGTATATCAGATATGTTTAGTTGAAATTACTTTATGCTCAATGTCATGTGCTAACTTGAAGACATGTTTTGTTATTGTTCACACATTGGTTTTTATACATATGGTGCTGAATTGTGAACTATTACTTTCTATCTGCTGTAGTATTGAATTGTGTTGGTAAATTTGAATATATAGTATAAATAGATAAAATGTGTGATGTATGAAATTGTTGACTATTTAAATAAACAAAAGTCAATTGTACCATTTTGTTGTGTTTAATATACAAATAAATACAATTATATTTGAAAGATGGATGTGAATAAACCTTGATTTTTTTCAGCATTAATCATATGGATAAGAAAACTCCATTTTAAAAACTTTTGAATTAAAATAATTGTGCATTTAAAAACAGATTAGAAAACTATTTACAGCATGTGACAAAACAGCAGTATAATTCAGTCATTGAACATTGAACATGAACATTGTCTTGACAATGGTATCATATGACAATTTTGAATGTAGACAATGTTAAGAATTACATTAATACAAGATTAGGGGTTTAAAATGATTCAAATTTGTATTGTCTGTGCTGAGGTGATCAATTTAATTATAAAGTGTATTTAAAAACATTAGGGGTTAAAAAACTATTTTGAGTAAATGAAAAAAAAACAAATACAATGATTATTTAAAACAATTACAAAAGGGTATTCAAAATTGTGAAATAATTGGTGCACAAATAACTAACATGTCTGTCAATTAAACCATCACATTAGTAACATGCCACTATTCAGTTTGTGGCTATAAGCGTCCAAAAAGTGGCATAAGTGGCATAGTGTCCAAAATGTTAAACTCAATTCAAACCAACTGCAATAGAAGTTAAAACATAGAAACCTCATCATAAAAATCTACCTCTGACAACATTTTTACAGTAATAGCATTGAAATAGCATTGTTTGCACACTGGTTGATGTAAAATGCAACAGATCTAATGATGATATTGTTGATTTTCTGCTTGAACTACTAGAAATGAAAGTTACTACATACAATGACTTTATCATTAATTGAGCCTATAGCTTCACTGGAGATCAACACAAGTGTGATGAATGAGGACACTACTGAAAGAGCTGGACAGGCTGAACAATACTTTGAAGATAAAGAGTTTGATCAAACCACACAGTACACATCCTATTTCAACTGACAAATATCATTGTGCCATCCAGGAAACACAAATTGACAGAGCAACTCTCCAAGTCAGCACGTCCAACTGCAGAAATATAAAGACAAAAAGTTGCAATTACTACAGCTTAAAGCTTTTTTCTCAACTGTGAATTTGTAGTTTCCATTTCATTTCATACTTGATTAAATATCTGCATGTTGAAAATGTATAGTTTTTTTTTCACATTTTGCCATGTGTATATTGAGAATTAAAAAGACTGCAAGGAAACTCATGCATTCTATTTGTTGTTGGTAAATAAATATAATTCACATTAAATGGAATGAAATGAAGAGCAAAACTGCAATACTATAGGTTAGAAATAGTTTGATAAATCAGAATGGATTTATCAGATCCAGCAGATCTAGTTCTGAAGATATTAAACACTTCAGACAGCAAGATGGCTTCCAATGATTGTATTTATTGACCCTGAAAAATGACATGGGACAATTTGATCAGAATATTATCAGTTGTGCAAATCTTTTTCCACATTATACACGGTGCACAGATCACTTGTTAGCTCCATGTGCGTCACTGAAAACTCACAATACATATAATAAATTCAGCAACATATTGCCTTCATTACTCAGTGAACTTTAACCAAATGAACACCTCTAAACATACCAATATTAGCTGGAAAGAATGAAGGAAACAAGAGCGTCTTGTCTCAACAGCGTCCATGTGCTCTCCGAGGCTGTGTAACTCAGACACTCTAAAGGCATGGTGTGCAACACTGATAAGTGTCCCATTTAATGAAACACCTTAATTTATAGTTCCTAACCACAAAAATATTGCATGACTCACTCGTACAAGTATTTAGGTATAACAAGGAAATCAAAAGTCTTTTATGTCATAGAAAAAAGTTTTAGGAAGTTCATCATAAAAAAATAAAATATAATTAATATTTCTTCATTCCCAACTTGCTAAACAACTCCTCAAGCATTGTAGGCTACTAAGTTACTTGTCCTGCTCTGTGTGGGTCTTGAACCTTGGTCTCTGGTGTGAGAGTCAGGTGCTCTAACAAGGAGGCTAGCTGGCCCTCTTTACACTAGCTTCTTCCAAAGCAGTGAAATTAATATTTTTTAATGAATGGCTTGATTTGTTTTATCAATATTCATTTTTCAGGAACAGAATAACATTATGCACAGTGAGGAGCCTACAGATTAAGAGCTTCATATGAGAAAAATACAATAATCAAAACAACACATTTTTTAATGGTTAATTTCAGATCAAAACCTGCAAATGACCATTAGGTGTCAGATTGATTCAAAGCATTATGGAACATTTGGTTCAACTGTTTCACAAAGCCTCAATCTTACCACAACTATTTGTGCTCACTTTAATGAGAGGAATACTTTTGCAGTATGGTCATATGCCATATGAGATTTGAACCCATGATCAGAATGGCTCAGGATTTGTAGTATGTGGATTAACATATTGCACCACTTAGAAGATGCTGAACTAAACCGCTGCAGAGGAGAGGCTACAGTGTAATAATAATAATAATGATTAGTAATTGGTTATTTGATTGGTTAAGTGGTGTAATTAGTGTAATGCAATTAGTGTAATTAAGTTGAGCAATTAGTGAGGGTTTATAAGACAGGCAAAAAAGGAGACTATTTTCTGTGTTTCTTGACAAGGTGAGGTTAAGCAGGTCATAAATTAAGCAATGTGTTTTGAAATTACATCAGTGTACAATTTTAGTTCTTTTGTATGAAACTCATGGGTATGTTGTAGAAAGAATTTTAGAGATCAGAGTTTTTTGTGTATTTTTAATGAATGTTGACAAAATGGTTGCTCTCATGAAGGGCTGTCACATGCTTCTACAAACATTTATATAAACAGCATTATTTAGGCTAAGACTAAGATATATATAATATAATATAATATAATATAATATAATATATGAGCATTTTTATTATCAAGCTTTTTTATTTTGGATCAGTTATTTCACTTTAATGACGATTAATAGGTAATTTTCATTGACATAAAAGTGAAATAACAACATAAACATACAAGCTTGATAAAAAAATGATCATTTTTATAAGAAAATGTCAGATGGCATTTAGAGGCTTTTGCATCTAAAGTCTTCATACATGCATATATATAATTAAATTAGAATATTTGATAAGTGTTTATGTGAAAAAAAAAATATGTAAATGTATATGTTAACAGACATTAAGTTAAATTCTATATATATTCACATACACTCATATCAAATATCTTAATTTTCAAGTAAACATTTATTTCAGAATTGTTAAATATTTCTATGTGAAATTGGATAGAAAATCAGTATAGTGTAATGAAGTGAAGTATTTTTGGGTGTTTTGTAAAACTGGCAACTTCAGTTATGCAAGTATACATAATCTTCTTGTTTATATTTACAGATGCCACGACCTATGAAAAGGGCCCGCATAGCCAAGAAGCTTGCGCAACAATGGTGTGCAAATACAGAGGTTCCGCCACTTCCTCTTGAAAAAAAGGCAGAGGTTGCACCCCCTCTTAAAAAAAGGCAAACAGAGGCTGCACCGCCTCCTCTTAAAACAAGTCAGGCAGAGGCTGCACCGCTTCCTCTTAAAACAAGTCAAGCAGAGGTTCGGCCACTTCCTCTTAATAAATTGGCAGAGGTTCGGTCGCCTCCTCTAAAGAAAAAGGCACAGGGAACATCATGTCCCTTTGACATACAGGGAAGACTCTTCCCTTTTACCGGGAGACCATCGTGTAACCCATACCAAAGAACA
Source organism: Vimba vimba (assembly GCA_022828995.1). Taxonomy (NCBI): domain Eukaryota; kingdom Metazoa; phylum Chordata; class Actinopteri; order Cypriniformes; family Leuciscidae; genus Vimba; species Vimba vimba. The sequence continues at coordinate 461,450 of JAKKIH010000027.1, read as the reverse complement.
TCGCACCCTCAAATCCAGGAGAATCTTCTGGTGGAGGATATGCAGGTTCTTTCGGCAGAGGTTCGGCCGCTTCCTCTTGAAAAAATGGCAGGGGTTCCGCCGCTTCCCCTTAAACAAATGGCCCAGATGAGCCGTCTGGAAAGAGGGAGAATGAGAATAGAAAGCCCTCTTCAGCAAAACCTTTACGCTTTTGAAACTGTACAAACCTTTGAAACCTTTGAAACTTTTACAACTGAGAAAACTGAAAAAAACTTGAGCAAAATGAGACAAAACCCACAAAACCTAATTTCTATGAAACTTCATGATAATGCTTTGAATGTTTCAGCTGTATTCTCTGAATTTCCACAGAGATCAGTGCTTCAAGGTTCCTTTCATCAAGGTGATGCCCGATTTGGAAATTCACGTGGCAGACAGTGTGGTGCCATCAGTCTGACAGCAGTGTTGACAAGCAAGATGAAGAACGTGCTGACTTGGACGAGACAAGATCTTGATGGTGTCTTAGTGGCAGGAACACACCTTTATGAATGGTTACGAAATCAGGGTAACATAAATGACCGAGAAGTGGTGGGTAGGAATTACACTGCAGTCCATGAGTTACCAAGGAGACATGTTCTGGGTAATACAGTATTTTCAATAGAGTATGCAGAGTCTCTCACTGGATTTGTTGATGTTGATGACTATGATGCAGCATTAATAAATGTGGCCATGCCAGTTGATGTAGCTCTTCAGCAAGCTCTACTGAGTGCTGATGCTTTCCTTTTATGTATCTGTGCCAACACATGTGCAGTTATTAAGGAGGGTTCATGGTATGCCTTTGTTGATTCTCATGCTAACATGACAGAGACAAGTTGTGTTGCTTATCACAACACCATAGAATCTTTGTATGGCTACATTAATAAGATGGCACATTCATTTGGGGTAACTGCACCACGATTTGAGGTAACTGGAGTTTTTGTAAATGCAGATTCTGAAGTTTCTCACTCGCTGGAGGTGGACCGCAGCAGTTTCCCATGTTCTTCTGGTAAAGCACTTTACAGTGAAGTTCTAAAACGCAAACCCAAGGTATGCAAATCGGTGACTACTGAGGTAAGGTCATCTGACTTTCAATTACCTGAGGTTGTAATTCAAAATACAAGAAGCAATAATGTTCCAATGCCGCAGCCAGTGTGTAATGTGTTGCCAAGTAAAGGAAAAAGGGGGAGAAGAGAAAATCAAGATGACCTCTCAGAGAAACGGGTTACAAAGTCTCACTCCCTGGAGGCAGACCGCAGCAGTTTTCCATGCTCTTCCGGTAAAGCACTTTACAGTGAAGTCTTAAAACGCAAACCCAAGGTATGCAAATCTGTGACGACTGAGGTAAGGTCATCTGACTTTCAATTACCTGAGGTTGAAGTTCAAAATACAAGAAGCACTGACCTTTCAATGTCGCAACCAGTGTGTAACGTGTTGCCAAGTAAAGGAAAAAGGGGGAGAAGAAAAAAGCAGGATGAGCAGGTCTCTGAGAAACGGGTTAAAAAATCTCATGTTGAAAATGTTGTAGTAGATGACATAATAATTACTGATGTTTCAATTCCAGAAATATTTTTTTCTCCCTTGACTCTTAGAGATCAGCAAGCTTTATGTGAACTCTTGCTTCTGACAAATGATAACAGTGACTGTGATGTTGCAACAAACTTTGGTCCCATTGCAGGTCCGTGTCAGACAAAGAGTATCAAACCAGATGGTAACTGCTTTTTCAGATCACTGGCATATGCAATTTGTGGAAGTGAGGACAAGCATTTGAAGATTCGTCGTGCAGTTGTCAAACACCTGAAAATGAATGCTTCAATATTTGAGAGGTATGTGAGAAGTGAGTATACTTCAGTAGAGGACTACTTGACACAATCTAGAGTCTATTATTCTGGGTCATGGGTCACTGAAATTGACATCTTTGCTTCTGCTGATCTGTTTAAAACAACCATAATGACTTTTAATGATGGACGGTGGAATGCACACAAACCTACTGGAGAGGTAATTGCAAACAATGCAATATATTTGAAAAACCGTAATGGTAATCATTATGAAGTTGTGACATGTGTTAAGCACAGAGATCAAGACATTTGCGCAGGGAAGTGTGGGAATGCCACTTCAAATGAGGTGAGAATGCCATGTCTGCGTAAAAGGAAGGTAAGCGATGCTGCACAGAATGACCAAGAGAGATACTTGAAAAAACTGAAGGATCAGAAGTCCAAGTATGATAATGACATTGATTTCAGACAGAATAAAATTGACTATGCCAAAACAAAATACTGTAGTGATAAAGATTATAGACAGAAAAAAATTAAAGTTCTTCGTGATAAATATTTAAAAGATTGTCATGCATGTTTGTTTAAGCGTGAACGTTCTAAGGCCAAGTATTCAAGCAATATTCAGTTTCAGAAACGTGTTTGTCAGTATTCTCGGATGAAATATAAAAATAATGTCTCATTTCAGGCAACTGTACGTGAGTATTCCAAGAAGAAATATCTTCAAAACCTGGCCTTTAAAGCAAGAGTATGTGAGTATTCCAAGAAGAAATATCTTCACAACCTGGCCTTTAAAGCAAGAGTATGTGAGTATTCCAAGAAAAAATATCTTCACAACCTGGCCTTTAAAGCAAGAGTATGTGAGTATTCCAAGAAAAAATATCTTCACAACCTGGCCTTTAAAGCAAGAGTATGTGAGTATTCTAAGAATAAATATGTTAAAAACTTGGTCTTTAAAGCAAGAGTGCGTGAGTATTTGAAGACAAAATATCACAAAGATGTAAACTTTCATTTCAGTAAAATACAAAAAGGCTGTGAGGTATATGCAAAAAAAAGGGAAAAACACAAAGACATTGGTGTTACAATTGCCAGTTTTCGTCAAGAAGTGAGTAGAGGTCCAGAGTTTGTGTGCTGTGTCTGTCACCGTTTACTTTTCAGAAAGCAGGTTACTGAATGCAAACCAGAATGCTATGAAGAGAAAGGAGAAAAAATAGCTGCTTTGGCAAGAAGATGCATCACACTGAGGTATGTACATGTTTGTGATGAAAAATGTCATAATCCTTCTGGTTTTTCTCCAAGGTGCAAATTGTGGATTTGTCCAACCTGTCATCGAAAAATCATCAGTGGAAAACTGCCTGAAGAGAGTGTTGCTAACAATATGCATTTGGTGGACATTCCAAATCAACTAAAGTGTCTTAACTCCTTAGAACAACATCTTGTGGCACGTAATATTCCTTTTTTGAAGTTACTCTGTCTTCCCCGTGGAAAACAAAATGGCTGCCATGGACCTGTGGTGTGTGTTCCTGTAAATACTGCAGATGTGTCAAATATTCTTCCACGAAATGAATGTGATGACAAGATGATAAGGATAAAACTGAAGCGCAAGTTAACCTACAAAGGGCATTATGAGTACAAGCATGTTCACACTGATCGTGTTAGAAATGCTCTGAGATGTTTGATCAGGTGCAATAAATGGTACAAGGATGTGGAGATTAATGAACAATGGATCAACTCTTTGAATGAACCAGAAGAGAATGTTGCTGAAGAAATGGAGGAACAAGCTGAAGTTGAAAAGAGTGAAGAGGAAAATGATACTGAAGAACAGCCAGAGGAAGACTTGACTTACATCAAAGAGCAGAGTGGTCTTTTGTCAGACACATGTTTACAACCTGTCAATCTTGGTTCAGAAGTAATTGATCAGCATTTTCAAGATATATTAAATGTGGCACCAGCTGAAGGTAACAGTCCTATTAAATTACTTTCTGATAAAAGCAATGAAGCAAAATGTTTCCCTGTTCTCTTCCCAACTGGTGGTCCAACATTCCATGATGAGAGAGAGAAAAAAATCACACTGTCACGATATCTAAATGCACGAATCCTCAACGCAGATGGACGTTTTGCACAAAGCACAGACTTCATTTTCTATGCACAATATATGTCAGAGTTGGATCAAATTGTATCTAATGTTTCCATTGCTTTGCGAAAAGGGTCGGACAAGAGGTTGTTGAAAGAAGTAACTTCGGATATGCTCACAAACCCAGAGTCATTGGCTGAAATATTGAATTATGATGAAGGATACAAGTTTTTGAGACCAGTCCGTGGAACGCCACCCTATTGGCAATCAACTCAAAAAGACCTTTTTGCACTGATAAGACAACTAGGTATTCCAACTTTCTTTGCATCCTTTAGCTCTGCTGATCTCAGATGGCCTGAAATGATCAACACCATCCTGGAGCAAGAACAGAAAAATGTCAGTGTTGATGAGCTTGACTGGTCTGAGAAATGTGGACTAATTAGAAGAAACCCAGTCACTGCTGCAAGGATGTTTGATTATAGATGGCATTGTTTTTTGAAAGATGTCATTATGTCACCCGCTCAACCTATTGGAAAGATAAAAGACTACTTTTATCGTGTAGAGTTTCAACAGCGTGGATCTCCTCATGTTCATTGTCTGTTTTGGGTTGAAAATGCTCCAAAGTTAAATGAAGACAATGAAGACAATGATGCTTTGGTTGCTGCTTTCATAGATCATTACATCACTTGTGAGACACCAGGAGATGATGACGCAGAACTTTATGAGACTGTGAACAGTGTTCAAAAGCACAGCAGCAGACATTCCAAGACATGCCGGAAGAAAAACACAGTGTGTAGATTTAATTTTCCACGACCTCCATCTAGCCGCACATTTATAACAAGAGCCATACGAGATGACTTGAAAGGCAATGATGGAAATGAGACTGCAAGTGCAATTCTGAAGAAAATGAAAACCGTGTTAACAGAATCTGGAGTAAATTTTGATTCAGCCGATGCCTTTTTCCAATCCATTGGAATTAATCAAGCTGTGTTTGAGAAGGCGTACAAGAAATGTTCTAAAAAGAAAAGTGTCGTCTTGAAACGAAGTCCAAAAGATGTTTGGGTAAATCAATATAACCCTCATTTATTGCGCGCATGGCAAGGCAACATGGATATCCAGTATGTCACAGATGCTTACTCTGTAGTGGTTTATATTATTAGTTACATCACAAAAGCAGAACAAGAAATGGGACTGTTGTTACAACGCGCACAAAATGAAGCTATGAATGGAAATCTCGAAGCAAGATCATCGTTAAAAATGTTGGGAAGTGTATATCTACACAACAGAGAAGTTTCAGCTCAAGAGGCAGTGTACCGCCTAACGGGTATGCACTTGAAAGAATGCTCTCGCAAAGTCCAGTTTATTCCAATTGGAACAGATCCTGTGAAGATGAGTTTGCCTTTGCGTGTTCTCCAGAACAAAGATGACCATTCTGGTGAAGAAAACAGTTTTTGGATGAACAGTTTGGTTGACCGATACAAGAGTAGACCAAAAACAGAACATTTTGAGATTCTATGTCTGGGCAGTTTTTGTTCAGAATACAGGATATTGTCATCATCTGAGCTATCTTCACAAAATAAAGAAAATGTGATCAAGCTTAACAACAATTGTGGGTATATGGTAAGAAGAACTCGAACTGAACCTGCAGTAATAAGGTATCCAAGATTTTCACCAACAAAAGATCCAGAAAAGTACTATCATTCACTACTACAACTTTTTTTACCACATTTTGAAGATTGTCAGCTGAAGCCTGATAAGTTCCACACTTATGAGGATTTCTACAACAATGGTGCTGTGAAATGTGGAAGAAATGTGACCGAAGTAAAATCTATTGTTGATTCTAATCGAGCACTGTTTGAAAAGGACAGTGATGAAATGGACAGAGCTCAACAGGTCTTGGAGCTGGGTGTTGATTTGGAAGATGCTTGGGCTGCATTGTGTCCTGAAACAGAGAAGGAGCGCCATGAATGTATTGAGCTAAAGAAGAAAAACGTACTTCCTGAAGAAGATGATTCTGACACACTTATTCCAGATCTTGTAGCAAACCCTCGAACTGCATTCATGATTGAAAACAGTAATGCTGCAATGTCTCGAGATGAAGCATTGGGTTTACTAAGATCATTAAATGCTAAACAGTCTGCGATATTTTACAAAGTTCGCGACTGGTGTTTACAAAAACTGCATGGAGAAAATCCTGAACCGTTTCACTTGTTTGTTACTGGTGGAGCAGGCACAGGAAAAAGCCATTTAATCAAAGCAATATGCTATGAATCTTCTAGACTCTTGTCTCAGCTGTCTGACAACCCTGATGATAGGAGTGTGATTTTATGTGCATCAACTGGAGTAGCTGCATACAACATTGGAGCTGCTACCATACACAACACTTTTTCAATTGGTGCTAATGTCAAATTGCCATATCAACCACTAAGTGATGACAAAATCAATTCTCTGCGTTCCAAATTTGGATGGTTGCAGATTTTGATTATTGATGAAGTATCCATGGTTGACCATCACCTTTTGTCATATGTTCATGGGAGATTGAGACAAATCAAACAAACTGGTGATTACTCCCTCTTTGGAAAAGTAAGTCTTGTAGCTGTAGGAGATTTTTATCAGCTGCCGCCTGTCAAAGGAACTCCACTTTATGCTGATCCAAAAGGAGTGAACCTTTGGGAAAACAACTTTGAAATTGCTGAATTAACTGAAGTTGTTCGGCAACAAGATGTATCTTTTGCTGAAACCTTAAATCGTCTGAGAGTTCGTAAAAAAAATGAACCTCTAAGCTCAAGTGACATCAACATGTTGAAGCAACGTGAAACAGGAGAAGAATGCGGGGATGTTCATATATTTCCTACAAATAAAGAGGTTGATGAATACAATATTCAGAGACTAAATGAGGTTTGTCCTGAGGCAATCAGTATTCGAGCTCAAGATTTTGTGAGAAATCCAAAAACTGGAAGGATTGAAAAAAAAGTTGGATTTCATTCAACCGTTTTCAACTCATGTTTGGCTAAATGTGTTTCCTTGGGTGTTGGAGCAAGAGTTATGTTAAAGAAAAATATTGATGTTTCGGATGGACTTGTGAATGGAGCCTTTGGTACAGTTGTCCATATTAGCAGAAGTGAAAAACAGGAAGATGATTATGATGATGACTTTCCATCAGCCATTCATGTGGAATTTGATGATCCAAATGTGGGAAAAATTCAGAGATCAAACCAACGACATAGATTTTCCCAAAATTCTACAGTAATTGAAGTTCAAGAAGATCAAGTCACAACCAACGGTGGTTTAAGACGCCAATTTCCACTTAGACTGGCATGGGCATGCACTGTTCACAAAGTGCAAGGGCTCACAGTAGATAAAGCTGTCGTATCCCTTGACAAGATATTTACTTCAGGACAAGCATATGTTGCATTGAGTCGTGTGAGAACTCTCAATGGACTAATAATTCAAAACTTCAAGGAGTCTGTAATATACTGTAATGATCAAATTGACTTGGCAATGAAAAATATACCAAAATTTCCATTAGAAAGTCACACTTTCTCAAAGACACCTGGTATATTTACAATTGCTCTTCACAATGTGCAAAGTCTTCAAGCTCATGTTCAAGATATTCAAGCTCACAGACAACTTATGAATGCAGATTGTATTTGTTTAACTGAAACATGGCTAAAAGTTGAAGACCAAGTACAAATACCAGGATTTATTTTCAAGCATAATCCAAGAGCTAAGTGCTATGACAACAGCACTCCACTTTTCAGTAATTTAAAACAACAGCGAGGAGGTGGAGTTGCTATTTACTGTTGTGAAAACATGTTTTTTAAAGTTATCATTCCAGAACCTTGCAATTTGGAATGTTTGTACTTCTCAGTTCCACATATCAGTTTGAATGCTGCTCTGCTGTACAGGCCTAATTCATATCAAATTGATGTGTTTCGACAAAATCTGTTACATGTTATTACTGAGCTGGAAAAACATCCAGGAAAGAAAGTAATTATGGGAGACTTCAATGAGGACATCTTAACATCATCTTCAATTAAGAAACTACTGGAAGTCCATGGATACAGTCAACATGTGCAATGTCCTACAACTGAAAAGGGTTACGTTAATAGACCATGTCTATATTAAAGATGCAGAAAATGTTACAATTGAAATTGTTTCAACTTATTATAGTTACCATGAAGCAGTACTAGTTTCAGTAAAGTAATTGACATTTCTGGCACATAATGAAGACTGTATAACTGCATTTTTCTTTTATGTGCCCCTACCATGCTACAATTAATCTGAGGTCCATGGAGGTCTGTTCAAGTTCACAAGTGAAAACGGTACGTTATTAGACCATTTATTTCAAATCATATCATTAAGGTGAGACACAGCAGACAAAAACATCGATTTTTCATGCAGTGGTCAGTTTTGAGATTTTGGGCTAGTTTACTAATTCAATAAGTATTATTTCAAGCTGCTATAAAGAAAACATTGAAAATGAAGATGTTTATTTTATTACATTTTGTTTACTTGCGGCAGTAAGTTTCTCCCGAATTTACCAGGAAGTTAGTATTCCAACATGACATGCTGAGATCTGTCTGTTCACTGAAGTCTGTCATGACCGGGATAGTTGTAAAGCTTTGAGTCTCCTGCACAATGCCATGTAAACCAAATATGGGCATTTTCTTTCTATCAGTAATCAATCGTGAATGTCCAAAGGGGGATTTAAAGCTAACGAAGAAATCTCATTTAGAACTATTAAATCTTTAACTGCCGTTTTCTCAAAATTAGTTTTTGTATTTTATTGTCATTCTCCAGTAGAAACCTCTCCGCTTATGTAGCACCTATGTACACCAAACTTTCCAGTTATACACTTAGCAGTATTCTGAAGATATTTTCAGAGGGATTTGTTAATAAATCATTCCTGGCCTGATTTATGTGACATTTTAATAAAAAAATATGGCGAAAATTTATTTTTTTTATGGCCATGGACAGTATATTTTGATTCCCTAGTTAATGAAAGCATCCTGAAATCCCTCTAAGTTTTTATTTTCATCTTTTGTGTAAACCAAATGAAAAAATAATTTTGCACCTGGCTTTATCATATGTTCAGATCTATCTACTGAAAATATATACAAAATCGTGCATATTTAGTGACATGATGCCTAATTTGCATAATTAAACATACAAATTTCTAAAACTTGTAATACATTTTTTTATATACTTTAAGTAATCAACTGAGGAAGTTTCATGGTGATATCTATTATTTTAAAATTTTACCCTATTCCCCTTTAGTGTCTCGCCTTAACCCCTTACCTGTCACCCCCCTTTTTGAGAATGGACATTAAAATGCACTATTCAAGCTTAAGTGGTTGTAATTCAAGAATGTTTTGGAGTATAGACCCAAGTTGGTCTTAAAGGGAGAAAATAGCAGATTATTACTGAAATGAAAGCAGTTATTGAAGTTTAATTTTACATTAAATCAAATATTATTAAATATTTTTCTTTTATATAATATATATATATATATATATATTACTAAATGTTTTACAAAACAATTACTATAAATCAAAGCCATATCTAACCAAGTTGTGTTCCAAATTTGAAGTTGGATATCAAAAAAATTTAAGTTCCCATGAGATGTTTACGCGTATTACCAAAAATAGCCACTGGGTGTCATTGAATTCCATTGAATTTAACTGTATGCATTCTACCATAACAAATTAATAAATTTCTGTCCAAATATCACTTCTGTCACAAAATATGGAACCTTGAGGCTCAGACCTTTCTGACAATGTGTTTTCTCAAGATTAGAAAATATTTTTATCATAAATTATGAAACATGACGCCCAAAAGTGGAGGAGCCTGATAAAATAATTTAGAGTACCATTTCTATGGTAACACAATGTCCAATTTCAAAACCGTTTTCACAGGATGAATTCTGAGATCATAAGCTTTCAAATGATACCTAATTTATGATAACTACTAAAATATGTGATGTAATAAAAAAAAGGCAATATAAAAGATAATATTATATATTAGGGGATAATATGCATATCCTACTTTTTAGAGTAAACGGGACAGTGTATATCTGCATACGGGACGATGACAGTTAAAGTGTTCAGAAAATTATTTCTGTTGTAATTTCTGCAAGTCCACTAGTATTTTATCAAGAAAGGTTTGGTCATGTAAGGTAATATGTCTGATTTATGCAGCACGCTGAACTAAGAAATGTATATAACTACACTGTCTATTCTTTTTTTGTCCATACCATGTGACACACATCTTGAGATTTCAAGGTCCATACAGTCCTGACCATTCCATACCAAGTTCTATCCATTGTTCATCGGGCACAACCCAGCACCTCCCATAATTGCTCTTCTTTCTGGAGCTCCAAAGCTACATCCAGTCAAGGTTTTTGTTGTTTATGCATTTCATTTGTTCAATTTGTGTATCTGATTTGTCTTGATCTTTTTAAGACAATGTCTCTGGTTTTTAGTTGAAAAATTGTTTTTGATCTAATTTCTGCCCTAGTCTAAGCCATCCAAACAACACTGGATGCTTCCAATCAGCATAGGAAGCATCCACAAAGACTGCCTGCATTCCTACAGTTGTCTTATAAAATGCAATTAAGTTAATAGGATTTCAAGAAAACATCTAAAAAAGATCTAGAAAACTTCACATAAAAAGGTAAGTTGACATGATTATGTACATTTTAATAGTTTAAAAAGAAAATATTTAAGGCACTACATCAACTAACAATATAATTTCAGATTTATAGACTGCAATGTCCACTACTGACAAAAAGGTAAGCTAACATAGTGTCTACATTAGTAGCAAAATATTGTTAAGTCTTCACTTCAGCAGTTCAACAAATGTATTTTTTTAGATTTCTGAAACACTGAAGTCATAACGTCCTCCATATACCCATCACAAGATTCTCTGCTCCACAAAATTCTCTGCTCCATGAACTTTTATAAAGAAGTGCACAAGTGATATAACAGTAAGTTTTATTGAAGTACATTTAAGTTGTTGACATTTATACAAGCACTGATTAATCTACTAATTGTACACTTTCAAGTTTGTACAGAAACTCAATAACTACTGTTGATATTTTGAAGTCCACATATCCCTATACAAATGACGGTAAGCTAACAGACCATGTGTATGTTAGTTGCAAAATGTTTTTAATGTAAAGACTTCACTTATTGCACTTTGTTCAATGAATGTAATGTTTTCAGATTTCTGAAATTCACCAAAGTCCTAACTTTCTCCATATATCCATCACAAGATTATCTGCACCATTAACTTTTATAAAGAATCGTACAACTATTAAGATGGTAGGTTTGATTGAAGAAAATTTAAGTTGTGGACATTTATACAAGCACTGATTAATCTACTAATGGTACACTTTCAGATTTGTGCAGCAACTCAATAACTACTGTTGTTATTTTGAAGTCCACAAACCCCTATACAAATGTCAAATGTCCCCATATACAAACTAACAGACCATGTCTATGTTAGTTGCAAAATGTTTAATGCGAAGACTTCACTTATTGCACTTTGTTGAATGAATGTAATATTTGCAGATTTCTGAAATTCACTGAAGTCATAATTTCCCATATACCCATCACAAGATTATCTGCTCCATGAACTCCTATAAAGAAGTCCACAGCTGATAAAAAGGTATATTTCATTGTATGTCTGCATAATTTAAATTGAAACGCTTTCATTCAAACCCTGATTAATCTACTATTGGTACACTTTCAGATTTGTGCAACAACTCAATAACCACTGTTGATATTCTGAGGTCCATAAACTCTTATACAAATTTTCACTACTGACAAAAAGGTAAGCTAACAAAAACATTGCCATTAAGAAGAAAATGTTTGTTAACCCTTTACTTTCACCAAGCAGTTTGTTCAATGCTTGTCATCTTTGCAGATAACTTCCTCCATATACCCATCTCAAGATTATCTGCTTCATTAACTTTTATAAAGAAGTTCACAACTGATAAAACGGTACATTTTATTGAAGTAAATTTAAGTTGTTGACTTTTATACAAGCACTGATTAATCTACTAATGGTACACTTTCAGATTTGTGCAGCAACTCAATAACCACTGTTGATATTCTGAAGTCCACAAACCCTTGTACAAATGTCCACTACCAACAAAAATGTAAGTTAACATACAATGTCTATGTTAGCTGCAAAATATTTTATGTGAAGACTTCACTTGGAGCATTTAATGAATGTAATATTTTCAGATTTCTGAAACACACTGAAGTCATAACTTCCTCCATGTACTCATCACAAGATTTTCTGATCCATGAACTCCTATAAAGAAGCCCACAGCTGATAAAAAAGGTATATTTCATTGCATGTCTGCAAAATTGAAATTGAAACGCTTTCATTCAAGCCCTAGTTAATCTACTTTCAGATTTGTGCAACAACTCAAAAACCACTGTTGATATTCTGAGGTCCATAAACTCCATAAACAATTTTTCACTACTGAAAAAAGGTAAGCTAACAGACATTTTCTACATTGATGGCTATGTTTTTTGTGTAAACCTTTTACTTTCACCAAGCAGTTTGTTAAACGCATGTAAACTTTGCAGATATCTGAAACGCACAAGTCATAACTTCCTCCCATATACCAATCGCAAGATTTTCTACTGCATGAACTTCTGTAAATTATACAACTGATTAAAAAAGGTAATATACAATGAATATATTCAAACGTGTTACTGAAAACATATAATTTTGTGATTTTTGATAACTTTATTGCTTTTCCCCTCTAGCAATAGTGACAACAACAGTCTTGTCAACTATCAATTCAGAAAATGTTCTGAAAGAACTTTAAACGTATGCAGGCAGTCAATTAATTTATTTTACTACTGAATACATCTCCACAGTAACAATGTTGAATGGATGGCTTGTATTATATTTGGCCTATGTACAGTTACTTAATATGTGCCAGCCAAAAGAGGATGGCCTGCCCCGGCTGAGTCTGGTTCCTCCCAAGGTTTCTTCCTTTACCACTCTGCTGATTATGCTCCACCCTTTGATCCAAGATGTTCCACCCTACTATTATGCTCCACCCTTTGATCCAAGATGTTCCACCCTACTAAGGGAGTTTTTCTTGCCACTGTCGCCTTTTGGCTTGCTCACTGGGGTATTAAGGCACATGTTCAAGATAAATATGTAATAAAGATTCTTTTTAATAAAATGATTGAAATATACTTTGTCTCTGTAGCCATTTACTTCACTTTACTGTCAGTGATTTTCTACTTGTACTAAATGGATATAGACTATATTTAGTATATGAATTGATTCTACACAAACTTGGTGTCTTTTACAAAAAGTGCATCATAAAACAGCTTAGTGGATAGAGCATTTACATAATTTTCATTTAATTTGTAGTATGCTATTATTTAACAGTTGTTTTTATTGTTTTGAAATACTAAAATTAGTAAGTGTCTTCAGGACAATAGTTAAAACGTTGTCCAACCTGAATGTTAATTTTAACTTTAACAATACTTAAAGCTTTAAACCAAACAAATGCATGTATAATAGTTTATGTAGTTAACTTAATTTATAAAAGCCAGCTTAATTAAAAAAAAATAGGTTTACTTAGACCATGACAACATCAAATCACACCCTTCTACTCTCTAGCTCACTACACACAATGCATAAAAGGAAATTGACATGAGAATGAACACATAAAGGCAAAAAGTATTAATATGAAGAAAATGCTTACATTGCAAGAATAGTAGATTGTCAAGGACTGCTATAGAAATCATTTTTGATCACAAAACTTTCTGAATACTCAAGACTTCAGGTGAGACTCAACATAGAATAAACAATGTTTCTAATCCCAGAAGAAAGATTAAAAAAATACTTAACTGGAAAATACAGAAACCATTTTATGAAGTTGGACAGGACTCGAACTCACAACCTCTGGGTGATGTGACTGTTACTCATCTAGTAGTACCATTGGGAAAACTGTTTTTTTTTTACATTTTTACCAAGATGCCAAAGTTCAATAAATCAAGTCAAGCGTTAATCTTTATATGAATGTGCCACATATCATATTCTAATGAGTTACTTTTCAGAAAGACACTATGTCTGTAACACAATGGTTTGGGCTCATGGCACATGGTTTAGCATTTTACGCTTAAGCTGCAGAGGAGAGGCTTCAGATTAAGAATGAGCACACAATAAGCACACAAAAGAATTACTTAGCATCTCAACCAGTTAAGCATGCTAAGATATCTTAATGCTAATGTAACTTATGGTTAGCCAATGTGGAGCCAGAAGAGCAAAAAGAGCAGAAATAGAATGTACATGAAGAACAGATAGGTTCAGAAGTACTTATGGATGAAATCAAAACAAGCAGCATTAGCGCAATAGATTAGAAAAATGCCTGAACAAAACAGGAATCAACACAATTTTTATACTCATCCAACACAGGGTTCGAACCTACAACCAGAACGGCTCAGGATTAGAAGCACATGGTTTAGCAGACTGCACCACTCAGAGGATGTACAATCACAAACTTCAGATGAGAGGCTTCAGTGTAAGAATGAGCACACAAAAGCAAGTTAACCAGATTAGCATGCTAAGCTATCTTAATGCTGATGTAGCTTATGGCTTATGATGACGTGGTACATCCAATCCTGGCAAAAAAGATATCCTCGGATTCGACATGACGCAAGGAATCGATAGAGACCAATTTTATGATTTTGTGACAAACTGTTCACAAGTTACAGCCTCTGAACCAATTATGGGTCGACCTCGTTAAGTTTGCGACATCATAACTTTTTTTTTCCAGTAGAGCAAAAAAATCGGGGACAGTACTTTTATGCGGCTCAGTCCGAAGATCATTTGAGTACATATTTGGACAAAATTAGACCAATTTTGAAGGAGGAGTAGCGAAAAAACTGTTTTACATTCGCTCCAATATGGCGGCCAGTCACATTGTTGAAAAATAACATATGAGATATCGTTGAAATCGGCATAAGCCAAGGAATATATTGACATAAAGAAATCAAATTTCAAGCAATGTTGGCAAAAGTTATAAGTGTTTTTTCAAAAAACAATGATATCTCTGGAACACTAGGTGGCGCTGTGATCAAACTTCTCATGTACCTTCGGGCCATGCTAATGATGATCCATACCAAATTTGGTGAAGAAATTTCAAATAGTTTAAAAGATATTGCAAATTATGACATCATTCAAAATGGCGGACACGTGGTACATCCCATTATGGCAAAATCGATATCCACGGATTTGTCATGACCCAAGGAATCGATAGACACCAAGTTTATAATTTTCTGACAAACTGTTCATAAGTTATTGGCCAAAATATGCATTTTCCATATCTCATGACCCGTAGGTGGCGCTGTTCCCAACTTTGGCATGGAACCTCAGATCATGCTTCCGATGAAGTGTACCAATTTTCGTTTCGATTGATCAAAGTTTGGCCGAGCTATAGCTTCTGAACCAATTTTGGGTCGACCTCGTTAAGTTTGCGACGTCATAACTTTTGATCAGAGAAGAATAAAAAAAATCGGGGACAGTACTTTTATGCGGCTCAGTCCGAAGATCATTTGAGTACATGTTTGGACAAAATTAGACCAATTTTGAAGGAGGAGTAGCAAAAAAACTGCATACTGTACTTTTCAAAATGGCCACTACTGTAATGGGCGGAGTCTTAATGTAAGATATTGGTTCTAATCAGCATGATGAGATGAATCAGGTGTACTAAGTTTCATTTTTCTAGATCAAAGGGTTCAAAAGTTATAACCATTTCAATGTTGAATTTTTGAACTGCTGGTGGCGCTATAGAGTTGGACCTAGAGACTCAAAAATTGCTACAATTACTTTTCATTACCATCACTACAAGTGTGCCAAATTTCATCATTTTCCTATGTATGGTTCATAGGGCTGCCATAGACTTCAAGAGGAGGAAGAAGAATAATAATAATAATAAATATAGCTGCAAGCAGCAATACGGGGCCAAGCCCTGCAAGGCAGAGCAAGCAACAGCCGCTGTAGCGCAATGCGGAGCCAGAAGAGCAAAACATCAGAAATTTAATGTACATCAAGCACAGTAAGCACATCAATTACAGCAGCACAGCTAGCATTTAAGCACCAACAGCAGTGCAGAGCCGGAAGGAATTTAAATTATTATTTTATACACAATTTCAAAGTCGCCCCACACTGGTCTCGAACCCACGACCACAATGGTTCGGGATTCATGACGCATGGTTGAACCACTTGCGCCACCCAGAGGACATGTTTTACAAAGCTGCAGAGGAGAGGCTTCAGTGTGTGAATGAGCACACAAAATCATGTTAACGAGATTAGCATGCTAAGCTAACTTAATGCTAATATAGCTTATGATGTGGTACATCCAATCCTGGCAAAATAGATATCCTCAGATTCGACATGACGCAAGGAATCGATAGACACCAATTTTATGATTTTGTGACAAACTGTTCACAAGTTACAGCCTCTGAACCAATTATGGGTTGACCTCATTAAGTTTGCGACATCATAACTTTTTTTTTCCAGTATAGCAAAAAAATCGGGGACAGTACTTTTATGCGGCTCAGTCCGAAGATCATTTGAGTACATGTTTGGACAAAATTAGACCAATTTTGAAGGAGGAGTAGCGAAAAAACTGTTTTACATTCACTCCAATATGGCGGCCAGTCACATTGTTGATAAATAACATATGAGATATCGTTGAAATCGGCATAAGCCAAGGAATATATTGACATAAAGAAATCAAATTTCAAGCAATGTTAGCAAAAGTTATAAGCGTTTTTTCAAAAAACAATGATATCTCTGGAACACTAGGTGGCGCTGTGATAAAATTTCTCAGGTACCTTCGGGCCATGCTAATGATGATCCATACCAAATTTGGTGAAGAAATTTCAAATAGTTTAAAAGATATTGCAAATTATGACATCATTCAAAATGGCGGACACGTGGTACATCCCATCATGGCAAAATCGATATCCACGGATTTGTCATGACCCAAGGAATCGATAGACACCAAGTTTATAATTTTCTGACAAACTGTTCATAAGTTATTGGCCAAAATATGCATTTTCCATATCTCATGACCCGTAGGTGGCGCTGTTCCCAACTTTGGCATGGAACCTCAGATCATGCTTCCGATGAAGTGTACCAATTTTCGTTTCGATTGATCAAAGTTTGGCCGAGCTATAGCTTCTGAACCAATTTTGGGTCGACCTCGTTAAGTTTGCGACATCATAACTTTTTTTTTTCCAATATAGCAAAAAAATCGGGGACAGTACTTTTATGCGGCTCAGTCCGAAGATCATTTGAGTACATGTTTGGACAAAATTAGACCAATTTTGAAGGAGGAGTAGCAAAAAAACTGCATACTGTACTTTTCAAAATGGCCACTACTGTAATGGGCGGAGTCTTGATGTAAGATATTGGTTCTGATCAGCATGATGAGATAAATCAGGTGTACTAAGTTTCATTTTTCTAGATCAAAGGGTTCAAAAGTTATAACCATTTCAATGTTGGATTTTTGAACTGCTGGTGGCGCTATAGAGTTGGTCCTAGAGACTCAAAAATTGCTACAATTACTTTTCATTACCATCACTACAAGTGTGCCAAATTTCATCATTTTCCTATGTATGGTTCATAGGGCTGCCATAGACTTCCATTGGCGGAAGAAGAAGAAGAAGAAGAAGAATAATAACTAGAGATAAGATTCTGAAAATTCAATTTTGCATTATAAGAATGAACAAAATATATCGTAGTAAAAATAAGGGACAGTTTTACTCAGTTTAGATCAATTTAATGCAAAATATATTTGGCAAAAATAAATAGATTTTTTTCCATAAAGTCATTTCAATCATTATTTAAACATGTTTACATGAAAAAAAAATTATATATATTATATAATCATACCAACAATGGTAATCGCAAATACCTCCAAATAGTAATCAAAATACGAAATACACATTAGATACATACCAACAATGGTAATTACAAATACCTGCAAAGGTAATCAAAATATGTATCATAACACTACCTATGAATACATAAATACTTGAACAAGATGTTTATGCCAAATGAAATGAAAAACATTTTCATGCAGAAAATTCTTTTTTTTTTTTTTTTTTTTTTTTAATCAGCTAACAATTTTTTTGAACATGTCTAAAATATTCTGTATTTCAGTTTTCAAACTACAATAAGGAGCATTGCTGTTTTCTGTAATAAGAAACATTTCTTGAGCAGAAAATAAGTATATTAAAATGATTTGTAAACCATATGACATTATAGACTAGAGTAATGATGCTGAAAATTCAAATTTGCATTACAAGAATGAACAAAGTAGATTGTATTATAAAAAGGGACAGTTTTGCTTTTAGTTTAAACCAATTTAATACATAGTATGTTTTCAACAAGAAATCAAAAAGTTCTCTTCCATGCAATCAATTATCAATATTTGCAAAAGTAAAAAACTAATACAAATAACACATTACATAAATAAATGATAAATCATACCAACAATGGTAATCACAAATACCTGCAAAGGTATCAAACAAAAGGGTAACATCAACATATATAATATAACACTACCTATAAACACTTGACAATATGATCACAAGAATAAACAAAATATATTGTTTAAGAGATACTTTTGGTCTTAGTTTAACCAATTAAATACAAAGTATATTTTCAACAAGAAATTAAAAATTCTCTTCCACACTATCATTTAAATTATAAATTTACAAATTAAAAAAAAAAACACATTAGATGCATCAAATATAATCATACCAACAATGGTAATGAGAAATACCTGCAAAGGTATAAAAAAAAATAATAATAATAATATATATATTAGCGGGAAAAAAAATCATTTTTTTGTTTTTAATTGCATGCCTACAGATCTCAACTTTTTATTTGTGTGTTTTGGCTCTTGTACTGGTGGTGATGGCGTCTCAATGTCAGTTTGTGTGTCTTGAATTGCATAATCAGATGTGTCAGTTGGTGTAGGATGTGTAGGATGTGTACTCTGTGGTGGTGTATGAATTTGAAGCATGTCTTGATCCAAGTCTGTATCTTGGAAGAAAGGTGTAGATGGTCCAGCTCTATCATCAGTTATTGTGTTGGTGTTAATTGGCTCAATCTTTATGATAAAATCATTATGTGTTGTGACTTTCATTTCTGGTAATTCAAGTAGTGCATCAACAATATCGTCGTCAGATCTACTGCGTTTTAAGTCAACGATTGTGCCAATAATGTTATTGCCAATTTTGGCTGTAAATATTTTGCCAGATGTAGATTTCATTGTTAAGTTCCCGAAAGTTTTCATTTGTATTGCAGCTGATTTGAATTGAGTTTTACATTTCTCACACAGTATTTTTGAGCTTGATAGTGACATATTGATAGGGTGTTTTAATGGACAGATATACGTATTTGTAATTTGTGCGCCAATTATTTCACAGTTTTGACTGTTTGAAGATGTGGTTGGAAGAAGGACTGCAGTGTCTTGAGAATTAATGATTCTGAATTCTGTGTCTTTGGTTGTAGTCAAGTATGGTTTGTTGTTGTATTGTCTTACGGAGATATTTGACATGCTGTACCACCGGTCAACTTCAAGGCAGTGCTCGCCCCACACAGTCAGTTCTGCAGATGATGTTGCGTCACAAACAGTGTAAATGTTTTTTTCCAGGAAAGTTCCATCTCTCATTATATTGTGGCCCTCGCTCTCCTGTTGAGCGATTTTGACATTGAGTAGTACCTATTGAAAGAGAAATTTACACAGATTAGTAAAACAGTATGTTAAAGCTCGTTTTCAATTTCAGTAACATGTTTATTTCAATTACATGTATGTATATTTAAAATAATGTTATTTTTTTATATGTATATAAATAAGCATAGGAGTTATCTTTAAAAGCAGACTGTGGATACATTTTCAAATCATACTGCCAAGTCACACCATATATTTGAAAGACAGTGGTGTGCAATGCAGCTTCAATGTTCTTTTGAAGTGTAAAATGTGCAAGTGTGGCTAAACAGCCCCTAATGTTAGGACCAAACTTGAAAATTCTCTCGTGTCAGCATGCACACATAAATTTAGTTCAATATAAATTCAAGTTGTGGAATCAAAGTTTATAAGGGTATTTCTGTTATAGTGGTTAATGTTTAAGTAATATGTGATTAAGTCCATTTAAAATAGATACTGTACATTCAAATTTTCTTATAAAAATGTACTTACTCGTTCATATTGGGAGCTGGTTTTAAGGATGTGCTCCAATGTAAACACTTTCAGATCTGTTTTTTGCGTGTTGTAAATGAATCCAGCATCTCTTATACACAATAATTTAGACGTGTTTGTGAAAAGAATGTCTACTTTCCCGGAATACAGCTGCGAAGGTTGTATCACAATATTCTCCAGCTTAATGGGTCTCCTAGGAGTTGCATGGATTAAGGAAATATAGTTAGTTGTCTGGTATACAGTTTAAAGAGTAAAGTCACACAATCTAAAAAGATGATTGTTTTAAGTTTTCTTGCACTTTAGTAACATTTCTTTTTATAACTGTATGGTACTAATAAATCGTCATATACTAAAATGGATCTTTAGGTTACAGTTCATGGTTGTCTGTTCCCTCTTTTTTTAAATAAAATAAATGTCTTTATCAAAGATTCATAATTAAAACAAATATTATAGACTCGAATTCTAACAATTTAAAGCATCTTAAAATGTATTTTTATATTAAATTTCAAATTTTCATACAATCTTCATGCATAAACAATCCCAGTCACAAGATCATTAAAGCCACTAAATCAATCTTGAGGCTCTAAATTAAAATTACATCTCAAAGATTGAGGGGTGAAACAAACCCCAATATTAATAAATTCAAAAAGGAAAAAATATAAATTAATATTAATCAAATAAATATTTATCACATACAGTTATTAATTTTAATGAGAATAATCTAACATAATAAAAGTATTTTTATAACACCATGGGTTCTAGCGCTTTCATTACAAATATTGTTTATTTAGCTGGAAGGGTTCTGCAATTTTTATGAATCAAATAATTTTAACATGGTATGGTTTAGAACCATTTTTAAGAATGCGTTTAGAGCTAAAAGGTCATTGTGAATGTACTTTTCATAAGAACAACATATGTAACTGACTCACCGATCATTTTCTGATGATTTGAATTGCCCGTGTAGTTCAGGCCTGAATATTCTGATTGTTGATGTGATGTCTTTTTGTTGTAATGTTGCGTCAAAAAAATGTTTCTTGGGGCCCTGTTTTATGTCAGTGACGTTGTGTATATATCCAACAACATTTGATGGACTTGCCATATCTATAAGAAATATTGTATGCACATTAAAAAAATAAAATAAAAAAAAATAAAAAAATTAAGATTTAATAATATGATTATCACTTACAGGAGTCACATGATTTAACATGATGTGGTTATAATTATGAGACATATGTTTTGTGATTTAGTTTGAGTATCTTTGAAATTACACAAAATATTATAAATAAAATATTAAAGTCATATTCTGAATTTAAAAATCATTAAAAGTATATTTAGACTAACCTGTGTGTCAGGGTGCAGGCTGAACAATCTTTCTCCTTCTGAACAAATCTCCTTCTGAACAAATCTCCTTCTGAACAAACCTCCTTCTGAACAAACCTCCTTCTGAACAAATCTCCTTCTGAACAAATCTCCTTCTGAACAAATCTCCTTCTGAACAAAGCTAGAACGTTTTGTGTGGAACAGTTTTCTCTTAATCAAGGTGAACATATGGCAGGATACAGACACATTAAATAGACAAGAATGCACAAAGGATGATTGATCAGAATGGAACTACAAAAGGTGATGATGAGACAAAGAGAGACAGCTGTGATGAATATTAGTGTCTATGGTGATAAATGACAAGCAGGTGATGAGTTATCAGTGATTGCTGATGACGTGAAGGTGATGAACATATATAGTATATCAGATATGTTTAGTTGAAATTACTTTATGCTCAATGTCATGTGCTAACTTGAAGACATGTTTTGTTATTGTTCACACATTGGTTTTTATACATATGGTGCTGAATTGTGAACTATTACTTTCTATCTGCTGTAGTATTGAATTGTGTTGGTAAATTTGAATATATAGTATAAATAGATAAAATGTGTGATGTATGAAATTGTTGACTATTTAAATAAACAAAAGTCAATTGTACCATTTTGTTGTGTTTAATATACAAATAAATACAATTATATTTGAAAGATGGATGTGAATAAACCTTGATTTTTTTCAGCATTAATCATATGGATAAGAAAACTCCATTTTAAAAACTTTTGAATTAAAATAATTGTGCATTTAAAAACAGATTAGAAAACTATTTACAGCATGTGACAAAACAGCAGTATAATTCAGTCATTGAACATTGAACATGAACATTGTCTTGACAATGGTATCATATGACAATTTTGAATGTAGACAATGTTAAGAATTACATTAATACAAGATTAGGGGTTTAAAATGATTCAAATTTGTATTGTCTGTGCTGAGGTGATCAATTTAATTATAAAGTGTATTTAAAAACATTAGGGGTTAAAAAACTATTTTGAGTAAATGAAAAAAAAACAAATACAATGATTATTTAAAACAATTACAAAAGGGTATTCAAAATTGTGAAATAATTGGTGCACAAATAACTAACATGTCTGTCAATTAAACCATCACATTAGTAACATGCCACTATTCAGTTTGTGGCTATAAGCGTCCAAAAAGTGGCATAAGTGGCATAGTGTCCAAAATGTTAAACTCAATTCAAACCAACTGCAATAGAAGTTAAAACATAGAAACCTCATCATAAAAATCTACCTCTGACAACATTTTTACAGTAATAGCATTGAAATAGCATTGTTTGCACACTGGTTGATGTAAAATGCAACAGATCTAATGATGATATTGTTGATTTTCTGCTTGAACTACTAGAAATGAAAGTTACTACATACAATGACTTTATCATTAATTGAGCCTATAGCTTCACTGGAGATCAACACAAGTGTGATGAATGAGGACACTACTGAAAGAGCTGGACAGGCTGAACAATACTTTGAAGATAAAGAGTTTGATCAAACCACACAGTACACATCCTATTTCAACTGACAAATATCATTGTGCCATCCAGGAAACACAAATTGACAGAGCAACTCTCCAAGTCAGCACGTCCAACTGCAGAAATATAAAGACAAAAAGTTGCAATTACTACAGCTTAAAGCTTTTTTCTCAACTGTGAATTTGTAGTTTCCATTTCATTTCATACTTGATTAAATATCTGCATGTTGAAAATGTATAGTTTTTTTTTCACATTTTGCCATGTGTATATTGAGAATTAAAAAGACTGCAAGGAAACTCATGCATTCTATTTGTTGTTGGTAAATAAATATAATTCACATTAAATGGAATGAAATGAAGAGCAAAACTGCAATACTATAGGTTAGAAATAGTTTGATAAATCAGAATGGATTTATCAGATCCAGCAGATCTAGTTCTGAAGATATTAAACACTTCAGACAGCAAGATGGCTTCCAATGATTGTATTTATTGACCCTGAAAAATGACATGGGACAATTTGATCAGAATATTATCAGTTGTGCAAATCTTTTTCCACATTATACACGGTGCACAGATCACTTGTTAGCTCCATGTGCGTCACTGAAAACTCACAATACATATAATAAATTCAGCAACATATTGCCTTCATTACTCAGTGAACTTTAACCAAATGAACACCTCTAAACATACCAATATTAGCTGGAAAGAATGAAGGAAACAAGAGCGTCTTGTCTCAACAGCGTCCATGTGCTCTCCGAGGCTGTGTAACTCAGACACTCTAAAGGCATGGTGTGCAACACTGATAAGTGTCCCATTTAATGAAACACCTTAATTTATAGTTCCTAACCACAAAAATATTGCATGACTCACTCGTACAAGTATTTAGGTATAACAAGGAAATCAAAAGTCTTTTATGTCATAGAAAAAAGTTTTAGGAAGTTCATCATAAAAAAATAAAATATAATTAATATTTCTTCATTCCCAACTTGCTAAACAACTCCTCAAGCATTGTAGGCTACTAAGTTACTTGTCCTGCTCTGTGTGGGTCTTGAACCTTGGTCTCTGGTGTGAGAGTCAGGTGCTCTAACAAGGAGGCTAGCTGGCCCTCTTTACACTAGCTTCTTCCAAAGCAGTGAAATTAATATTTTTTAATGAATGGCTTGATTTGTTTTATCAATATTCATTTTTCAGGAACAGAATAACATTATGCACAGTGAGGAGCCTACAGATTAAGAGCTTCATATGAGAAAAATACAATAATCAAAACAACACATTTTTTAATGGTTAATTTCAGATCAAAACCTGCAAATGACCATTAGGTGTCAGATTGATTCAAAGCATTATGGAACATTTGGTTCAACTGTTTCACAAAGCCTCAATCTTACCACAACTATTTGTGCTCACTTTAATGAGAGGAATACTTTTGCAGTATGGTCATATGCCATATGAGATTTGAACCCATGATCAGAATGGCTCAGGATTTGTAGTATGTGGATTAACATATTGCACCACTTAGAAGATGCTGAACTAAACCGCTGCAGAGGAGAGGCTACAGTGTAATAATAATAATAATGATTAGTAATTGGTTATTTGATTGGTTAAGTGGTGTAATTAGTGTAATGCAATTAGTGTAATTAAGTTGAGCAATTAGTGAGGGTTTATAAGACAGGCAAAAAAGGAGACTATTTTCTGTGTTTCTTGACAAGGTGAGGTTAAGCAGGTCATAAATTAAGCAATGTGTTTTGAAATTACATCAGTGTACAATTTTAGTTCTTTTGTATGAAACTCATGGGTATGTTGTAGAAAGAATTTTAGAGATCAGAGTTTTTTGTGTATTTTTAATGAATGTTGACAAAATGGTTGCTCTCATGAAGGGCTGTCACATGCTTCTACAAACATTTATATAAACAGCATTATTTAGGCTAAGACTAAGATATATATAATATAATATAATATAATATAATATATGAGCATTTTTATTATCAAGCTTTTTTATTTTGGATCAGTTATTTCACTTTAATGACGATTAATAGGTAATTTTCATTGACATAAAAGTGAAATAACAACATAAACATACAAGCTTGATAAAAAAATGATCATTTTTATAAGAAAATGTCAGATGGCATTTAGAGGCTTTTGCATCTAAAGTCTTCATACATGCATATATATAATTAAATTAGAATATTTGATAAGTGTTTATGTGAAAAAAAAAATATGTAAATGTATATGTTAACAGACATTAAGTTAAATTCTATATATATTCACATACACTCATATCAAATATCTTAATTTTCAAGTAAACATTTATTTCAGAATTGTTAAATATTTCTATGTGAAATTGGATAGAAAATCAGTATAGTGTAATGAAGTGAAGTATTTTTGGGTGTTTTGTAAAACTGGCAACTTCAGTTATGCAAGTATACATAATCTTCTTGTTTATATTTACAGATGCCACGACCTATGAAAAGGGCCCGCATAGCCAAGAAGCTTGCGCAACAATGGTGTGCAAATACAGAGGTTCCGCCACTTCCTCTTGAAAAAAAGGCAGAGGTTGCACCCCCTCTTAAAAAAAGGCAAACAGAGGCTGCACCGCCTCCTCTTAAAACAAGTCAGGCAGAGGCTGCACCGCTTCCTCTTAAAACAAGTCAAGCAGAGGTTCGGCCACTTCCTCTTAATAAATTGGCAGAGGTTCGGTCGCCTCCTCTAAAGAAAAAGGCACAGGGAACATCATGTCCCTTTGACATACAGGGAAGACTCTTCCCTTTTACCGGGAGACCATCGTGTAACCCATACCAAAGAACATCGCACCCTCAAATCCAGGAGAATCTTCTGGTGGAGGATATGCAGGTTCTTTCGGCAGAGGTTCGGCCGCTTCCTCTTGAAAAAATGGCAGGGGTTCCGCCGCTTCCCCTTAAACAAATGGCCCAGATGAGCCGTCTGGAAAGAGGGAGAATGAGAATAGAAAGCCCTCTTCAGCAAAACCTTTACGCTTTTGAAACTGTACAAACCTTTGAAACCTTTGAAACTTTTACAACTGAGAAAACTGAAAAAAACTTGAGCAAAATGAGACAAAACCCACAAAACCTAATTTCTATGAAACTTCATGATAATGCTTTGAATGTTTCAGCTGTATTCTCTGAATTTCCACAGAGATCAGTGCTTCAAGGTTCCTTTCATCAAGGTGATGCCCGATTTGGAAATTCACGTGGCAGACAGTGTGGTGCCATCAGTCTGACAGCAGTGTTGACAAGCAAGATGAAGAACGTGCTGACTTGGACGAGACAAGATCTTGATGGTGTCTTAGTGGCAGGAACACACCTTTATGAATGGTTACGAAATCAGGGTAACATAAATGACCGAGAAGTGGTGGGTAGGAATTACACTGCAGTCCATGAGTTACCAAGGAGACATGTTCTGGGTAATACAGTATTTTCAATAGAGTATGCAGAGTCTCTCACTGGATTTGTTGATGTTGATGACTATGATGCAGCATTAATAAATGTGGCCATGCCAGTTGATGTAGCTCTTCAGCAAGCTCTACTGAGTGCTGATGCTTTCCTTTTATGTATCTGTGCCAACACATGTGCAGTTATTAAGGAGGGTTCATGGTATGCCTTTGTTGATTCTCATGCTAACATGACAGAGACAAGTTGTGTTGCTTATCACAACACCATAGAATCTTTGTATGGCTACATTAATAAGATGGCACATTCATTTGGGGTAACTGCACCACGATTTGAGGTAACTGGAGTTTTTGTAAATGCAGATTCTGAAGTTTCTCACTCGCTGGAGGTGGACCGCAGCAGTTTCCCATGTTCTTCTGGTAAAGCACTTTACAGTGAAGTTCTAAAACGCAAACCCAAGGTATGCAAATCGGTGACTACTGAGGTAAGGTCATCTGACTTTCAATTACCTGAGGTTGTAATTCAAAATACAAGAAGCAATAATGTTCCAATGCCGCAGCCAGTGTGTAATGTGTTGCCAAGTAAAGGAAAAAGGGGGAGAAGAGAAAATCAAGATGACCTCTCAGAGAAACGGGTTACAAAGTCTCACTCCCTGGAGGCAGACCGCAGCAGTTTTCCATGCTCTTCCGGTAAAGCACTTTACAGTGAAGTCTTAAAACGCAAACCCAAGGTATGCAAATCTGTGACGACTGAGGTAAGGTCATCTGACTTTCAATTACCTGAGGTTGAAGTTCAAAATACAAGAAGCACTGACCTTTCAATGTCGCAACCAGTGTGTAACGTGTTGCCAAGTAAAGGAAAAAGGGGGAGAAGAAAAAAGCAGGATGAGCAGGTCTCTGAGAAACGGGTTAAAAAATCTCATGTTGAAAATGTTGTAGTAGATGACATAATAATTACTGATGTTTCAATTCCAGAAATATTTTTTTCTCCCTTGACTCTTAGAGATCAGCAAGCTTTATGTGAACTCTTGCTTCTGACAAATGATAACAGTGACTGTGATGTTGCAACAAACTTTGGTCCCATTGCAGGTCCGTGTCAGACAAAGAGTATCAAACCAGATGGTAACTGCTTTTTCAGATCACTGGCATATGCAATTTGTGGAAGTGAGGACAAGCATTTGAAGATTCGTCGTGCAGTTGTCAAACACCTGAAAATGAATGCTTCAATATTTGAGAGGTATGTGAGAAGTGAGTATACTTCAGTAGAGGACTACTTGACACAATCTAGAGTCTATTATTCTGGGTCATGGGTCACTGAAATTGACATCTTTGCTTCTGCTGATCTGTTTAAAACAACCATAATGACTTTTAATGATGGACGGTGGAATGCACACAAACCTACTGGAGAGGTAATTGCAAACAATGCAATATATTTGAAAAACCGTAATGGTAATCATTATGAAGTTGTGACATGTGTT
The DNA here is from genome assembly GCA_022828995.1 of Vimba vimba. Taxonomy (NCBI): domain Eukaryota; kingdom Metazoa; phylum Chordata; class Actinopteri; order Cypriniformes; family Leuciscidae; genus Vimba; species Vimba vimba. The sequence goes on along the minus strand of JAKKIH010000027.1, from coordinate 433,588 downwards.
AAGCACAGAGATCAAGACATTTGCGCAGGGAAGTGTGGGAATGCCACTTCAAATGAGGTGAGAATGCCATGTCTGCGTAAAAGGAAGGTAAGCGATGCTGCACAGAATGACCAAGAGAGATACTTGAAAAAACTGAAGGATCAGAAGTCCAAGTATGATAATGACATTGATTTCAGACAGAATAAAATTGACTATGCCAAAACAAAATACTGTAGTGATAAAGATTATAGACAGAAAAAAATTAAAGTTCTTCGTGATAAATATTTAAAAGATTGTCATGCATGTTTGTTTAAGCGTGAACGTTCTAAGGCCAAGTATTCAAGCAATATTCAGTTTCAGAAACGTGTTTGTCAGTATTCTCGGATGAAATATAAAAATAATGTCTCATTTCAGGCAACTGTACGTGAGTATTCCAAGAAGAAATATCTTCAAAACCTGGCCTTTAAAGCAAGAGTATGTGAGTATTCCAAGAAGAAATATCTTCACAACCTGGCCTTTAAAGCAAGAGTATGTGAGTATTCCAAGAAAAAATATCTTCACAACCTGGCCTTTAAAGCAAGAGTATGTGAGTATTCCAAGAAAAAATATCTTCACAACCTGGCCTTTAAAGCAAGAGTATGTGAGTATTCTAAGAATAAATATGTTAAAAACTTGGTCTTTAAAGCAAGAGTGCGTGAGTATTTGAAGACAAAATATCACAAAGATGTAAACTTTCATTTCAGTAAAATACAAAAAGGCTGTGAGGTATATGCAAAAAAAAGGGAAAAACACAAAGACATTGGTGTTACAATTGCCAGTTTTCGTCAAGAAGTGAGTAGAGGTCCAGAGTTTGTGTGCTGTGTCTGTCACCGTTTACTTTTCAGAAAGCAGGTTACTGAATGCAAACCAGAATGCTATGAAGAGAAAGGAGAAAAAATAGCTGCTTTGGCAAGAAGATGCATCACACTGAGGTATGTACATGTTTGTGATGAAAAATGTCATAATCCTTCTGGTTTTTCTCCAAGGTGCAAATTGTGGATTTGTCCAACCTGTCATCGAAAAATCATCAGTGGAAAACTGCCTGAAGAGAGTGTTGCTAACAATATGCATTTGGTGGACATTCCAAATCAACTAAAGTGTCTTAACTCCTTAGAACAACATCTTGTGGCACGTAATATTCCTTTTTTGAAGTTACTCTGTCTTCCCCGTGGAAAACAAAATGGCTGCCATGGACCTGTGGTGTGTGTTCCTGTAAATACTGCAGATGTGTCAAATATTCTTCCACGAAATGAATGTGATGACAAGATGATAAGGATAAAACTGAAGCGCAAGTTAACCTACAAAGGGCATTATGAGTACAAGCATGTTCACACTGATCGTGTTAGAAATGCTCTGAGATGTTTGATCAGGTGCAATAAATGGTACAAGGATGTGGAGATTAATGAACAATGGATCAACTCTTTGAATGAACCAGAAGAGAATGTTGCTGAAGAAATGGAGGAACAAGCTGAAGTTGAAAAGAGTGAAGAGGAAAATGATACTGAAGAACAGCCAGAGGAAGACTTGACTTACATCAAAGAGCAGAGTGGTCTTTTGTCAGACACATGTTTACAACCTGTCAATCTTGGTTCAGAAGTAATTGATCAGCATTTTCAAGATATATTAAATGTGGCACCAGCTGAAGGTAACAGTCCTATTAAATTACTTTCTGATAAAAGCAATGAAGCAAAATGTTTCCCTGTTCTCTTCCCAACTGGTGGTCCAACATTCCATGATGAGAGAGAGAAAAAAATCACACTGTCACGATATCTAAATGCACGAATCCTCAACGCAGATGGACGTTTTGCACAAAGCACAGACTTCATTTTCTATGCACAATATATGTCAGAGTTGGATCAAATTGTATCTAATGTTTCCATTGCTTTGCGAAAAGGGTCGGACAAGAGGTTGTTGAAAGAAGTAACTTCGGATATGCTCACAAACCCAGAGTCATTGGCTGAAATATTGAATTATGATGAAGGATACAAGTTTTTGAGACCAGTCCGTGGAACGCCACCCTATTGGCAATCAACTCAAAAAGACCTTTTTGCACTGATAAGACAACTAGGTATTCCAACTTTCTTTGCATCCTTTAGCTCTGCTGATCTCAGATGGCCTGAAATGATCAACACCATCCTGGAGCAAGAACAGAAAAATGTCAGTGTTGATGAGCTTGACTGGTCTGAGAAATGTGGACTAATTAGAAGAAACCCAGTCACTGCTGCAAGGATGTTTGATTATAGATGGCATTGTTTTTTGAAAGATGTCATTATGTCACCCGCTCAACCTATTGGAAAGATAAAAGACTACTTTTATCGTGTAGAGTTTCAACAGCGTGGATCTCCTCATGTTCATTGTCTGTTTTGGGTTGAAAATGCTCCAAAGTTAAATGAAGACAATGAAGACAATGATGCTTTGGTTGCTGCTTTCATAGATCATTACATCACTTGTGAGACACCAGGAGATGATGACGCAGAACTTTATGAGACTGTGAACAGTGTTCAAAAGCACAGCAGCAGACATTCCAAGACATGCCGGAAGAAAAACACAGTGTGTAGATTTAATTTTCCACGACCTCCATCTAGCCGCACATTTATAACAAGAGCCATACGAGATGACTTGAAAGGCAATGATGGAAATGAGACTGCAAGTGCAATTCTGAAGAAAATGAAAACTGTGTTAACAGAATCTGGAGTAAATTTTGATTCAGCCGATGCCTTTTTCCAATCCATTGGAATTAATCAAGCTGTGTTTGAGAAGGCGTACAAGAAATGTTCTAAAAAGAAAAGTGTCGTCTTGAAACGAAGTCCAAAAGATGTTTGGGTAAATCAATATAACCCTCATTTATTGCGCGCATGGCAAGGCAACATGGATATCCAGTATGTCACAGATGCTTACTCTGTAGTGGTTTATATTATTAGTTACATCACAAAAGCAGAACAAGAAATGGGACTGTTGTTACAACGCGCACAAAATGAAGCTATGAATGGAAATCTCGAAGCAAGATCATCGTTAAAAATGTTGGGAAGTGTATATCTACACAACAGAGAAGTTTCAGCTCAAGAGGCAGTGTACCGCCTAACGGGTATGCACTTGAAAGAATGCTCTCGCAAAGTCCAGTTTATTCCAATTGGAACAGATCCTGTGAAGATGAGTTTGCCTTTGCGTGTTCTCCAGAACAAAGATGACCATTCTGGTGAAGAAAACAGTTTTTGGATGAACAGTTTGGTTGACCGATACAAGAGTAGACCAAAAACAGAACATTTTGAGATTCTATGTCTGGGCAGTTTTTGTTCAGAATACAGGATATTGTCATCATCTGAGCTATCTTCACAAAATAAAGAAAATGTGATCAAGCTTAACAACAATTGTGGGTATATGGTAAGAAGAACTCGAACTGAACCTGCAGTAATAAGGTATCCAAGATTTTCACCAACAAAAGATCCAGAAAAGTACTATCATTCACTACTACAACTTTTTTTACCACATTTTGAAGATTGTCAGCTGAAGCCTGATAAGTTCCACACTTATGAGGATTTCTACAACAATGGTGCTGTGAAATGTGGAAGAAATGTGACCGAAGTAAAATCTATTGTTGATTCTAATCGAGCACTGTTTGAAAAGGACAGTGATGAAATGGACAGAGCTCAACAGGTCTTGGAGCTGGGTGTTGATTTGGAAGATGCTTGGGCTGCATTGTGTCCTGAAACAGAGAAGGAGCGCCATGAATGTATTGAGCTAAAGAAGAAAAACGTACTTCCTGAAGAAGATGATTCTGACACACTTATTCCAGATCTTGTAGCAAACCCTCGAACTGCATTCATGATTGAAAACAGTAATGCTGCAATGTCTCGAGATGAAGCATTGGGTTTACTAAGATCATTAAATGCTAAACAGTCTGCGATATTTTACAAAGTTCGCGACTGGTGTTTACAAAAACTGCATGGAGAAAATCCTGAACCGTTTCACTTGTTTGTTACTGGTGGAGCAGGCACAGGAAAAAGCCATTTAATCAAAGCAATATGCTATGAATCTTCTAGACTCTTGTCTCAGCTGTCTGACAACCCTGATGATAGGAGTGTGATTTTATGTGCATCAACTGGAGTAGCTGCATACAACATTGGAGCTGCTACCATACACAACACTTTTTCAATTGGTGCTAATGTCAAATTGCCATATCAACCACTAAGTGATGACAAAATCAATTCTCTGCGTTCCAAATTTGGATGGTTGCAGATTTTGATTATTGATGAAGTATCCATGGTTGACCATCACCTTTTGTCATATGTTCATGGGAGATTGAGACAAATCAAACAAACTGGTGATTACTCCCTCTTTGGAAAAGTAAGTCTTGTAGCTGTAGGAGATTTTTATCAGCTGCCGCCTGTCAAAGGAACTCCACTTTATGCTGATCCAAAAGGAGTGAACCTTTGGGAAAACAACTTTGAAATTGCTGAATTAACTGAAGTTGTTCGGCAACAAGATGTATCTTTTGCTGAAACCTTAAATCGTCTGAGAGTTCGTAAAAAAAATGAACCTCTAAGCTCAAGTGACATCAACATGTTGAAGCAACGTGAAACAGGAGAAGAATGCGGGGATGTTCATATATTTCCTACAAATAAAGAGGTTGATGAATACAATATTCAGAGACTAAATGAGGTTTGTCCTGAGGCAATCAGTATTCGAGCTCAAGATTTTGTGAGAAATCCAAAAACTGGAAGGATTGAAAAAAAAGTTGGATTTCATTCAACCGTTTTCAACTCATGTTTGGCTAAATGTGTTTCCTTGGGTGTTGGAGCAAGAGTTATGTTAAAGAAAAATATTGATGTTTCGGATGGACTTGTGAATGGAGCCTTTGGTACAGTTGTCCATATTAGCAGAAGTGAAAAACAGGAAGATGATTATGATGATGACTTTCCATCAGCCATTCATGTGGAATTTGATGATCCAAATGTGGGAAAAATTCAGAGATCAAACCAACGACATAGATTTTCCCAAAATTCTACAGTAATTGAAGTTCAAGAAGATCAAGTCACAACCAACGGTGGTTTAAGACGCCAATTTCCACTTAGACTGGCATGGGCATGCACTGTTCACAAAGTGCAAGGGCTCACAGTAGATAAAGCTGTCGTATCCCTTGACAAGATATTTACTTCAGGACAAGCATATGTTGCATTGAGTCGTGTGAGAACTCTCAATGGACTAATAATTCAAAACTTCAAGGAGTCTGTAATATACTGTAATGATCAAATTGACTTGGCAATGAAAAATATACCAAAATTTCCATTAGAAAGTCACACTTTCTCAAAGACACCTGGTATATTTACAATTGCTCTTCACAATGTGCAAAGTCTTCAAGCTCATGTTCAAGATATTCAAGCTCACAGACAACTTATGAATGCAGATTGTATTTGTTTAACTGAAACATGGCTAAAAGTTGAAGACCAAGTACAAATACCAGGATTTATTTTCAAGCATAATCCAAGAGCTAAGTGCTATGACAACAGCACTCCACTTTTCAGTAATTTAAAACAACAGCGAGGAGGTGGAGTTGCTATTTACTGTTGTGAAAACATGTTTTTTAAAGTTATCATTCCAGAACCTTGCAATTTGGAATGTTTGTACTTCTCAGTTCCACATATCAGTTTGAATGCTGCTCTGCTGTACAGGCCTAATTCATATCAAATTGATGTGTTTCGACAAAATCTGTTACATGTTATTACTGAGCTGGAAAAACATCCAGGAAAGAAAGTAATTATGGGAGACTTCAATGAGGACATCTTAACATCATCTTCAATTAAGAAACTACTGGAAGTCCATGGATACAGTCAACATGTGCAATGTCCTACAACTGAAAAGGGTACGTTAATAGACCATGTCTATATTAAAGATGCAGAAAATGTTACAATTGAAATTGTTTCAACTTATTATAGTTACCATGAAGCAGTACTAGTTTCAGTAAAGTAATTGACATTTCTGGCACATAATGAAGACTGTATAACTGCATTTTTCTTTTATGTGCCCCTACCATGCTACAATTAATCTGAGGTCCATGGAGGTCTGTTCAAGTTCACAAGTGAAAACGGTACGTTATTAGACCATTTATTTCAAATCATATCATTAAGGTGAGACACAGCAGACAAAAACATCGATTTTTCATGCAGTGGTCAGTTTTGAGATTTTGGGCTAGTTTACTAATTCAATAAGTATTATTTCAAGCTGCTATAAAGAAAACATTGAAAATGAAGATGTTTATTTTATTACATTTTGTTTACTTGCGGCAGTAAGTTTCTCCCGAATTTACCAGGAAGTTAGTATTCCAACATGACATGCTGAGATCTGTCTGTTCACTGAAGTCTGTCATGACCGGGATAGTTGTAAAGCTTTGAGTCTCCTGCACAATGCCATGTAAACCAAATATGGGCATTTTCTTTCTATCAGTAATCAATCGTGAATGTCCAAAGGGGGATTTAAAGCTAACGAAGAAATCTCATTTAGAACTATTAAATCTTTAACTGCCGTTTTCTCAAAATTAGTTTTTGTATTTTATTGTCATTCTCCAGTAGAAACCTCTCCGCTTATGTAGCACCTATGTACACCAAACTTTCCAGTTATACACTTAGCAGTATTCTGAAGATATTTTCAGAGGGATTTGTTAATAAATCATTCCTGGCCTGATTTATGTGACATTTTAATAAAAAAATATGGCGAAAATTTATTTTTTTTATGGCCATGGACAGTATATTTTGATTCCCTAGTTAATGAAAGCATCCTGAAATCCCTCTAAGTTTTTATTTTCATCTTTTGTGTAAACCAAATGAAAAAATAATTTTGCACCTGGCTTTATCATATGTTCAGATCTATCTACTGAAAATATATACAAAATCGTGCATATTTAGTGACATGATGCCTAATTTGCATAATTAAACATACAAATTTCTAAAACTTGTAATACATTTTTTTATATACTTTAAGTAATCAACTGAGGAAGTTTCATGGTGATATCTATTATTTTAAAATTTTACCCTATTCCCCTTTAGTGTCTCGCCTTAACCCCTTACCTGTCACCCCCCTTTTTGAGAATGGACATTAAAATGCACTATTCAAGCTTAAGTGGTTGTAATTCAAGAATGTTTTGGAGTATAGACCCAAGTTGGTCTTAAAGGGAGAAAATAGCAGATTATTACTGAAATGAAAGCAGTTATTGAAGTTTAATTTTACATTAAATCAAATATTATTAAATATTTTTCTTTTATATAATATATATATATATATATATTACTAAATGTTTTACAAAACAATTACTATAAATCAAAGCCATATCTAACCAAGTTGTGTTCCAAATTTGAAGTTGGATATCAAAAAAATTTAAGTTCCCATGAGATGTTTACGCGTATTACCAAAAATAGCCACTGGGTGTCATTGAATTCCATTGAATTTAACTGTATGCATTCTACCATAACAAATTAATAAATTTCTGTCCAAATATCACTTCTGTCACAAAATATGGAACCTTGAGGCTCAGACCTTTCTGACAATGTGTTTTCTCAAGATTAGAAAATATTTTTATCATAAATTATGAAACATGACGCCCAAAAGTGGAGGAGCCTGATAAAATAATTTAGAGTACCATTTCTATGGTAACACAATGTCCAATTTCAAAACCGTTTTCACAGGATGAATTCTGAGATCATAAGCTTTCAAATGATACCTAATTTATGATAACTACTAAAATATGTGATGTAATAAAAAAAAGGCAATATAAAAGATAATATTATATATTAGGGGATAATATGCATATCCTACTTTTTAGAGTAAACGGGACAGTGTATATCTGCATACGGGACGATGACAGTTAAAGTGTTCAGAAAATTATTTCTGTTGTAATTTCTGCAAGTCCACTAGTATTTTATCAAGAAAGGTTTGGTCATGTAAGGTAATATGTCTGATTTATGCAGCACGCTGAACTAAGAAATGTATATAACTACACTGTCTATTCTTTTTTTGTCCATACCATGTGACACACATCTTGAGATTTCAAGGTCCATACAGTCCTGACCATTCCATACCAAGTTCTATCCATTGTTCATCGGGCACAACCCAGCACCTCCCATAATTGCTCTTCTTTCTGGAGCTCCAAAGCTACATCCAGTCAAGGTTTTTGTTGTTTATGCATTTCATTTGTTCAATTTGTGTATCTGATTTGTCTTGATCTTTTTAAGACAATGTCTCTGGTTTTTAGTTGAAAAATTGTTTTTGATCTAATTTCTGCCCTAGTCTAAGCCATCCAAACAACACTGGATGCTTCCAATCAGCATAGGAAGCATCCACAAAGACTGCCTGCATTCCTACAGTTGTCTTATAAAATGCAATTAAGTTAATAGGATTTCAAGAAAACATCTAAAAAAGATCTAGAAAACTTCACATAAAAAGGTAAGTTGACATGATTATGTACATTTTAATAGTTTAAAAAGAAAATATTTAAGGCACTACATCAACTAACAATATAATTTCAGATTTATAGACTGCAATGTCCACTACTGACAAAAAGGTAAGCTAACATAGTGTCTACATTAGTAGCAAAATATTGTTAAGTCTTCACTTCAGCAGTTCAACAAATGTATTTTTTTAGATTTCTGAAACACTGAAGTCATAACGTCCTCCATATACCCATCACAAGATTCTCTGCTCCACAAAATTCTCTGCTCCATGAACTTTTATAAAGAAGTGCACAAGTGATATAACAGTAAGTTTTATTGAAGTACATTTAAGTTGTTGACATTTATACAAGCACTGATTAATCTACTAATTGTACACTTTCAAGTTTGTACAGAAACTCAATAACTACTGTTGATATTTTGAAGTCCACATATCCCTATACAAATGACGGTAAGCTAACAGACCATGTGTATGTTAGTTGCGAAATGTTTTTAATGTAAAGACTTCACTTATTGCACTTTGTTCAATGAATGTAATGTTTTCAGATTTCTGAAATTCACCAAAGTCCTAACTTTCTCCATATATCCATCACAAGATTATCTGCACCATTAACTTTTATAAAGAATCGTACAACTATTAAGATGGTAGGTTTGATTGAAGAAAATTTAAGTTGTGGACATTTATACAAGCACTGATTAATCTACTAATGGTACACTTTCAGATTTGTGCAGCAACTCAATAACTACTGTTGTTATTTTGAAGTCCACAAACCCCTATACAAATGTCAAATGTCCCCATATACAAACTAACAGACCATGTCTATGTTAGTTGCAAAATGTTTAATGCGAAGACTTCACTTATTGCACTTTGTTGAATGAATGTAATATTTGCAGATTTCTGAAATTCACTGAAGTCATAATTTCCCATATACCCATCACAAGATTATCTGCTCCATGAACTCCTATAAAGAAGTCCACAGCTGATAAAAAGGTATATTTCATTGTATGTCTGCATAATTTAAATTGAAACGCTTTCATTCAAACCCTGATTAATCTACTATTGGTACACTTTCAGATTTGTGCAACAACTCAATAACCACTGTTGATATTCTGAGGTCCATAAACTCTTATACAAATTTTCACTACTGACAAAAAGGTAAGCTAACAAAAACATTGCCATTAAGAAGAAAATGTTTGTTAACCCTTTACTTTCACCAAGCAGTTTGTTCAATGCTTGTCATCTTTGCAGATAACTTCCTCCATATACCCATCTCAAGATTATCTGCTTCATTAACTTTTATAAAGAAGTTCACAACTGATAAAACGGTACATTTTATTGAAGTAAATTTAAGTTGTTGACTTTTATACAAGCACTGATTAATCTACTAATGGTACACTTTCAGATTTGTGCAGCAACTCAATAACCACTGTTGATATTCTGAAGTCCACAAACCCTTGTACAAATGTCCACTACCAACAAAAATGTAAGTTAACATACAATGTCTATGTTAGCTGCAAAATATTTTATGTGAAGACTTCACTTGGAGCATTTAATGAATGTAATATTTTCAGATTTCTGAAACACACTGAAGTCATAACTTCCTCCATGTACTCATCACAAGATTTTCTGATCCATGAACTCCTATAAAGAAGCCCACAGCTGATAAAAAAGGTATATTTCATTGCATGTCTGCAAAATTGAAATTGAAACGCTTTCATTCAAGCCCTAGTTAATCTACTTTCAGATTTGTGCAACAACTCAAAAACCACTGTTGATATTCTGAGGTCCATAAACTCCATAAACAATTTTTCACTACTGAAAAAAGGTAAGCTAACAGACATTTTCTACATTGATGGCTATGTTTTTTGTGTAAACCTTTTACTTTCACCAAGCAGTTTGTTAAACGCATGTAAACTTTGCAGATATCTGAAACGCACAAGTCATAACTTCCTCCCATATACCAATCGCAAGATTTTCTACTGCATGAACTTCTGTAAATTATACAACTGATTAAAAAAGGTAATATACAATGAATATATTCAAACGTGTTACTGAAAACATATAATTTTGTGATTTTTGATAACTTTATTGCTTTTCCCCTCTAGCAATAGTGACAACAACAGTCTTGTCAACTATCAATTCAGAAAATGTTCTGAAAGAACTTTAAACGTATGCAGGCAGTCAATTAATTTATTTTACTACTGAATACATCTCCACAGTAACAATGTTGAATGGATGGCTTGTATTATATTTGGCCTATGTACAGTTACTTAATATGTGCCAGCCAAAAGAGGATGGCCTGCCCCGGCTGAGTCTGGTTCCTCCCAAGGTTTCTTCCTTTACCACTCTGCTGATTATGCTCCACCCTTTGATCCAAGATGTTCCACCCTACTATTATGCTCCACCCTTTGATCCAAGATGTTCCACCCTACTAAGGGAGTTTTTCTTGCCACTGTCGCCTTTTGGCTTGCTCACTGGGGTATTAAGGCACATGTTCAAGATAAATATGTAATAAAGATTCTTTTTAATAAAATGATTGAAATATACTTTGTCTCTGTAGCCATTTACTTCACTTTACTGTCAGTGATTTTCTACTTGTACTAAATGGATATAGACTATATTTAGTATATGAATTGATTCTACACAAACTTGGTGTCTTTTACAAAAAGTGCATCATAAAACAGCTTAGTGGATAGAGCATTTACATAATTTTCATTTAATTTGTAGTATGCTATTATTTAACAGTTGTTTTTATTGTTTTGAAATACTAAAATTAGTAAGTGTCTTCAGGACAATAGTTAAAACGTTGTCCAACCTGAATGTTAATTTTAACTTTAACAATACTTAAAGCTTTAAACCAAACAAATGCATGTATAATAGTTTATGTAGTTAACTTAATTTATAAAAGCCAGCTTAATTAAAAAAAAATAGGTTTACTTAGACCATGACAACATCAAATCACACCCTTCTACTCTCTAGCTCACTACACACAATGCATAAAAGGAAATTGACATGAGAATGAACACATAAAGGCAAAAAGTATTAATATGAAGAAAATGCTTACATTGCAAGAATAGTAGATTGTCAAGGACTGCTATAGAAATCATTTTTGATCACAAAACTTTCTGAATACTCAAGACTTCAGGTGAGACTCAACATAGAATAAACAATGTTTCTAATCCCAGAAGAAAGATTAAAAAAATACTTAACTGGAAAATACAGAAACCATTTTATGAAGTTGGACAGGACTCGAACTCACAACCTCTGGGTGATGTGACTGTTACTCATCTAGTAGTACCATTGGGAAAACTGTTTTTTTTTTACATTTTTACCAAGATGCCAAAGTTCAATAAATCAAGTCAAGCGTTAATCTTTATATGAATGTGCCACATATCATATTCTAATGAGTTACTTTTCAGAAAGACACTATGTCTGTAACACAATGGTTTGGGCTCATGGCACATGGTTTAGCATTTTACGCTTAAGCTGCAGAGGAGAGGCTTCAGATTAAGAATGAGCACACAATAAGCACACAAAAGAATTACTTAGCATCTCAACCAGTTAAGCATGCTAAGATATCTTAATGCTAATGTAACTTATGGTTAGCCAATGTGGAGCCAGAAGAGCAAAAAGAGCAGAAATAGAATGTACATGAAGAACAGATAGGTTCAGAAGTACTTATGGATGAAATCAAAACAAGCAGCATTAGCGCAATAGATTAGAAAAATGCCTGAACAAAACAGGAATCAACACAATTTTTATACTCATCCAACACAGGGTTCGAACCTACAACCAGAACGGCTCAGGATTAGAAGCACATGGTTTAGCAGACTGCACCACTCAGAGGATGTACAATCACAAACTTCAGATGAGAGGCTTCAGTGTAAGAATGAGCACACAAAAGCAAGTTAACCAGATTAGCATGCTAAGCTATCTTAATGCTGATGTAGCTTATGGCTTATGATGACGTGGTACATCCAATCCTGGCAAAAAAGATATCCTCGGATTCGACATGACGCAAGGAATCGATAGAGACCAATTTTATGATTTTGTGACAAACTGTTCACAAGTTACAGCCTCTGAACCAATTATGGGTCGACCTCGTTAAGTTTGCGACATCATAACTTTTTTTTTCCAGTAGAGCAAAAAAATCGGGGACAGTACTTTTATGCGGCTCAGTCCGAAGATCATTTGAGTACATATTTGGACAAAATTAGACCAATTTTGAAGGAGGAGTAGCGAAAAAACTGTTTTACATTCGCTCCAATATGGCGGCCAGTCACATTGTTGAAAAATAACATATGAGATATCGTTGAAATCGGCATAAGCCAAGGAATATATTGACATAAAGAAATCAAATTTCAAGCAATGTTGGCAAAAGTTATAAGTGTTTTTTCAAAAAACAATGATATCTCTGGAACACTAGGTGGCGCTGTGATCAAACTTCTCATGTACCTTCGGGCCATGCTAATGATGATCCATACCAAATTTGGTGAAGAAATTTCAAATAGTTTAAAAGATATTGCAAATTATGACATCATTCAAAATGGCGGACACGTGGTACATCCCATTATGGCAAAATCGATATCCACGGATTTGTCATGACCCAAGGAATCGATAGACACCAAGTTTATAATTTTCTGACAAACTGTTCATAAGTTATTGGCCAAAATATGCATTTTCCATATCTCATGACCCGTAGGTGGCGCTGTTCCCAACTTTGGCATGGAACCTCAGATCATGCTTCCGATGAAGTGTACCAATTTTCGTTTCGATTGATCAAAGTTTGGCCGAGCTATAGCTTCTGAACCAATTTTGGGTCGACCTCGTTAAGTTTGCGACGTCATAACTTTTGATCAGAGAAGAATAAAAAAAATCGGGGACAGTACTTTTATGCGGCTCAGTCCGAAGATCATTTGAGTACATGTTTGGACAAAATTAGACCAATTTTGAAGGAGGAGTAGCAAAAAAACTGCATACTGTACTTTTCAAAATGGCCACTACTGTAATGGGCGGAGTCTTAATGTAAGATATTGGTTCTAATCAGCATGATGAGATGAATCAGGTGTACTAAGTTTCATTTTTCTAGATCAAAGGGTTCAAAAGTTATAACCATTTCAATGTTGAATTTTTGAACTGCTGGTGGCGCTATAGAGTTGGACCTAGAGACTCAAAAATTGCTACAATTACTTTTCATTACCATCACTACAAGTGTGCCAAATTTCATCATTTTCCTATGTATGGTTCATAGGGCTGCCATAGACTTCAAGAGGAGGAAGAAGAATAATAATAATAATAATAATAAGAAAACTAACAGATACAATAGGTGCCATAGCCCCTTCGGGGCTTGGCCCCTAATAATAAGAAAACTAACAGATACAATAGGTGCCATAGCCCCTTCGGGGCTTGGCCCCTAATAAGAAAACTAACAGATACAATAGGTGCCATAGCCCCTTCGGGGCTTGGCCCCTAATTAAAGCTGCAAGCAGCCTTTCCGGGGCCAAGCCCTTCTGGTTGTTTGGCTTGTTTGGATACATTATTTTTTACTAGGAATCTTTTGAACATTGCACAATTCACATGGTTTAACATTTGCTACACATTGGAAATGATTTAACAATCTTCAAAGTTAAAGCCTTTTGCTTTACTTAGTATTTGGTTTACACTCATACACTGTGGTTTGCTTAATAATTTTACAGAGACTTAAGATGTTGAAGGTAGAATCGCTGTAGCACAATGCGGAGCCAGAAGAGCAAAAACAGCAGAAATAGAATGTACATGAAGAACAGATGGGTTCAGAGGTACAGATAGGATAAAATCAAAATGAACAGAAGTTCTGATGAGAACGAACACAGAACGTAGAAAAAAACACACACTTATTTCTAATCCCAGTGTAAGAAACATTAGTAGAGCTCTTACCCAGATAATAAAGGAGTTCAAATGACAATTTTATACACAATTTCAAAGTCGCCCCACACTGGTCTCGAACCCACGACCGGAAAGGTTCGGGATTCATGACGCATGGTTGAACAGATTGCGCCACCCAGAGGACATGTTTTACAAAGCTGCAGAGGAGAGGTTTCAGTGTAAGAATAAGCAGACAAAATACATGTTAACGAGATCAGCATGCTAAGCTAGCTTAATGCTAATACAGCTTATGGTTATCCTGATAGCTGAAGAGCCACATTAGAAAGAATGGCATCTGGTTAGCATGCTAACCAATTATTATGCTAAGTTAACTAGCATAAGGCAAAATACACAGGCTAGGTCAACTTCGAAGATGAATATCTCAGGAACGGTAGCAAATATCAAAAATCTGTTCAGTCATTTCTGTGCGGCTCGGTCCAAAGATCATCTGATAAAATTTTTGACAAAATTGAGCAAAATTTGAAGGAGGAGTAGCGAAAAAACTGTTTTTCATTTGTTCCAATATGGCGGACAGTCACATTGTTGGAAAATGACAAATGAGATATCGACGGAATTGGCATAAGCCAAGGAACATAATGACGTAAAGAAATCAAAATTTGAACAATGTTTTCAAAAGTTATAAGCGTTTTTGCAAAATACCTTATATCTCTGGAACACTAGGTGGCGCTGTGTTCAATCTTCTCATGTACCTTCAAAGCCTTGTGTTGATCATCCATACAAAATTTTGTGAAGATATGTCAAATAGTTTAAAAGTTATTGCAAATTATGACAAAATTCAAAATGGCGGACACGTGGTACATCCCATCCTGGCAAAATCGGTATCCATGGATTCGGCATGACCCAAGGAATCCATAGATACCACATTTATGATTTTCTGACAAACTGTTCAAAAGTTATTGACCAAAATAGCTATTTTCCATATCTCATGACCCGTAGGTGGCGCTGTTCCCAACTTTGGCACGGACCCTCAAACCATGCTTCCAATCAAGTGTACCAATTTTTCTTTCGATTGATCAAACTTTGGCCGAGATACAGCCTCTACACCAATTTTGGGTCAACCTCATTAAGTTTGCGACATCATAACTTTTGAACAAAGATGAATAAAAAAATCTGTTCAGTCATTTCTATGCGGCTCAGTCCAAAGATCATTTGAGCAAATTTTGGACAAAATTGGACAAATTTTGAAGGAGGAGTAGCGAAAAAACGGAATACTGTACTTTACAAAATGGCCACTACTGTAATGGGCGGAGTCTTAATGTAATGTATTGGTTGGGATCAGAATGATGAGAGGAATCAGGTGTACTAAGTTTCATTTCTCTAGATCAAAGGGTTAAAAAGTTATAACCATTTCAATGTTGAATTTTTGAACTGGTGGTGGCGCTATGGAGTTGGTCCTAGAGACTCAAAAATTGGTCCAATTACTATTCATTAGCATCACTAGAAGTGTACCAAATTTCATCATTTTCCTATTTACGGTTCATAGGGCTGCCATAGACTTCCATTGGCGGAAGAAGAAGAATAATAATAATAATAAGAAAACTAACAGATACAATAGGGGCTATCCCCTTCGGGGCTTGGCCCCTAATAAGAAAACTAACAGATACAATAGGGGCTATCCCCTTCGGGGCTTGGCCCCTAATAAGAAAACTAACAGATACAATAGGTGCCTTGCCCCTTCGGGGCTTGGCCCCTAATAAGAAAACTAACAGATACAATAGGGGCTATCCCCTTCGGGGCTTGGCCCCTAAATATAGCTGCAAGCAGCAATACAGGGGCCAAGCCCTGAAGCAGCAGCAACTCTCCCCATCCCTCCCCTCCCTGCCCCTCTCCTGATCCCTGCCCCTCTCCTGACCCCTGCCCCTCTCCTGCCCCCTCTGCCCCTCTCCTGCCCTTCCTTGAATTTTTGAACTGGTGGTGGCGCTATAGAGGTGGTCCTAGAGACTCTAAAATTGGTCCAATTACTATTCATTACAATCACTACAAGTGTGCTAAATTTGAAAAAAAAAACAGCTGTTTTAGTAGTACAAGTGAAAATGAACTCAATATGAAGATGTTTTATATAAATTTGCTGCATGTTATATTTATGGAGATCCTTTCTCAGATACACATCATGTGTGGAACTAAAACAACTTTTCCACCACTTAAGGCCACAGTACCTTTTCAGTCTGGACATGTGCCACACAGGAATCGAACCCACGACCGTAATGGTTCGGTATTCATGACACATGGTTTAACAACTTGCGCCACTCAGAGGACGCAAATTTCTAAGCTGTAGAGGAGAGGCTTCAGTGTAAGAATAAGCACACAAAAACATGTTAACGAGATTAGCATGCTAAGCTAGCTTAATGCTAATGTAGCTTATGGTTATCCTGATAGCTGAAGAGCCACATTAGAAAGAATGGCATCTGGTTAGCATGCTAACCAATTATTATGCTAAGGTAACTAGCATAAGGCAACAAACACAGGCTAGGTCAACTTCGGAGATGAATATCTCGGGAACGGTAGCAAATATCAAAAATCTGTTCAGTCATTTCTGTGCGGCTCGGTCCAAAGAACATCTGATCAAATGTTGGACAAAATTGAGCAAGATTTGAAGGAGGAGTAGCGAAAAAACTGTTTTTCATTTGTTCCAATATGGCGGATAGTCACATTGTTGGAAAATGACAAATGAGATATCGACGGACTCGGCATAAGCCAAGGAACATAATGACGTAAAGAAATCAAAATTTGAACAATGTTTTCAAAAGTTATAAGCGTTTTTGCAAAAGACCCTATATCTCTGGAACACTAGGTGGCGCTGTGTTCAATCTTCTCATGTACCTTCAGGACATTGTGTCGATGATCCATACTAAATTTTGTGAAGATATGTCAAATAGTTGAAAAGTTATTGCAAATTATGACAAAATTCAAAATGGTGGAGACGTGGTTCATCCGATCTTGGATAATTCAGTATCCACGGATTTGGCATGATGCAAGGAATCCATAGATACCACATTTATGGTTTTCTGACAAACTGTTCAAAAGTTATTGGCCAAAATAGCAATTTTCCAGATCTCATGACCCATAGGTGGCGCTGTTCCCAACTTTGGCATGGAACCTCAGATAATGCTTCTGATGAAGTGTACCAATTTTCGTTTCGATTGATCAAAGTTTGGCCGAGATACAGCCTCTTAGCCGATTTTGGGTGGACCTTGTTAAGTTTGGGACATCATAACTTTTGAACAGAAATGAATAAAAAAAATCCGTTCACTCACTTCTGTGCGGCTCAGTGCATTGATCATTTGAGCAAATTTTGGAGAAAATTGGACAAATTTTGAAGGAGGAGTAGCGAAAAAATGGAATACTGTACTTTTCAAAATGGCCACTACTGTAATGGGCGGAGTCTTAATGTAAGGTATTGGTTGGGATTAGGGTGATGAGAGAAATTAGATGTACTAAGTTTCATGTCTCTAGATCAAAGGGTTCAAAAGTTATAACCATTTAAATTTTGAAATTTTGAACTGGTGGTGGCGCTATAGAGTTGGTCCTAGAGGCTCAAAAATTGGTCCAATTACTATTCATTAGCATCACAAGAAGTGTGCCAAATTTCATCATTTTCCTATATACGGTTCATAGGGTTGCCATAGACTTCCATTGGCGGAAGAAGAAGAAGAAGAAGAAGAAGAAGAAGAAAACTAACGGATACAATAGGTGCCTAGCCCCTTGGGCTTGGCCCCTAATAAGAAAACTAACAGATACAATAGGTGCCTCAGCCCCTTCGGGGCTTGGCCCCTAATAAGAAAACTAACAGATACAATAGGTGCCTCAGCCCCTTCGGGGTTTGGCCCCTAATTATTGCAATCAGTAGACTTTTTATTTTTAAACTTACTTACTACTTCTAAGACATCACTATCACATACTCCTCCAAGAAACATTGTGTTAATATTATCAAATGTAGGACTAATATATTCCTTATTAAACTTTGGTAGCTCATTAGCCAAATTTGGACCAATATTAACAAAATACTGGTTAAAGGCATCAACAATAGCCTCTTTATTTTCTAATGTTGTATTATTATGTTTGAAACACAATGGAAAATCTCTGTCTTTATGATTTTTCATTACGTTATTAATAATCCTCCAAGTACCCTTTATATCATGTCTATATCTTTGCAATAGCTGGTCATAATAATCCTTTTTTTGCTTTCTTAGTACTGATAGTAGTTTGTTTTTGTATTTTTTATACTGTTCCTCTTTTCCCTTGGTTGGACACTTAATAAAATCCATGTAGAGCTTATTCTTCTTTTTACATGCAGTGTTTCCCCTACAATGTATTAAGCAGCGGCGCAGCTGTAATATCACGACATTCACTTAAACACCTAAAAACACTGAAACATGGTGACCGGCGGTGCTGCTAATGGGCTCTGAATCCACTTTCCAAAGGAAGAAAGAGCAACAAATGGAAATATTTTTGATTAGGCTAATGTCACGTTGCCATAAGGGGCCGTTCACATTCACGTTCACATGCAAATATTTCAAATGTGGGCGCGCGGCAAGCGCGCTCAGAAGCGACACGGCGCGCTCGTTTTCTCAGGCGCGCCTCTGTTCATGGTTACATAGCAACAACAGACGCCACAGGAGAGCGAGCAAGCGCTTGTGGAAAGGAGAAAGCGATACGAACTTTTCTCCGTTGAAGTCTATGGGGTCGCTGTGTCCATTTTTTTTACTGTCTATGGAAAATATGCCGTCCCGCCCCTCCGTGTTCGCCGATCAGGTTTCATTCTCGCGCAGCTTGTTTAGTAACTTCACGTGCGGGCCTTTTCCGCTCCGTGTTTGCGCCGCGCTATCGGTTCCGTGTGTGTGTGTGCAGGGCCGGCTTTGCCAACAGGCGACTCTCGCCTTGGGCACCAAATAACCTAGAGCCGGCCCTGCGTGTGTGTGTGTATCGGCGCACTGCGCTCTCTGCTCAATGTTCCGCTCTGTATTTGCGCTGCGCGTTCTGCTCCTTAACGGCCCAAACGCTCCAATCATGTACCGATCACGCACTGGAAAAGCAAAGTCCGCTCAAATAACGTGAAATTTCTCTGTAGTAGACTTCTGTTTGCTGAGCTGGTATAGTCATGCTGGGCAACAATGGTAAAATTACCTGCTCTGATCACATGCTCTGGTAATAATAGCTTTGTATGACTATACTTTATTTTGATAATTAGTCAAAAAATAAATCTGTTAAATCTGAGTATGTTGCATAGAACTGAATAAAGAATAATATATTGATATTTTATATTTTAATATAGGGCTATTTTCTGTCCAATTTGTGTGGACATTTTTCTTTTTTTCCCCTTTTTTGTGTGTTTTATTTAATGAGTGATTCTACATTTAAATATTGATGATTACAAGTTTGGGGGAAATACGATTAATTGTGATTAATCACAGCAAATTGTGCGGTTAATTCGTTAATTTTTTTAATGATTCCCAGCCGTAATATATATATATTTTTTACATATTGCCCCTTTCTTACATTTGAGCCCCTGCCCCTGATGAACTCTTTGCACGTCCCTGGAGGTTAGTGAAGTAAAATAGGCTATGCAAGCTAGTCACCTTTTAAACTTGAAGTTTCATTTGGATTTGAATGTTCAAAATGTCTACAGGATAAAACAAATGAAAGTACTGGTTACATGATGATGTATCTACTGTAAGTGCTAAAGTGTGTTACAGAAAAAAGATCAGTAGTGCAGGTGAGGGAGGGAAAGAGTTTAAATGTTTCACTATCAATTTCTACCTTACAGCTGAAAATTAACACAAAAGAAAAACATGAATAATCCTGTCCTAATCCTGTTTGTGACCAGTTCAAGGTGTGCTGCAATAATCATGCCTTCTGTTGATGGTATGTCAAATTTGTATGTCTCAAAATGTCCATTTCTATCCGCAAAACTTGCCAGAAGTCATGGTTTAAGGGGTTGTTAAAAAAAAAACTAATCTTACGGGGGTGCATGCCCCCGGACCCCCCGCGAGCGGCTTGGTAACAACCTCCGGCAGGTAACAGCACCGCTGCTAGAAAAATTTATAGGGGAAACACTGACATGACTTTTCTAAACTCTATGTCATCCAAGGTAACAGCCTTTTTTTTGTTTCTGTTTACATTTTCTCAAAGGACAATAATTATCTAGCCTGGCTAATGTCGAGACTTGGTCTGGGAACCACGTGTTCATTTTCTCGTACTTGAGGCGTGGTTTACGAATGCCCAGAGCCGTTTATTGGGCGCTATGAATGTCTATCAAATGCGCCTGTACGTAGCTCATAGCCAATCGCTTCAATTATACCAGATGACGTATGTAGAGTGACAGAAATTCAACAAGGAAAAAGACGATGGGTCAAAGATTTATTTGTACACGATGGCGTTTAGCGAATATTACCGTTTGTGCAAGATAAATATAAGGGTAGAAGGTAACGTCGAGTCTGATGCCATGTTGGATCCATAGATATAAACAAACTGCTTCGGTGTCGTCATCGTCTTGCTGCTCCCTCCCCGTTCTGTGATTGGTTCCATTTTTCAGGGGAAAATCTGGTCCATGGTGTCCAGACTGCCTAGCAGCGTGAATAAAATCGCGCTGCGAGCAAGGCAGTATGGGGAAACCCAGGCTAATAATTATCATAAATTTGGGTAAATATTTCCAAAAATGCATTATATGAATCATTAACATCTTCAACATAAACATTTTGCCAATTTTGATTTAATAATTCTATTTTCATAGCTTCCGTAGCTCCAGATAATTTTAATGTAACTAAATTTAAATTTTGTTGTTCCATTCTTAAATGTAACTCATTCAACATGTCCAACACAGTAAACACAGGTAAATGATCAGTAATATCTGTTACTCGAAATCCACTTTTAGTTTTCACATTAGATTTGTTTATAAAAATATTATCAATCAATGAGGCACTATCTTTAGTTATTCGTGTTGGTTTCAATATTAATGGATAAAAACTTAAACTAAACATAGTATTAACAAATTCTGATGTTTTAGTATGCTCATTAGATTTTAATAAATCAATATTGAAATCTCCACAAACAAAGGTAAACTTTTCATTATGCTTCTCAAGCATCTCTGATATTATCTTACTGAACTTATCTATACAGGAACCTGGAGTCCGATAAACACAACTAATTGACATATTTTTAGATCTATTGCCCTCAATTTCAACAGATAAACATTCCATCAAATTATCAATAGAAAATGTCATATTAACAATAACTTTACATTTTAAATTATACCTTACAAATAATGCAACACCACCTCCCCTTTTATTGTACCTATTCTGAACAAACATTTGATATCCATCTAAACCATCCAACAGGTATTTTTCTTCACTGATCCAAGTTTCAGAAATCGCTATCACACTAAATTTCTCCATAAAGGTTTGCAAGTAACTTTTAATTTAAAAAAAAAATTACTTTGCATACTCTTGCTATTAAAGTGAATCAGTGAAAAAAAAAAACCCATCCCCACATTAAAACTTTCATCAGAGTAATACTCGCAGTCCTGTTGAAAATTATGGCAGAAATGGGTCTCTGGATCTATTTCATTTTCTACATCAAAAAATTTGTGATCTTCAAAATCAAAACACTTAAGGTGTCTATCACTCATGTCTATACAATCTGTCACTCATGTCTGTACAATCTGTCACCCTTCTTCATCTTTCATCTGTATTTATCCAGCTCAGAGACACAATTGATGGCTAAGATTTTAGCCTGCTCCAGTGGACCATTAAGTTTTATCATTATTTTGCAATTCCTGGTCCATGTAGCCTGTATTTTTTTCTCTTTCTTCAAAATCCTTGCTTGATGTGCAATCTCTGCATTCTTCTTGGTTAGATGTTCGTTCACAAACACATCTGTACCCTTTAGTTTTTGTGCAACTTTCAACAATTCAATTTTATATTTTTTTCCCACAAATCGAATGATGATATTTGGTCTCTTATTCTGTTTTTGTAGACTTGGATTCTTTTTTTGTGGGACTGTATGACAAGCAGCTATAGTTTTTCTGTCCAATGAAATGTCTTTACTGCTGAAAAACTCAATGACTTGCTGCTCAAGTGAGAGTAGTTCACCTGATGGTGCGTCCTCTCCTTCATTGTCCCCTGCTGTTATCCGTGCATAAGTGCGATGTGTAGTCTTAAGTCCAGATATCACCACATCATCCATTCTTGTGTACTGTTCCAGGTCCTCCACTCTTTTTTCCAAAGCTTCTATCTTCTCATCCTTTTCTTTAATGATCGCTTTCAGTTGTTGTACATCTCCAATCAGACGCATTAGGCTTGTCTGTTGCTTTAGCACTTTACTAAGCTTCTCTGACATGACATTCAGTGACAGCTTAACTTCTTCCTTATCTTTCGCCAAACTTGGAGCCATTTTTGCTGATTGTTAGTTGCTGAGGCTTCAGGTAATTCAACAGGCCTTTTGCTGGTTAGCCAAGCACATGTTGTAAAAAGAGTGCTTAGAGGGTCAAAAACCGCAGAAATAATACTGCAAGTTCAAGCATTATTTGTACATCAATACGCAGATCATGAGCAAACACTTGGATGTCAAGTGATCTTTAACCCTCTGGGGACCAAAAACGTGCCCGCGCGTTTTGCTCGTTTTTTTTTTAGCAATGTAAATTAAGTTCATAATGCTCTGTTAATTTTGGTCTTTCATTTTCGTGTTATACATCAATCGATCCTGTTCAGTTTCTATTTTTTTTCTGTGTACTCAAAATAAAAATAAAGTGTTTTGCTTTTTGCCAAATAAAGAAAAATTAACATGATGCGAGTTCTGCACTCTCTCTGTCCGTGAACTCCAATTTGAAACGCGTTCGAAAATGATCTGTAACTCCGCGAAAGTTCAGTCAAACAGGCAAACATACCCACGGGCATCAAGCTTGAGATAGCATCTTTTAAATGAAGTAATTTTTATAAAAAACAAATATTCCCAGCTTGTGAAATCTGTATTAAAAGAGAGTGATTCCAGTTGAGCTCATTAGAGCTCATTCAAATGTAATGTGACCACACCCCGGAGAGCGCGCGCTATTCAAACGCAAATTCTGAGAACCACTTCAGTCCTGTGAAACGCCCATCAGCTGTAAACACAGCGCACCGCGAGTGATGCATAATATAGCCTACATAACAAACAGTGAGCAATAGATCCCGCTGAGGAGTGAGGTAGGCTAAATTATCTTTTCTCAAGTGTTAATGTGGAATAACGTTATGGAATAACGTTAGTGTAAGCCTATGTAAACCGCAAAAAGATGAATCGCGTTTCTGTAGATGAATGAAGGGTACATATTTGTAAAGATATGTACCCTTCAGGTTCTCAGAATTTGCGTTTGAATACCGCGAATGAATGTTTGCCTGTTTGAAACAGAATGTTTGCCTGTTTGACCTAAATATGAATAGCGTGTCTGTGTGTGAAAGAATAAACCGCTTTAATCAACTAAAATGCTTGGCTATACTGAGATGAGTAAAAATCGACTGAAATATGTTGAAATAAAATGTCTGTATAAGCAACATATTAAATTGCAAATATTTGCTAATATTTTATGCTAATATTTCATAAAAACAACGTTATAGTCAGGCGAAATATGAAAGACAACATTTTGTTGACTAGATTTGGGTACAGTTTTTACTGTAGAATATACTGCCACATCAAATATATATATTTTGTCAAAAATAAAGTCATCAACTAAGATGTTAGATGTTCCAATGTTGGCTATATTCAAACTAATGAATACATATGATAATAGGCCTATAATTATTTTTTTACAAAGAAAGAGTACACTTCAAATATTGTTGAAATTGTAATTATTGTTGTAATTGTAACCTTTTTAATAAAATAGCAAAACATATGATAAAATGTAGGCCTATAATCATTTTTTTTTTACAAAGAAAGAGTACACTTGAAATATTGTTGAAATTGTAATTATTGTTGTAATTGTAACCTTTTTAATAAAATAGCAAAACATATTTACAAGATAGATGTAAGCAAAATCTTAAATGGTCAATATAAGTCTTCTTCTAAATATATCTTTTGTCCTTGCATTGTGGCTCAGTCAGTGTCACACCTGAATGAATGGCTCATTATGCAGAGTGGGTGGGACATTGTATTCTCAGGTGTAAACCACTCCTCGTTCACGCCAAGTAAAACCTGTCTTACCCAATTTAAATCAATGTATTGTTTTATGTGAACGATAAAGCAAGACTATTTTCACATAATTTTGAAGCCAGAACTCGAAGCGACAACATCCATTAGTCAAAAGTCTTGTGGACATATATTTAGTATGTGTTTTGTGGTCTTATTTCAGCAACTTTCATTTTTATTTTTTTCAATAACCACGCATAAACATTATTCTCTTAAAAATACAAACATGTACATACATGTTACTTACATATTATGGTAGCCCCGTTTGTGCTATATAGAGTGAATTTACACCTTTGCCATTAACATGTTTATAAATAACTGAAAAAAGCACAAATGTCAGGGCATGTCAAAACATCCCAAGGGCCCCAAAAACACCCTGGTCCCCAGAGGGTTAAGATATTCAATAGATTGCAAAGCTGAACTGCT
The DNA here is from genome assembly GCA_022828995.1 of Vimba vimba. Lineage (NCBI taxonomy): Eukaryota > Metazoa > Chordata > Actinopteri > Cypriniformes > Leuciscidae > Vimba > Vimba vimba. The sequence continues at coordinate 408,628 of JAKKIH010000027.1, read as the reverse complement.
GAACTGCAAAGCCCTCCTAACCAGCAGCCATCTTGGAGACATCCATGTGATTTTTCAATCACACACTCAAATGTATTTTTAGTATGATTGTTTTGACAAAGTAAACAGCCCTGCGTTACTCCACAATTTTAATTCGTCAAATAAACTGACCTGTATAAGTAATAATTCAGAACTTAAAGATTTTTATTAGAATAAAATAAAATAATCTGAATTTAAGTGATCAAACGTTCAAAACCAAAAAGTTCAAGTTCAGGAAAGAAGGAGGTGAACATTAAACGTAACATAAAATAAACAAACAACAAAACGAAAGCGGCCGACTGTGGCTCTTCTACCTGAATCCCGTCAAGGGGGTCGCACACCGGACGAGAAGCACAGCGCCACGTCTTTAAAATTAATTATTCTCTATGAGAGTACACACATTGGCAGCGCCATTCGGCGTCTGTCCGCGCGCCCAGCAATGGCTCAGGACCTTGTTCAAAATCCTGCTGCGCCACAGAGTGCCATTTACATAGTTTTAGATTAAATTTACATTATATTTGTCTCAAATCGTTGTTAATGTATAATACACTATATATGTATATTCATCAAACGATGTGGCATCCTTTCGTTCATAACACATTACCCAGTCCATATTAGTATAGATATCCAGCATGATATTTTTCCCCATTGAGATCTGATGTGTTTTCAAAGTGTTCCTTTAATTTTTTTGAGCAGTTGTCTATATATATATATATATATATATATATATATATATATATATATATATATAAATATAGCTGCGAGCAGCGATGGAGGGCCCTTTAGGTAACTAAAGGCATCGGGGTTGCGGTGCCACCGGCTTGGGCCCGTAATCGCTGCTCGCAGCTATATTTTGGGCCCAAGCCCTGAAAGGGCGAAATAATATTTATTATTAGGGCCCGAGCACCGATGGTGTGAGGACCCTCTTGGAATTGCTCTGTTTATTATTATTAGGGCCCAAGCCCTGAAAGGGCAAAGGCCCTATTGTTTTCGGTAGGATTATTATTATTATTAGGGCCCAAGCCCTGAAAGGGCGAAGGCCCTATTGTTTTCGGTAGGATTATTGTTTATTAGGGCCCAAGCCCTGAAAGGGCGAAGGCCCTATTGTTTCCGGTAGGATTATTTATTATTATTCTTATTTTTTTGTCAACCTTTCGGGCACTTTTGGGGCCCTTAACATGCTCGAAAACTCTTGAAACTTTGCACACAGGTCAGAACCCGCGGCCATCAGGGCCGGGCTAAAGCTGGTACCCGGGCGTGGCAGGGGGGCTCAACAGCGCCCCCTGGAACAGCATCCAAAAACTTGGTCCATAAATCAAACACGCTTGCATGTAATAATATGAAACTCGGTACACATATAGATCTCATTGGGCCGAACAACTTTCATGCTCTAAGTTTTATGCCAGCCCAACAGGAAGTCGGCTATTCAGGGTTGTTTGAAAAACGTATGCTGTGGAATTTAATGTACTCCTCCTACAGAATTCATCCGATCCCCACCAAACTCGGTCAGCGTGAAGTCAAGACATTGAGGATGCTAAATTGCGGACGGATTTTTTATATCTCGAACGGTTTGGCCGTGGCGAGGAAACAAATTTATGGCGAGAAAAGAGAAACAGGAAGTGTGTTATAACTTCTGCATACATTAACTGATCTTGATAAAACTTCAGCAGTGTGTTCGTTTTCAGAGGCCGATCACATTGATGTGACTATTGTGAGTCAAAGTTATAGCGCCACCAACTGGCAGCAGGAAGTGTGTCACTTTCAAAATTCTTTGAAATCACCCTCTTATGTTTACCCGATTTGCTTCAAACTTTATGTGTATAATGTAGACACCCGGCAGATGTAGACCTGTGAAAGGATTATTGATATCTTAGATACTGTTGCCGTGGCAACGCATCAAACTTTGATATTCTTTTCGGATGCGTTTGAGACTCTTAGCATGCTTGAAATTGGATGAAACTCGACAGATACATCACATTTATTAGCCAGTAGACATGTGAAAAGTTTCAGAAACGGGCGTGGAAGGGGGGCTCAACAGCGCCCCCTTGAATGGGGTCTGAAAACTTGGTCCATATATCAAACACGCTTGCATGAATTAATATGAAACTCGGTACACATATAGATCTCATCGGGCCGAACAACTTTCCCTCTGTCAAGTTTCACGCCAGCCCAACAGGAAGTCGGCTAATATGGGTTGTTTGGAAAACGCTTGCTGTGGAATGTGAAATACTCCTCCTAGAAAATTCATCCCATCCCCACCAAACTCGGTGTGCATGAAGTCAAGACATTGAGGATGCTAAATTGCGGACGGATTTTTGATATCTCGAACGGTTTGGCCGTGGCAAGGAAACGAATTTATGGCGAGAAAAGAGAGACACGAAGTGTTATAACTTCTGCACACATTAACTGATCTTGATGAAACTTCAGCAGTGTGTTCGTGGTAAGAGGCCGATCAGATGGATGTGACTATTGTGAGTCAAAGTTATAGCGCCACCAACTGGCAGCAGGAAGTGTGTCACTTTCAAAATGTTTTTGACAAAAGTGGGGGGGTTAGTTTTACCCACAATTACAAAAATCAGTACGTATATTGGTCTCATCGAGCCGGACAACTTTCTAATTTACAGGCATTAGCTGCAACCAACAGGAAGTCAGATATTTTGGTCTGAATATGGATTTTTTGTTAAATCAGCCTCTGAGTTTTTAGTTACTCCTCCTAAAAGGTTTATTTTATTCCCACCAAACTTTTTCAACATGATAAAAATATATTAATGATGCTAAATTGTAAACGGATATTGAATATCTCAAACGGTTTTGCTATGGCGAGGGATTAAATTAATGTCAAAAAGGAAGCAGGAAACATCTCATAACTTCTAAAAATGTAATTATACACCATTTATTTTTATATAAAATTATACAAATATTAGAACTATTTTATTCTGTTTTTGCAATTCAAGAAGTATGAAAAAGTTAAAAACAGGCTATTTAGTGCTATTTGGTTCAACAAAAAAGCAAACATAGGGCTATACTGCACTCTTGTGTCCAAAAGGATATCAAAATAGTATATAAAACGTTTTACTAGGTAGGCCTATTGTATTTAAATATAAATTTATTAGGTATATGACTGTGAGGATATTTTCCCATCGGTTAATCGACGTGTGACACGAGCGGGTGCTTTTAAATCGCTAATATAAAAGTGAAAGTAAAGATGTCCGCACAGACATTGATAATGGTGCACACACGTTGGAAAGAATGATACTTTTAAACATAACACTAAACCGCCATTAGGTGTCGCCAGGCGACCATCTTAATGAGCGAGTCATTGATCCATTCGTTCAAACGATTCGTTCCAATGACTGAGTCATTCATGATTGAGACAGATGTTTATGGATTGACCATTGAATCTTTAAGTCAACCGATTCGTTTCAAAATGCTGAATCATTCAGTAATGAGAAAACAAGTTGCTGTGAGATGCGCAATGGTTCTGCTGTGATCTTTGTTTAACTATTTTTGCTGCTGAAACAGAACAAAAACAGTCAATATTGCATCTAAAATGTAAGTGACTTAATTGTAACTGTTTATTAACCTGTTGTATGAAATCAATGTCACAGTTTCAATCGTGATTGTATTCAGGAAATAGTTGCCTACTCGTCAAGTGAGGTTGCTTAACTCTATCATATGTAATAAAATATATAAAAACTCCATATTTGTAATTTTTATAGTCAGTATGTTGTTAACTGGTTTGCTTTTTTGTGTGCTGCGCTCATTTGTTTACAATTCTCCTGGAGAAGCAGCATGAGCCTCAGCAGTGCAACCTTGTTACCATTGATCAGTAATACATTCATTTTTAACTGCTGATTGCAACTTAAAATGAATGTAATGAAATTAGAATAATCTCTCGTTTTAGTGACTCCCAAGTTATTTTTTTGTTATTGACGTTCTAATCAGGCTATACTCTGGTCGGGCAAGTACAATTCTCTTTCAGGTAGGCCTATTGTATTTATATATAAATATATTAGGGATGTGACTGTGATAAAATTTTCCCACCGGTTAATTGACGTGTGACACCGCTGAGGGCTTTTAATTCGCTAACTATAGTATACTATATACTAGTAAAATACAGACGTCCGCACAGACATTGATAATGGTGCGGAGTAGAGCGAGCATTTTCAATGTATTCCTATGGATGTAGGAATTAACTAAAACATTTTATTTATGTTTTTGTGTCCACTGTTCAACCGCAACCGCGTCACACACACACACACATTGCAGAATTGCAATCTTGACATCGCAGCCTGTTCATTATAGCCCTAATACAATATAATAATAAAAATAGTCAACCTAACATAAACGAATTACACTGCTCTGTTTAAATAGTCAGTAGTACAATTGGTACCTTTCACAGAAAGCAGAGCTCCACTGTGATGTTTCCAAGCACATTTTTGCGCGTGTGAAGAGGATGATTTTTTCCATCGATATTGGAACACGAGTGAAGTACAAAGCCTATAATAAAGAATAGTTTAGCATCCAAATACATCGCAAATATAGAAACATTTTGATTCTAATGAGAGGGTTACGTGAGACCAACACTGCTTACTTTCGTTTTTATTTTTACATTAAATTTAAAGGATTTGTTGTGGAATATTTTGAGTGTATCATAAAATCAGAATAAGGTAAGACAAGTAATATTTTCTGTCTTATATATATATATACAAGTGTGTATATATATATATATATATATATATATATATATATATGTATATGTATGTGTGTGTATGTATATATATATATATATATATATATATATATATATATATATATATATATAGATAGATAGATAGATAGATAGATATTTATATATATATATATATATATATATGTGTGTGTGTGTGTGTGTGTGTGTGTGTGTGTGTGTATATATATATATATATATATATATATATATATATATATATATATATATATAAATATAGCTGCGAGCAGCGATGGAGGGCCAAAGCCGGCCGCACCGCCATCCCCGGTGCCTTTAGGTAACTAAAGGCTCCGGGGTTGCGGTGCCACCGGCTTTGGCCCGTAATCGCTGCTCGCAGCTATATTTATTATTATTATTCTTATTTTTCTGTCAACCTTTCGGGCACTTTTGAGACCCTTAACGTGCTCGAAAACTCTTGAAACTTTGCACACAGGTCAGAACCCGCGGCCATCAGGGCCGGGCTGAAGCTGGTACCCGGGCGTGGCAGGGGGGCTCAACAGCGCCCCCTTGAACGGGGTCCGAAAACTTGGTCCATAAATCAGACACGCTTGCATGTAATAATATGAAACTCGGTTCATATATAGATCTCATCGGGCCGAACAACTTTCGTACTTTTACTTTTTACGCCAGCCCAACAGGAAGTCAGCTATTAAAGGTTGTTTGGAAACGCATGGTCTGGTATTTGAAACACTTCTCCTAGGGAATTCACCCGATCGCCACCAAACTCGGTGTGCATGAAGTCAAGGCATTGAGGATGAAAACTTGCCAGGGGATTTTTGATATCTCGAACGGTTTGGCCGTGGCGAGGAAACGAATTTATGGCGAATAATGAAAACAGGAAGTGTGTTATAACTTCTGCATACATTAACTGATCTTGATGAAACTTCAGCAGTGTGTTCGTTGTAAGAGGCCGATCACATGGATGTGACTATTGTGAGTCAAAGTTATAGCGCCACCAACTGGCAGCAGGAAGTGTGTCACTTTCAAAATGCTTTGAAATCACCCTCTTATTTTTATCCGATTTGCTTCAAACTTTATGTGTATAATGTAGTCACACGGCAGATGTAGACCTGTGAAAGGATTATTGATATCTTAGATACTGTTGCCGTGGCAACGCATCAAACTTTATTATTCTTTTTTGATGCTTTTGAGACTCTTAACATACTTGAAATTGCATGAAACTCGACAGACACATCACACTTATTAGCCAGTAGACATGTGCAAAGTTTAAAAAACGGGCGTGGTGGAATGGCTCAGTAGCGCCACCTTTAGTCAAAAATGGGGGCTTAGTTTTTCCTAGAATCACAAAAATCGGTATGTATATTGTTCTCATCGAGCCGGACAACTTTCTAATTTACACTTAATAGCTCAAAGCAACAGAAAGTCAGATATTTTGGTTTGAATGTGATTTTTTTGGAGAATTTTCTCTCTCTCTCTGTCTCGGAGTGTGTGAGGGGAGGGGGTGATTTGTCAGTTGAGTGAGATTTTACTTTTTCATTTGTTTTTCAAGGTTTCTGGGGCTTTTGGGTCCCTAAACGTGCTCGAAAACTCTTGAAACTTTGCACACAGGTCAGAACCCGCGGCCATCAGGGCGGGGCTGAATCTGGTAGCCGGGCGTGGCAGGGGGGCTCAACAGCGCCCCCTTGAACGGGGTTCTAAAACTTGGTCCATATATCAAACACACTTGCATGAATTAATTTGAAACTCGGTACACATATAGATATCATCGGGCCGAACAACTTTCGTGCTCTAAGTTTTACGCCAGCCCAACAGGAAGTCGGCTATTTAGGGTTGTTTGGAAACGCTTGCTGTGGAATTTAATGTACTCCTCCTAGGAAATACATCGATTCGCCTCCAAACTCGGTCAGCGTGAAGTCAAGGCATTGAGGATGCTAAATTGCGGACGGATTTTTGATATCTCGAACGGTTTGGCCGTGGCGAGGAAATGAAATTATGGCGAGAAAAGAGAGACACGAAGTGTTATAACTTCTGCATACATTAACTGATCTTGATGAAACTTCAGCAGTGTGTTTGTGGTAAGAGGCCGATCAGATGGATGTAACTATTGTGAGTCAAAGTTATAGCGCCACCAACTGGCAGCAGGAAGTGTGTCACTTTCAACATGCTTTTGACAAAAGTGGGGGGTTAGTTTTACCAACAGTTACAAACATGAGTATATATATTGGTCTCACCGAGCCGGACAACTTTCTAATTAACAGTCATTAGCTCAGAGCAAAAGAAAGTCAGATATTTTGGTTTGAATGTGGATTTTTTGGATATTTCAGACTCTGAGTTTTTAGCTACTCTTCCAAACTGGCTTATTTTATTCACACCAAACTTTTTCAAAATGATGAAAATACATTAAAGATGCTAAATTGTGAATGGATATTAAACATCTCAAATGATTTTGCTATAGTGAGGGACTGAAGTAATGTACAAAATTTAAACACTAAAAGCCTCATCTTCTAAAAATGTAATTATACACCATTTATTTCTATAAAAGTATACAAATATCACAACCAAACTCATTTTATTCTTTTTTTTTTTTTTAATTTAATAATTATTTATAAGTTTAAAAATAGTAATTGTACTATTTAGTCTCATAAAAGTCAAGTCATACATAGGGCTATACTGCCCTCTTGTGTTCAAAATCAGGTAGGCCTATTGTATTTACATAAAAATATACTAGGTATGTGACGGTGAGAATATTTTACCACCGGTTAATCGACGTGTGACACCACTGGGGGCTTTTGAATCGCAAAATTAAAAATGAAAGTAAAATATTTTCGTCCGCACTGACATTGATAGTGGTTGATAATAATAATAATTAAAGCTGCAAGCAGCATTTAGCGGGGTTCAAGCATTTAGGGTCTTTAAGCACATAAGGCAGTTTAGTGAGTTGTCTGAGTTTTTGTTTAGGATTTACAGGCTTTTGAGTGTTTTTTGCCATACCCATTTTCTAAATGATCCTGTTATGGCTACCCAATGGGTAAAGTTAAAGTTTTTTATATAATTAATAATCTAGAGCTTCCAGAGAATTGTACTGCACTGGTATATTTCCGATCGGGCGAAAAACCTAGGACTAGTTCGCAAAAGTAGGTTTTTAACATAATCGCAAGTATTTAATGAACAAATTGATTGACAGCAGTAGTTCTTGAGGCAAAGTTGTTCAGTATGAGGAGATCTATCAAATGATATGCATCACGTGATTACATAGCCGTAAAACTCGTTAGCGCCAACTAGTGGCCGATTTCTTTCAAAATTCTTACAGACCTCTAGGGCCATGAGTCGAACATGCCCACCGAGTTTCGTTCTGATCGGCCTCCGTTAAGAGCAAACTAACAGCTTTGAATTAAAATGGTGAGGTATCCTGTTGTAAACATCAACCATGCCTGTTGACAGTTCTCTTTTGTGGGAAGGGAATGAAAAGTTCTCAAATCTGCAGCACAGCCTCAGACATAACATTTATATCCATGATCTGCCATTTTCACTATTGTCCTCGCTTGCTTCTTCACAATACCTGCAGATCTTCTGATGATTCGGCTGTGCAGGTCCACATTAACACTGCCTGGCCTAGAACATGGATGGAAAATGCAAATTTGGAAATGCAAAATGCAAATAAATATTAATGATCCTGACTCCAACGTCACAGTCGGTGTTATGGTGGGATTCACTCATTTTTCAGCGGTCTTTTGCAAACAGGAGATTTACACATGAAGGAGGAAACAATGGTGTTTGAGGCTCACGGTATGTCAGTTCCATGTCCAGAACTCTTACCATTCAACTATGCCAAGATAAATACAGTTTTCAATTTTATGGCACCTTTAAAATAGATGATTAGTAATATAATGCTTACTTGGAGTCTGAAATGGCTTTAACAAAAGAAGAAAAATAGTCTTAGATTTCTGTTCATTCTAATCATGTACAAATAAAGTAGCACAGTAAGATTACATTTATTTGAATGCATTAGTGAGTGTGTGATTGTGCTGTGTGTGCAGCGTGTCAATACTAAAAGTGAAGGTGTAGTTGATATCTTTGGTGATAATATCTGTAGTAATCATAAAAAAACAATTAAGAAATAAAGAATTAAAATTACAAATAATATTCTATTAAGATATGAGTTACAATAACATGATTTGCAATAGTAATAATATCAATAATATATGCACAATACACACAGATTTTTTTACAAAAACATTAGTATTGCAGCCAATGTGAGTCTGTGGGATTTATAAACAGACAAAATATGATTTGAAATGTTATTTTAATGATTTTATTAAGTTTAAACAATATTTCAAATGGAAAAAAAAAATGAAAAATAATATTTTAGTGAGCAGAATGAACCAATGAGTGTTCTTCTTCTGGTGGTTAAAATGTAAATGAAAACAATAATACTTAAACAATAATACTAACCATGCTTGAACACACACATGCACACACATTTTGTTGTAGATGTAGATATTTAAAATAAAAGATAGGTAACAAAATGATAATTGCAAATCTCCTCTGTATAACACCATTTTCAGATTTCAAATTAATCACTGAGAGGCAGAATTGTTCAAACTGAGAGCTCAGTAAAAATGAAGTGATAAACTTTGACAAAACATGACTGTGTTATAATAGGTGATTTTCATGCAAGTAATTTTATATAGTCCAAAAACTAATGCAAAAGCACAGATGAAAATATTTTATTAAGTAGAATGTCCTGCAGAGGGCAGTAGAAGACCACTAATTGACTCACTTTCATTTGAAAGACTTTTTTATCCACCAGTAAAACAAAGCAGTTTCTCCATGTTCTTTCCATTAAGCATGCTTACACACACAGACACACAAACACAAACACATCCACACACACACACACACACACACACACACAAAGACAAATATGTTTTCAATGTTTTTAGGATGTGATATTGTGAAAATATCTTCATCTCCTCATCTTGAACAACTTTGCCTCAAGAATCACTAATGTCAATCAAACCGTTCATAATCATAATAAAAAAATAAAATATATACAAATATCATAATAATAAAAAAAAAAACATCATAATAAAAAAGATTGCTTCTTAAAGCATTTGTTTATTTCCCAATACTGAAAGCGAATTAAAAGATCATGCGTAATCCTGCTGCTCCCTCTAGTGGACAACAGTGGTATTATAGCTTACATTTTACAGTTGAAGTGTTTGAATGAATGAATGGGAATTTGTTTTTTTACTTATATCTCAGGAACCAAAAGGCGAAAAATTCTGAAACTCAGAGCATAGATAGTGCTTGAGGAGCCCTGTTGAATGAGACCATCAAGGTGTTTTTGGGCGATTGGGGCTGGGAGTTATGACTGTAATAAGGCATATCTGTTCGGGCTATTATCTCTGGAATGCCCAGGGCAAATAACACCACATTTGAATCGAAGCTAGCCAAGGACGGGCCCTTTCCAACGAGCTCTCACACAATGGTCGGGGTGGTCTGGGTCGGGAGTAATGGCCATTCAAAATCGGGGGTCCCGCGGGCTGGCGATGCGCGGGGGGCGCGCTCCCGAGGCCCGCGACGACACGTTTCGATCAAGAGCCCGGAGAGGTCCTCACCATCAAAATTTGAGCGCGCAACGACTTTCCGTTTTCGAGTTATGAATGAATTTGTATTCGGGGGCATGGCTTAAATGCCGTTATACTTTCGTTTCATTTCATTCATTTACTTTCGTCCATTTCCATATCTCAGTGTAACACAATTGTCAATAGTAATACTCAATAGATGAGTTTTGACAAAATGTGATTGTACATGTTAAAATAATGATTTTATAAAGTCTAAATATGAATTTTATAACAATATTAGGGAGTAGTATGATGAAATGACAGCAGGGGGCAGTAAAATACCACTTATTGGCTTAATATGTCATTATATTCATATAAAATCACCTTTTGAAGAAGTTAAACTTTTTTTCTGATAATTATTGATCTAGAGAGTTCAGAGAATTGTGCTGCACTGGTTTTGAACATTATGATATAAACATTATATGATAATAGAAAGAAGACACCATTTACAGACAATACAGGCAATTTACCATAGGAAATATATGGTTTTAAAGCGTTTTAACAGTTATAGCGCCAACTATGGTCCGATCTCCATAAAATTTTCCATGCTTCTTTAGCAGGTTTTGACACATATGCTCATCAATTTTTGTGAAGTTCTGAGTTTTCGTTTAGGATTTATAGGCTTTTGAGTGCATTTTACCACGCCCATTTTCTAAATGACCCTGTTATAGCCATGCGAAAAATGCAAAAGTTCAACTTTTTTTTGATAATTATTGACCTAGAGAGTCCATAGAATTGTCCTAGACTGGTTTGGTTCCGATCGGGCGAAAAACCAGGGACTAGTTCGCAAAAGTAGGTTTTTAACATAATTACGAATATTTAATGAACGGTTTGATTGACAGCAATGGTTCTTGAGGCAAAGTTGTTCAACAAGAGGAGATCTATCAAATGGTATGCATTTTGTGACAATAAGTGTAACACCACGTGATTACAGAGCCATAAAACTCGATGGGCGCCAACTATTGGCCGATTTCTTTTAAAATTCTTACAGACCTCTAGGGCCATGAGTAGAACATGCCCACCGAGTTTCGTTCCGATCGGCCTCCGTTAACCTTGTCTAATAGGTGCTCAAACTTCATTGGCCGATGGCGGCCATGTTTTTTTAGATACGCCAATGTCCTCATACACATACATGACACCTTGGACCAAGACACTGCATACCAATTTTCAAGTCAATCGGACTAACGGTCAGGTGGTTATAGCCTGTTTTATGTTTTTTTCATATTATAGCGCCACCATGTGGCCAATCGCCGAGATTTTTTTACTGTTACCTCATATTGAGCTCATACATATGTGTACCGAGTTTGGTGAAGATACCTCATTTACTTCTGGAGTTATAGCCATTTTAGTAAAATAGGCCCCTCCCACAACGTACGTTTTGGCGCCCCTTAGCGTCCGTGAATCGAAATTTCGACTTTTTTTCGATAATTATTGATCTTCAGTCTCTAGAGAACATTTCTGCACTGGTTTGGTTCCGATCGGGCGAAAAACCAGGGACTAGTTCGCAAAAGTAGGTTTTTGACAAAATTCAAAATGGCGGAAAATCTATCATGGCGGAAATGAAATCGGAGATATACGTTTTGTTCGTCAGGCGTCCAGCTTTCCAATGATATAAGACACTTGAGTCTACGACATATGGTCTAGGAGTTCTGAGCAGTTTCGCGCTTTTGGTTGCTATAGCGCCACCTATGGGCCAATCGGGGTCATAATTTGATAACCTCTCCTCGATTTTTGTACTACCATCTGGCAAAGTTTCAAGGTTCCAGCTCTTACGGTTTGGGCTGCACGATGCGTTTTACGGCAGAAGAAAAATAATAATAATTAAAGCTGCAAGCAGCATTTATCGGGGTTCAAGCAGTTAAGGCCGTTAAGGACTTTAAGCACAAAAGCATCAAAAGTTATAAAGTTTTATTTAGCAAGCATGACATCATAGATGGAAAAGACCATGTTCTAGCATGATTTACCATGATATGCCACATTCTAGCATGATTTACCATAGTTTATCATGATTTACCATGGTTTACCATGATTTACCTTGTTCTAGCATAGTTTACCATGAATTTATCTCAGTTTACCTTGATTTACCATGTTCTAGCATGATTTACCATGATATACCACATTCTAGCAAGATTTACCATAGTTTATCATGATTTACCCTGTTCTAGCATAGTTTACCATGAATTTATCTTAGTTTACCTTAATTTACCATGTTCTAGCATGATTTACCATGATATACCACATTCTAGCATGATTTACCATAGTTTATCATGATTTACCATGGTTTACCATGATTTACCCTGTTCTAGCATGATTTACCATGATATATCACGTTCTAGAATGATTTACCAGGATTCTAGCATGATTTACCTTGATACACCACATTCTAGTATGATTTACTATGATTTACCATGTTTCTAGCGTGATTTACCATGATTTACCACATTACTAGCAATTATGTGAAGTGTCAGTGCAAATGAAGTGATAAACACTGTCAAAATATGATTTTGTTATAATAGTTATTGTTATATAAGTGATTTGCACAAAGCACATGTGAAAAGACTTCATAAGTAGAATGGCCAGCAGAGGGCACTAGAAGACCACTTATTGGCTCAGTTTCACTTTAAATTTCATTATTTTTACCAGTTTTCTGCACTAAATCAAATCAGTTTTTCCATGTTAACTCAATAATGCATGCTTACACACACACACACACACACACACACACACACACACACACACACACACACAAAGACAAATGTTGTTGTTGTTTTTTCAATGCTATTGGGATATGTCATAATGAAAATATATTTGAATGGTCTATAAACATTTCACAAAGTCTTTGTAAGCTATTAATCAGAAGATTCAGAATTTATTCAGAAACCTAAGACTACACAAACACATTATGTTGTAGATACAGACATTTGAACTATATGATGTGATCAAACTGTCAATACTAATACTTTAACGGATGGATTTTGACTAAATGTAATTGTAATTGTAAATGTTAAAATAGTGATTTTATAAATTTTAAACAGCAGGGGGCAGTAAAATACAACTTATTGGCTTAATATGCCATTATATTCATATAATTTTCACCTTTTTAACTGTTATAGAGGCAAATTTTGTCCGATCGGTCTGAAAATTTTCATGCATGTTCAGAGTGATATTTCACTGGCTTTTTAAGAAGGTCTGAGTCATTCATTAAAGAGATATAGGCTTTCGGGGACACTTGGTAAAGGCTACATTTTGAAGTGAACCTATTATAACTATCCACATGAAGTAGTTCAACTTTTTCTGACAATTATTGACCTAGTGAGTCCAGAGAATTGTATTGCACTAGTTTTGAACATTATGATATGAAAATTATATGATCAGAGATGGAAAAGACCTTTTACAGCCAATACAGGCAGTTTACCATAGGAAATATATGGTTTTAAAGCTTTTTAACAGTTATAGCGCCACCTATGGTCCGATCTCCATAAAATTTGGCATGCTTGTTAATGATGTTATGTCACATATGCTCACCGATTTTTGTGAAGTTCTGAGTTTTTATTTAGGATTTATAGGATATTTAATGTATTTTGCCACGCCCATTTTATAAATGACCCTATTAGAGCCATCCAAATGCAAAATTTCAACTTTTTTTTGATAGTTTTTGATCTAGAGAGTCCAGAGAATTGTCCTAGACTGGTCTGGTTCCGATCGGGTGAAAAACCTAGGACTAGTTCGCAAAAGTAGGTTTTTAACATGTTTGCGAATATTTAATGAATGGTTTGATTGACAGCAATGGTTCTTGAGGCAAAGTTGTTCAGGATGAGGAGATCTATCAAATGATATACATATTGTGTGGATATTTGTAACACCACGTGATTACAGAGCCGTAAAACTCGTTAGCGCCAACTAGTGGCCGATTTCTTTCAAAATTCTTACAGACCTCTAGGGCCTTGAGTCGAACATGCCCATCGAGTTTCGTTCCGATCGGTCTCCGTTAACCTTGTCTAATAGGTGCTCAAACTTCATTGGCCGATGGCGGCCATGTTTTTTGAGATACGCCAATGTCCTCATACACATACATGGCACCTTGGACCAAGACACTGCATACCAATTTTCAAGTCAATCGGACTAACGGTCAGGTGGTTATAGCCTGTTTTATGTTTTTTTCATGTTATAGCGCCACCATGAGGCCAATCGTCGCGATTTTTTTACTGTGACCTCAGATTGACCTCTTACACATGTGTACCAAGTTTGGTGAAGATACCTCATTTACTTCTGGAGTTATAGCCATTTTAGTAAAATAGGCCCCGCCCACAACGTACGTTTTGGCGGCCCTTAGCGTCCGTGAATCGAAATTTCAACTTTTTTTCGATAGTTTTTGATATTCAGACTCTAGAGAACATTTCTGCACTGGTTTGGTTCCGATCGGGCGAAAAACCTAGGACTAGTTCGCAAAAGTATGTTTTTGACAAAATTCAAAATGGCGGAAAATCTATCATGGCGGAAATGAAATCGGAGATATACGTTTTGTTCGTCAGGCGTCCAGCTTTCCAATGATATAAGACACTTGAGTCTACGTCATACGGTCTAGTAGTTATGAGCAGTTTTGCGCTTTTGGTTGCTATAGCGCCACCTATGGGCCAATCGGGGTCATACTTTTATAGGTTCTCCCCAAATTGAGGACTACCATTTGGCCAAGTTTCAAGGTTCCAGCTCTTACGGTTTGGTCTGCACAATGCGTTTTAGGGGAAAATAATAATAATAATTAAAGCTGCAAGCAGCATTTATCGGGGTTCAAGCTATTAAGGCCTTTAAGGGTTTTTAAGCACAAAAGTTATCAAGTTTTATTTAGCAAGCATCTAACCACTGACATAATAGATGGAAAACACCATTTACAGTCAATACAGGCAATTTACCATAGGAAATATGTGGTTTTAAAGCTTTTTAACAGTTATAGTGCCACCTTTGGTCCGATGTCCATAAAATTTGGCATGCTTTTTAATGATGTTATGTGACATATGCTCACCAATTTTTGTGAAGTTTTGAGTTTTCATTTAGGATTTATAGGCTTTTTAGTGTATTTTGCCACGCCCATTTTATAAATGACCCTATTACAGCCATCCAAATGCAAAAGTTCAACTTTTTTTTGATAATTATTGATCTAGAGAGTCCAGAGAATTGTCCTAGACTGGTTTGGTTCCGATTGGGTAAAAAACCTAGGACTAGTTCGCAAAAGTAGGTTTTTAACATATTTGCGAATATTAAATGAACGGTTTGATTGACAGCAATGGTTCTTGAGGCAAAGTTGTTCAGTATGAGGAGATCTATCAACTGATATGCATATTGTGTGGATGTTTGCAACACCACGTGATTACAGAGCCGAAAAAACTCGTTAGCGCCAACTAGTGGCCGATTTCTTTCAAAATTCTTACAGACCTCTTGGGCCATGAGTCGAACATGCCCATCGAGTTTCGTTCCGATCAGCCTCCGTTAACCTTGTCTAATAGGTGCTCAAAATTCATTGGCTGATGGCGGCCATGTTTTTTGAGATACGTCAATGTCCTAATAGGCATACATGGCACCTTGGACCAAGACACTGCATACCAATTTTCAAGTCAATCGGACTAACGGTCAGGTGGTTATAGCCTGTTTGATGATTTCTTCATGTTATAGCGCCACCTAGTGTTCAATCGTCGCGACTTTGTTACCGTGACCCCAAATTCAACTCATACACATATGTACCAAGTTTGGTGAAGATACCTCATTTACTTCTGGAGTTATAGCCATTTTAGTAAAATAGGCTCCGCCTTCTTCAAATATTTTGGCGCCCCTTAGCGACCGCGAATCGAAATTTCAACTTTTTTTCGATAATTATTGATATTCTGACTCCAGAGAACATTTCTGCACTGGTTTGGTTCCGATCGGACACAAAACCAGGGACTAGTTCGCAAAAGTAGGTTTTGGACATAATTCAAAATGGCGGAAAATTTGCATACCGGAAATGAAATCCTTGAGGCCTTTTTTGTTCGGCTTGACCCAAGGATTCCAATGATATAAGACACTTGAGTCTGTGACAAACGGTTAATGAGATTTAAGCAAAAATATGATTTTTTTTTGTTTTTTGCACTGTAGCGCCACCTATTGGCCAATCGGGGTCATATTTTGATAACCTCTCCTCGATTTTTGTACTACCATCTGGCAAAGTTTCAAGTCTCTAGCACTTACGGTTTGGGCTGCACGATGCGTTTTACGGCAGAAGAAAAATAATAATAATAAAAATCCTTACAATTACAATAGGGTTTCAGCACTTCGTGCTTGAACCCCTAATAAAAATCAGCACAATTACAATAGGGTTTCAGCACTTCGTGCTTGAACCCCTAATAATAAAAATCAGCACAATTACAATAGGGTTTCAGCACTTCGTGCTTGAACCCCTAATTAAAGCTGCAAGCAGCATTTATCGGGGTTCAAGCAGTTAAGGCCTTTAAGGCCTTTAAGCACAAAAGCATCAAAAGTTATTAGTTTTATTTAGCAAGCATCTAACCACTGACATAATAGATGAAAAAGACCATTTACAGCCAATACAGGCAATGTACCATAGGAAATATATGGTTTTAAAGCTTTTTAACAGTTATAGCGCCACCTATGGTCCGATCTCCATAAAATTGTTTACTGTGACCTCAAATTGAACCCATACACATGTGTACTGAGTTTGGTGAAGATATCTCATTTACTTCTTGACTTATAGCCATTTTAGTAAAATAGGCTCCTCCCACAACAATTTACCACATTCTAGTATTATTTATTATGATTCTAGCATGATTGTGCTACAATAGTAATTGTTATATAAGTGATTTTTTAGTGTCTTATTGTTATATAAGTGATTTTTAGTGTCTAATGAATGTAAAAGCATGTGAGTAGACTTCATTAATAAGTAGAATGGCCAGCAGAGAGCAGTAGAAGACCACATATTGGCACACTTTCACTTTAAACTTCTTGATTTTCACCATTTTTCTGCACTAAAACAAACCAGTTTTTCCATTTTAACTCCATAATGCATTTTACACACACACACACACACACACACACACACACACACACACACACACACACACACAAATGTTTCAGTGATATTAGTGTCACATTCACCTTCATCATATTCACCTTCTGTCTTCATCACATTCACCATCTGTCGTCATCACCTGCACCTGCTCCTCATCACCCTCATCATCATCATCACCTGCTCCTCATCATCATAACCGTCACCTGTTGTCCTTGTCTTGATCTGTGTATTTAAGTTCCCCTCTCACCCATTATCATTGTAGGTTATTGTTTGTGCACTAGCACTCTGTTATGTTTGTTTTCATGTTGGAAAATAAAATCTGTTATATTTGTACCACACACACACAGGCAAATGTTGTTGTTGTTGTTGTTTTTTCAATCATTGACATCATAGATGGGAAAGACCATGTTCTAGCATGATTTAACATGATATAACACATTCTAGCATGATTTACCATAGTTTATCATGATTTACTATGGCTGATACCAATACCAATATGACAAAATTACTATTTTAAACAGCAGGAGGAAATAAAATACCACTTATTGGCTTAACATGCCATTAATTCATATCATTTTCACCTTTTTAACTGTTATAGAGGCAAATTTTGTCCGATCTGTCTGAAATTTTTCATCCTTGTTCAGGGTGATATTTCACACGTTCTGACTTGTTTTTAAGAAGGTCTGAGCATTGATTAAAGAGATATAGGCTTTCGGGGACACTTGGTAAAGGCCACATTTTGAAGTAAACCTATTATAGCTATCCAAATGAAGTAGTTCAACTTTTTCTGACAATTATTGATCTAGTGAGTCCAGAGAATTGTATTGCACTAGTTTTGAACATTATGATATGAAAATTATATGATCAGAGATGGAAAAGACCATTTACAGCCAATACAGGCAGTTTACCATAGGAAACATATGGTTTAAAAGCCTTTTAACTGTTATAGCGCCACCTTTGGTCCGACCTCTATAAAATTTTGCATGCTTGTTAATGATGATATGTCACATATGCTGACCAATTTTTGTGAAGTTCTGAGTTTTCATTTATGATTTATAGGCTTTTGAGTGTATTTTGCCACGCCCATTTTATAAATTACCCTATTACAGCCATCCAAATGCAAAAGTTCAACTTTTTTTCGATAATTATTGATCTAGAGAGTCCAGAGAATTGTCCTAGACTGGTCTGGTTCCGATCGGGCGAAAAACCAGGGACTAGTTCGCAAAAGTAGGTTTTTAACATATTCATGAATATTTAATGAAAGGTTTGATTGACAGCAATGGTTCTAGAGGCAAAGTTGTTCAGCATGAGCAGATCTATCAAATGATATGCATTTTGTGATAATATGTGTAACACCACGTGATTACAGAGCCATAAAACTCGTTAGCGCCAACTAGTGGCCGATTTCTTTCAAAATTCTTACAGACTTCTAGGGCCATGAGTCGAACATGCCCACCGAGTTTCCTTCTGATCGGCCTCCGTTAACCTTGTCTAATAGGTGCTCAACTTCATTGGCCAATGGCGGCCATGTTTTTTGAGATACGCCAATGTCCTCATAGACATACATGGCACCTTGGACCAAGACACTGCATACCAATTTTCAAGTCAATCGGACTAACGGTCAGGTGGTTATAGCCTGTTTTATGTTTTTTTCATGTTATAGCGCCACCATTTGGCCAATCGCCGCGATTTTTTTACCGTGACCTCAGATTGACCTCTTACATATGTGTACCAAGTTTGGTGAAAATACCTCATTTACTTCTGGAGTTATAACCATTTTAGTAAAATAGGCTCCTCCCACAACGTCCATTTTGGCGACCCTTAGCGTCCGTGAATCGAAATTTCAACTTTTTTTCAATAATTATTAATCTTCAGACTCTAGAGAACATTTCTGCACTGGTTTGGTTCCGATCGGGCAAAAAACCACGGACTAGTTCGCAAAAGTAGGTTTTTGACAAAATTCAAAATGGCGGAAAATCTATCATGACGGAAATGAAGTCGGAGATATACGTTTTGTTCGTCAGGCGTCCAGCTTTCCAATGATATAAGACACTTGAGTCTACGACATACGGTCTAGGAGTTATGAGCAGTTTCGCGCTTTTGGTCGCTATAGCGCCACCTATGGGCCAATCGTGGTCATAATCTCTGAACCTCTCCTCGATTTTTGTACTACCATCTGGCAAAGTTTCAATGCTCTAGCCCCTACGGTTTGGGCTGCACGATGCGTTTTACGGCAGAAGAATAATAATAATAATAATAATTAAAGCTGCAAGCAGCATTTATCGGGGTTCAAGCAGTTAAGGCCTTTAAGGCATTTAAGCACAAAAGCATCAAAAGTCATTAAGATTTATTTAGCAAGCATGTAACCACTGACATAATAGATGGAAAAGACCATTTACAGCCAATACAGGCAAATTGCCATGGGATATATATGGTTTTAAAGCTTTTTAACAGTTATAGCGCCACCTATGGTCCAATCTCCATAAAATTGTTTATTGTGACCTCAAATTGAACCCATACACATGTGTACTGATTTTGGTGAAGATATCTCATTTACTTCTTGAGTTATAGCCATTTGAGTAAAATAGGCTCCTCCCACAACGATTTGCCACATTCAAGAATTATTTAATATGATTCTAGCATGATTTACTATCATATACCATGTTCCAGAATGATTTATTAGGATTCTAGCATGATTTACCTTGATACACCTCATTTCAGTATTATTTACTATGATTTACAATGTTTCTAGCATGATTAACCACATTACTAGCAATTATGTGAAGTGTCAGTGCAAATGAGGTGATGAACACTGACAAAATATTATTGTGTTATAATAGTTAGTTATATACGTGATTTTTTAGTGTGTGTCCAAGTATGAATGCAAAAGCACATGTAAAATATTTCATTATTAAGTAAAATGGCCAGCAGAGGGCACTAGAAGACCACTTATTGGCTCACTTTCACTTTAAACCAGTTTTCTGCACTAAAGCAAACCAGTTTTTCCATGTTAATTCAATGCATGCTTACACACACACACACACACACACACACACACACACACACACACACACACACACACACACACACACACACACACACTTACCATAGTTTATCATGATTTACCATGGCTGATACCAATACCAATATGACAAAATGACTATTTTAAACAGCAGGGGGCAGTAAAATACCACTTATTGGCTTAACATGCCATTAATTCATATCATTTTCACCTTTTTAACTGTTATAGAGGCAAATTTTGTCAGATCTGTCTGAAAATTTTCATGCATGTTCAGAGAGATATTTCACATGTTCTGACTTGTTTTTAAGAAGGTTTGAACATTCATTAAAGAGATATAGGCTTTTGGGGACACTTGGTAATGGCCACATATTGAAGTGACACTATTATAGCCATCCAAATGAAGAAGTCATACTTTTTCTGATAATTATTGATCTAGAGAGTCCAGAGAATTGCACTGCACTGGTTTTGAACATTATTATATGAACATTATGATTATAGATGGAAAAGACCATTCACAGGCAATACAGGCAATTTACCATAGGAAATATATGGTTTTAAAGCTTTTTAACAGTTATAGCGCCACCTTTGGTCCGATCTCCATAAAAATTTCCATGCTTCTTTAGCATGGTACGACACATATGCTGACCAATTATCGTGATGTTCTGAGTTTTTGTTTAGAATTTATAGGCTTTTGATTGCATTTTGCCACGTCCATTTTCTTTATGACACAATTATACCCATGCGAAAAATGCAAAAGTTCAACTTTTTTTGATAATTATTGATCTAGAGAGTCCAGAGAATTGTCCTAGACTCGTTTGGTTCCGATCGGGCAAAAAACCAGGGACTAGTTCGCAAAAGTAGGTTTTTAACATATTCGTGAATAATTAATAAACTGTTTGATTGACAGCAATGGTTCTAGAGGCAAAGTTGTTCAGCATAAGCAGATCTATCAAATGATATGCATTTTGTGATGATAAGTGTAACACCACGTGATTACAGAGCCATAAAACTCATTAGCGCCAACTAGTGGCCGATTTCTTTCAAAATTCTTACAGACCTCTAGGGCCATGAGCCGAACATGCCCATTGAGTTTCGTTCCGATCGGCCTCCGTTAACCTTGTCTAATAGGTGCTCAAACTTCATTGGCCGATGGCGGCCATGTTTTTTGAGATACGCCAATGTCCTCATACACATACATGGCACCTTGGACCAAGACACTGCATACCAATTTTCAAGTCAATCGGACTAACGGTCAGGTGGTTATAGCCTGTTTTATGTTTTTTTCATTTTATAGCGCCACCATGAGGCCAATCGTCGCGATTTTTTTACTGTGACCCCAGATTGAACTCATACACATGTGTACCAAGTTTGGTGAAGATACCTCATTTACATCGGGAGTTATAGCCATTTTAGTAAAATAGGCCCCTCCCACAACGTACGTTTTGGCGCCCCTTAGCGACCGTGAATCGAAATTTCCACTTTTTTTCGATAATTATTGATATTCAGACTCCAGAGAACATTTCTGCACTGGTTTGGTTCCAATCGGGCAAAAAACCAGGGACTAGTTTGCAAAAGTAGGTTTTTGACAAAATTCAAAATGGCGGAAAATCTATCATGGCGGAAATGAAATCGGAGATATACGTTTTGTTCGTCAGGCATCCAGCTTTCCAATGATATAAGACACTTGAGTCTACGACATAAGGTCTAGGAGTTATGAACAGTTTCGCGCTTTTGGTTGCTATAGCGCCACCTATGGGCCAATCGGGGTCATAATCTCTGAACCTTTCCTCGATTTTTGTACTACCATCTGTCAAAGTTTCAAAGTTCCAGCTCTTACGGTTTGGGCTGCACGATGCGTTTTACGGCGGAATAATAATAATAATAATAATTAAAGCTGCAAGCAGCATTTATCGGGGTTCAAGCAGTTAAGGCCTTTAAGGCATTTAAGCACAAAAGCATCAAAAGTTATTAAGATTTATTTAGCAAGCATGTAACCACTGACATAATAGATGGAAAAGACCATTTACAGCCAATACAGGCAATTTGCCATGGGATATATATGGTTTTAAAGCTTTTTAACAGTTATAGCGCCACCTATGGTCCGATCTCCATAAAATTGTTTACTGTGACCTCAAATTGAACCCATACACATGTGTACTGAGTTTGGTGAAGATATCTCATTTACTTCTTGAGTTATAGCCATTTGAGTAAAATAGGCTCCTCCCACAACGATTTGCCACATTCTAGAATTATTTAATATGATTCTAGCATGATTTACTATCATATACCATGTTCCAGAATGATTTATTAGGATTCTAGCATGATTTACCTTGATACACCTCATTTCAGTATTATTTACTATGATTTACAATGTTTCTAGCATGATTAACCACATTACTAGCAATTATGTGAAGTGTCAGTGCAAATGAGGTGATGAACACTGACAAAATATTATTGTGTTATAATAGTTAGTTATATACGTGATTTTTAGTGTGTGTCCAAGTATGAATGCAAAAGCACATGTAAAAGCTCCAAAACTCTGGAATAGCCTTCCTGATACTGTTCGTTGCTCAGACTCGCTCTCCCAGTTTAAAACTAGATTAAAGTCGCATCTCTTCAGCCAGGCATTCATATAATATTTTTAATCTTACAGTTCAAATTACAATCCGGCCTCTAGTTAATAAACGCCAGAGGAGAACTGGCCCCCGACTGAGCCTGGGTTCTCCCAAGGTTTTTTTTTTCTCCATTGGGTCACCTGATGGAGTTTTAGGACACTATTAGGTCACTTGATGGAGTTTTTCGGTTCCTTGCCACTGTTGCCTTTGGCTTGCTCAGTTGGGGATATTCTGGGGATATCTAATTTGATTTTATCAATAAATTCCACTAGAAACAAACCTTGTTGTATTATTTTAATTTAATACTGTGAAGCTGCTTTGATACAATCTGTATTGTGAAAAGCGCTATACAAATATACTTGACTTGACTTGACTTGACTTAAAATATTTCATTATTGAGTAGAATGGCCAGCAGAGGGCACTAGAAGACCACTTATTGGCTCACTTTCACTTTAAACCAGTTTTCTGCACTAAAGCAAACCAGTTTTTCCATGTTAACTCAATGCATGCTTACACACACACACACACACACACACACACACACACACACACACACACACACACATACACACACAGTTTAGTTAACCATGATTTACCATGATATACCACGTTCTAGTATTATTTACCAGGAGATAAACGACAATCTAGTATTATTTACTTTGATTTACCATGTTTCTAGCCTGATTTATCACATTACTAGCAATTATTTGAAGTGTCAGTGCAAATAAAGTGATTAACACTGACAAAATATGATTGTGTTATAAAAGTTATTGCTATATAAGTGATTTTTTTAGTGTGTATTCAAGTATGAATGCAAGCACATGTTGAAATATTTCATTAATAAGTAGAATGGCCAGCAGAGGGCAGTAGAAGACCACTTATTGGCTCACTTTCACTTTAAACCAGTTTTCTGCACTAAAGCAAACCAGTTTATCCATGTTAACTCAATGCATGCTTACACACACACACACACACACACACACACACACACACACACACACACACACACACACACACACAGACACACACACACAGCATAGTTAACCATGATTTACCATGATTTACCACATTACTAGCAATTATTTGAAGTGTCAGTGCAAATAAAGTGATTAACACTGACAAAATATGATTGTGTTATAATAGTTATTGCTATATAAGTGATTTTTAGTGTGTATTCAAGTATAAATGCAAGCACATGTGGAAAAATTTAATTAATAAGTAGAATGGCCAGCAGAGGGCAGTAGAAGACCACTTATTGGCTCACTTTCACTTTAAACCTCATGATTTTGACCAGTTTTCTGCACTAAAGCAAACCAGTGTTTCCATGTTAACTCAATAATGCATACTTGCTACATATGCTACACACAATAATGCTACACACACACACACACACACACACACACACACACACACAAATGTTTTAGTGATATTGGTGTCACATTCACCTTCATCACATTCACCTTCTGTCTTCATCACATTCACTATCTGTCGTCATCACCTGCACCTGCTCCTCATCACCCTCCTCATCATCACCTGCTCCTCATCATCATAACCGTCACCTGTTGTCCTTGTCTTGATCTGTGTATTTAAGTTCCCCTCTCATCCATTATCATTGTCGGTTATTGTTTGTGCACTAGCACTCTGTTATGTTTGTTTTCATGTTGGAAAATAAAACCTTTGTTATATTTGTACCACACACACACACACACACACACACACACACACACACACACACACACACACACACACACACACACACACACACACACACCATCATTTATCATGATTTACCATGGCTGATACCAATACCAATATGAGAAAATGACTATTTTAAACAGCGGGGGGCAGTAAAATACCACTTATTGGCTTAACATGCCATTAATTCATATAATTTTCACCTTTTTAACTGTTATAGAGGCAAATTTTGTCCGATCTGTCTGAAAATTTTCATGCATGTTCAGCGTGATATTTCACATGTTCTGACTTGTTTTTAAGAAGGTTTGAACATTCATTAAAGAGATATAGGCTTTCGGGGACACTTGGTAAAGGCCACATTTTGAAGTGAACCTATTATAGCTATCCAAATGAAGTAGTTCAACTTTTTCTGACAACTATTGTTCTAGTGAATCCAGAGAATGGTTATGCACTAGTTTTTAACATTATGATATGAAAATTATATGATCAGACATGGAAAAGACCATTTACAGCCAATACAGGCAGTTTACCATAGGAAATATATGGTTTTAAAGCCTTTTACCAGTTATAGCGCCAACTATTGTCCGATCTCCATAAAATTTTGCATGCTTGTTTATGATGTTATGACACATATGCTCACCAATTTTTGTGAAGTTCTGAGTTTTCATTTAGGATTTATAGGCTTTTTAGTGTATTTTGCCACGCCCATTTTATAAATGACCCTTTTAAAGCCATCCAAATGCAAAAGTTCAACTTTTTTTCGATAATTATTGATCTAGAGAGTCCAGAGAATTGTCCTAGACTGGTCTGGTTCCGATCGGGCGAAAAACCAGGGACTAGTTCGCAAAAGTAGGTTTTTAACATATTCATGAATATTTAATGAAAGGTTTGATTGACAGCAATGGTTCTAGAGGCAAAGTTGTTCAGCATGAGCAGATCTATCAAATGATATGCATTTTGTGATAATATGTGTAACACCACGTGATTACAGAGCCATAAAACTCGTTAGCGCCAACTAGTGGCCGATTTCTTTCAAAATTCTTACAGACTTCTAGGGCCATGAGTCGAACATGCCCACCGAGTTTCCTTCTGATCGGCCTCCGTTAACCTTGTCTAATAGGTGCTCAACTTCATTGGCCAATGGCGGCCATGTTTTTTGAGATACGCCAATGTCCTCATAGACATACATGGCACCTTGGACCAAGACACTGCATACCAATTTTCAAGTCAATCGGACTAACGGTCAGGTGGTTATAGCCTGTTTTATGTTTTTTTCATGTTATAGCGCCACCATTTGGCCAATCGCCGCGATTTTTTTACCGTGACCTCAGATTGACCTCTTACATATTTGTACCAAGTTTGGTGAAAATACCTCATTTACTTCTGGAGTTATAACCATTTTAGTAAAATAGGCTCCTCCCACAACGTCCATTTTGGCGACCCTTAGCGTCCGTGAATCGAAATTTCAACTTTTTTTCAATAATTATTAATCTTCAGACTCTAGAGAACATTTCTGCACTGGTTTGGTTCCGATCGGGCAAAAAACCACGGACTAGTTCGCAAAAGTAGGTTTTTGACAAAATTCAAAATGGCGGAAAATCTATCATGACGGAAATGAAATCGGAGATATACGTTTTGTTCGTCAGGCGTCCAGCTTTCCAATGATATAAGACACTTGAGTCTACGACATACGGTCTAGGAGTTATGAGCAGTTTCGCGCTTTTGGTCGCTATAGCGCCACCTATGGGCCAATCGTGGTCATAATCTCTGAACCTCTCCTCGATTTTTGTACTACCATCTGGCAAAGTTTCAATGCTCTAGCCCCTACGGTTTGGGCTGCACGATGCGTTTTACGGCAGAAGAATAATAATAATAATAATAATAATAAAAATCAGTACAATTACAATAGGGTTTCAGCACTTCGTGCTTGAACCCCTAATAATAATTAAAGCTGCAAGCAGCATTTATCGGGGTTCAAGCAGTTAAGGCCTTTAAGCACAAAAGCATCAAAAGTTATTAAGATTTATTTAGCAAGCATGTAACCACTGACATAATAGATGGAAAAGACCATTTACAGCCAATACAGGCAATTTGCCATGGGATATATATGGTTTTAAAGCTTTTTAACAGTTATAGCGCCACCTATGGTCCGATCTCCATAAAATTGTTTACTGTGACCTCAAATTGAACCCATACACATGTGTACTGAGTTTGGTGAAGATATCTCATTTACTTCTTGAGTTATAGCCATTTGAGTAAAATAGGCTCCTCCCACAACGATTTGCCACATTCTAGAATTATTTAATATGATTCTAGCATGATTTACTATCATATACCATGTTCCAGAATGATTTATTAGGATTCTAGCATGATTTACCTTGATACACCTCATTTCAGTATTATTTACTATGATTTACAATGTTTCTAGCATGATTAACCACATTACTAGCAATTATGTGAAGTGTCAGTGCAAATGAGGTGATGAACACTGACAAAATATTATTGTGTTATAATAGTTAGTTATATACGTGATTTTTAGTGTGTGTCCAAGTATGAATGCAAAAGCACATGTAAAAGCTCCAAAACTCTGGAATAGCCTTCCTGATACTGTTCGTTGCTCAGACTCGCTCTCCCAGTTTAAAACTAGATTAAAGTCGCATCTCTTCAGCCAGGCATTCATATAATATTTTTAATCTTACAGTTCAAATTACAATCCGGCCTCTAGTTAATAAACGCCAGAGGAGAACTGGCCCCCGACTGAGCCTGGGTTCTCCCAAGGTTTTTTTTTTCTCCATTGGGTCACCTGATGGAGTTTTAGGACACTATTAGGTCACTTGATGGAGTTTTTCGGTTCCTTGCCACTGTTGCCTTTGGCTTGCTCAGTTGGGGATATTCTGGGGATATCTAATTTGATTTTATCAATAAATTCCACTAGAAACAAACCTTGTTGTATTATTTTAATTTAATACTGTGAAGCTGCTTTGATACAATCTGTATTGTGAAAAGCGCTATACAAATATACTTGACTTGACTTGACTTGACTTAAAATATTTCATTATTGAGTAGAATGGCCAGCAGAGGGCACTAGAAGACCACTTATTGGCTCACTTTCACTTTAAACCAGTTTTCTGCACTAAAGCAAACCAGTTTTTCCATGTTAACTCAATGCATGCTTACACACACACACACACACACACACACACACACACACACACACACACACACACACACACACACACACACACACACACACACATACACACACAGTTTAGTTAACCATGATTTACCATGATATACCACGTTCTAGTATTATTTACCAGGAGATAAACGACAATCTAGTATTATTTACTTTGATTTACCATGTAGCCTGATTTATCACATTACTAGCAATTATTTGAAGTGTCAGTGCAAATAAAGTGATTAACACTGACAAAATATGATTGTGTTATAAAAGTTATTGCTATATAAGTGATTTTTTTAGTGTGTATTCAAGTATGAATGCAAGCACATGTTGAAATATTTCATTAATAAGTAGAATGGCCAGCAGAGGGCAGTAGAAGACCACTTATTGGCTCACTTTCACTTTAAACCAGTTTTCTGCACTAAAGCAAACCAGTTTATCCATGTTAACTCAATGCATGCTTACACACACACACACACACACACACACACACACACACACACACACACACACACACACACACACACACACACACACACACACACACACACACACACACACACACAGACACACACACACAGCATAGTTAACCATGATTTACCATGATTTACCACATTACTAGCAATTATTTGAAGTGTCAGTGCAAATAAAGTGATTAACACTGACAAAATATGATTGTGTTATAATAGTTATTGCTATATAAGTGATTTTTAGTGTGTATTCAAGTATAAATGCAAGCACATGTGGAAAAATTTAATTAATAAGTAGAATGGCCAGCAGAGGGCAGTAGAAGACCACTTATTGGCTCACTTTCACTTTAAACCTCATGATTTTGACCAGTTTTCTGCACTAAAGCAAACCAGTGTTTCCATGTTAACTCAATAATGCATACTTGCTACATATGCTACACACAATAATGCTGCACACACACACACACACACACACACACACACACACACACACACACACACACACACACACACACACACACACACACACACACACACACACACACAAATGTTTCAGTGATATTGGTGTCACATTCAGCTTCATCACATTCACTTTCTGTCTTCATCACATTCACCATCTGTCGTCATCACCTGCACCTGCTCCTCATCACCCTCCTCATCATCACCTGCTCCTCATCATCATAACCGTCACCTGTTGTCCTTGTCTTGATCTGTGTATTTAAGTTCCCCTCTCATCTATTATCATTGTCGGTTATTGTTTGTGCACTAGCACTCTGTTATGTTTGTTTTCATGTTGGAAAATAAAACCTTTGTTATATTTGTACCACACACACACACACACACACACACACACACACACACACACACACACACACACACACACACACACACACACACACACACACACACACACACACACACACACACACACACACACACCATCATTTATCATGATTTACCATGGCTGATACCAATACCAATATGAGAAAATGACTATTTTAAACAGCAGGGGGCAGTAAAATACCACTTATTGGCTTAACGTGCCATTAATTCATATCATTTTCACCTTTTTAACTGTTATAGAGGCAAATTTTGTCCGATCTGTCTGAAAATGTTCATGCTTGTTCAGGGTGATATTTCACACATTCTGACTTGTTTTTAAGAAGGTCTGAGCATTGATTAAAGAGATATAGGCTTTCGGGGACACTTGGTAAAGGCCAGATTTTGAAGTGAACCTATTATAGCTATCCAAATGAAGTAGTTCAACTTTTTCTGACAATTATTGATCTAGTGAGTCCAGAGAATTGTATTGCACTAGTTTTGAACATTATGATATGAAAATTATATGATCAGAGATGGAAAAGACCATTTACAGCCAATACAGGCAGTTTACCATAGGAAATATATGATTTTAAAGCTTTTTAACAGTTATAGCGCCACCTATCGTCCGATCTCCATAGAATTTTTCATGCTTGTTAATGATGTTATGTCACATATGCTGACCAATTTTTGTGAAGTTCTGAGTTTTTATTTAGGATTTATAGGCTTTTTAATGTATTTTGACACGCCCATTTTATGAATGACCCTATTACAGCCATCCAAATGCAAAAGTTCAACTTTTTTTTGATAATTATTGATCTAGAGAGTCCAGAGAATTGTCCTAGACTGGTCTGGTTCCGATCGGGCGAAAAACCTAGGACTAGTTCGCAAAAGTAGGTTTTTAACATATTAATGAATAATTAATGAACAGTTTGATTGACAGCAATGGTTCTTGAGGCAAAGTTGTTCAGGATGAGGAGATCTATCAAATGATATGCATATTGTGTGGATATTTGTAACACCACGTGATTACAGAGCCGTAAAACTCGTTAGCGCCAACTAGTGGCCGATTTCTTTCAAAATTCTTACAGACCTTTAGGGCCATGAGCCGAACATGCCCATTGAGTTTCGTTCCGATCGGCCTCCGTTAACCTTGTCTAATAGGTGCTCAAACTTCGTTGGCCGATGGCGGCCATGTTTTTTGAGATACGCCAATGTCCTCATACACATACATGGCACCTTGGACCAAGACACTGCATACCAATTTTCAAGTCAATCGGACTAACGGTCAGGTGGTTATAGCCTGTTTTATGTTTTTTTCATTTTATAGCGCCACCATGAGGCCAATCGTCGCGATTTTTTTACTGTGACCCCAGAGTAAGCTCATACACATGTGTACCAAGTTTGGTGAAGATACCTCATTTACATCGGGAGTTATAGCCATTTTAGTAAAATAGGCCCCTCCCACAACGTACGTTTTGGCGCCCCTTAGCGACCGTGAATCGAAATTTCCACTTTTTTTCGATAATTATTGATATTCAGTCTCCAGAGAACATTTCTGCACTAGTTTGGTTCCGATCGGGCAAAAAACCAGGGACTAGTTCGCAAAAGTAGGTTTTTGACAAAATTCAAAATGGCGGAAAATCTATCATGGCGGAAATGAAATCGGAGATATACGTTTTGTTCGTCAGGCGTCCAGCTTTCCAATGATATAAGACACTTGAGTCTACGACATACGGTCTAGGAGTTATGAGCAGTTTCGCGCTTTTGGTCGCTATAGCGCCACCTATGGGCCAATCGTGGTCATAATCTCTGAACCTCTCCTCGATTTTTGTACTACCATCTGGCAAAGTTTCAATGCTCTAGCCCCTACGGTTTGGGCTGCACGATGCGTTTTACGGCAGAAGAATAATAATAATAATAATAATTAAAGCTGCAAGCAGCATTTATCGGGGTTCAAGCTATTAAGGCCTTTAAGGGTTTTTAAGCACAAAAGTTATCAAATTTTAATTAGCAAGCATCTAACCACTGACATAATAGATGGAAAAGACCATTTACAGTCAATACAGGCAATTTACCATAGGAAATATGTGGTTTTAAAGCTTTTTAACAGTTATAGTGCCACCTTTGGTCCGATGTCCATAAAATTTGGCATGCTTGTTAATGATGTTATGTGACATATGCTCACCAATTTTTGTGAAGTTTTGAGTTTTCATTTAGGATTTATAGGCTTTTTAGTGTATTTTGCCAGGCCCATTTTATAAATGACCCTATTACAGCCATCCAAATATTAATAATAATAATAATAAAAATCAGTACAATTACAATAGGGTTTCAGCACTTCGTGCTTGAACCCCTAATAAGAAGAGACGTTTTGGACAGTTATAGCGCCACCTCTTGTCCGATCTTCACGAAACTTGGCATGCTTCTTCACCATGCTATGACACATCTGCTCATCGATTTTTGTGAAGTTTGGGGTTTTCCCTTAGGTTGTATAGGCTTTTGAGTGTTTTTTTTGTCCCACCCCTTTCCTAAATTACCCTGCTACAGCCAGGCAAATGCAAAAGTTCCACTTTTTTTTCGATAATTATTGATCTAGAGAGTCCATAGAATTGTCCTAGACTGGTCTGGTTCCGATTGGGCCAAAAACCTAGGACTAGTTCGCAAAAGTAGGTTTTGGACAAAATTGGCCATAACAATTTTTTTTTTGCTCGTAGGTGAATTTGGAGATAGCCATTTTGTCCGTCTGGATCCAGTTAAAGCCTTTTAGGCATTTAAGCACAAAAGCATCAAAAGTTATTAAGATTTATTTAGCAAGCATGTAACCACGGACATAATAGATGGAGAAGACCATTTACAGCCAATACAGGCAGTTTACCATGGGATATATATGGTTTTAAAGCTTTTTAACAGTTATAGCGCTACCTATGGTCCGATCTCCATAAAAATGTTTACTGTGACCTCAAATTGAAACCATACACATGTGTACTGAGTTTGGTGAAAATATCTCATTTACTTCTTGAGTTATAGCCATTTTAGTAAAATAGGCTCCTCCCACAACAATTTACCACATTCTAGTATTATTTACTATGATTCTAGCCTGATTTGCCATATTCTAGCATGATTTACCATGATATACTACATTCTAGTAGGATTTACCATTGTTTACTGTGATTGTATACTCTGACAAAATATGATTTATGAGTGATAAACTCTGACAAAATATGATTGTGCTACAATAGTAATTGTTATATACGTTATTTTTTAGTGTCTTATTGTTATATAAGTGATTTTTAGTGTATAATGAATGCCAAAGCATATGTGAGTAGACTTCATTAATACGTAGAATGGCCAGCAGAGGGCAGTAGAAGACCACTTATTGGCTCACTTTGACTTTAAACTTCATGATTTTCACCATTTTTCTGTACTAAATCAAACCAGTTTTTCCATTTTAACTCCATAATGCATGTTTACACACACACACACACACACACACACACACACACACACACACACACACACACACACACACACACAAAGACAAATGTTGTTGTTTTTTCAATGCTATTGGGATATGTCATTATGAAAATATATTTCAATGGTCTATAAACATTTCACAAAGTCTTTGTAAGCTATTAATCAGATGATTCAGAATTTATTCAGAAACCTAAGACTACACACACACATTATGTTGTAGATACAGACATTTGAAATATATAATGTGATCAAACTGTCAATACTAATACTTTAACAGATGGATTTTGACTAAATGTAATTGTAAATGTTAAAAT
This sequence comes from Vimba vimba, assembly GCA_022828995.1. NCBI lineage: Eukaryota > Metazoa > Chordata > Actinopteri > Cypriniformes > Leuciscidae > Vimba > Vimba vimba. Next base: position 375,622 of record JAKKIH010000027.1, on the reverse strand, counting down.
AGTGATTTTATAAAGTCTAAATATGAATTATAGAACAATATGAGAACATGACTATTTTAAACAGCAGGGGGCAGTAAAAAACCACTTATTGGCTTAATATGCCATTATATTCATATCATTTTCACCTTTTTAACTGTTATAGAGGCAAATTTTGTCAGATCTGTCTGAAAATTTTCATGCATGTTCAGAGTGATATTTCACATGTTCTGACTTGTTTTTAAGAAGGTTTGAACATTCTTTAAAGAGATATAGGCTTTCAGGGACAATTGGTAAAGGCCACATTTTGAAGTGAACCTATTATAGCAATCCAAATGAAGTAGTTCAACTTTTTCTGACAATTATTGTTCTAGTGAGTCCAGAGAATTGTATTGCACTAGTTTTTAACATTATGATATGAAAATGATATGATCAGAGATGGAAAAGACCATTTACAGCCAATACAGGCAGTTTACCATAGGAAATATATAGTTTTAAAGCCTTTTAACAGTTATAGCGCCAACTATGGTCCGATCTCCATGAAATTTTGCATGCTTGTTAATGATGTTATGTCACATAAGTTCACCAATTTTTGTGAAGTTCTGGGTTTTTATTTAGGATTTATAGGCTTTTTAATGTATTTTGCCACGCCCATTTTATAAATGATCCTATTACAGCCATCCAAATGCAAAAGTTCAACTTTTTTTTGATAATTATTGATCTAGAGAGTCCAGAGAATTGTCCTAGACTGGTTTGGTTCCGATCGGGCGAAAAACCTAGGACTAGTTCGCAAAAGTAGGTTTTTAACATATTCACAAATATTTAATGAACGGTTTGATTGACAGCAATGGTTCTTGAGGCAAAGTTGTTCAGCATGAGCAGATCTATCAAATGATATGCATATTGTGATGATATGTGTAACACCACGTGATTACAGAGCCATAAAACTCGTTAGCGCCAACTAGTGGCCGATTTCTTTTAAAATTCTTACAGACCTCCAGGGCCATGAGTCGAAGATGCCCATCGAGTTTCGTTCCGATCGGCCTCTGTTAACCTTGTCTAATAGGTGCTCAAATTTATTGGCCAATGGCGGCCATGTTTTTTGAGATACACCAATGTCCTCATAGACATACATGGCACCTTGGACCAAGACACTGCATACCAATTTTCAAGTCAATCAGACTAACGGTCAGGTGGTTATAGCCTGTTTTATGTTTTTGTCATGTTATAGCGCCACCATGTGGCCGATCGCCGCGATTTTTTTACTGTGACCTCAGACTGACCTCCTACACATGTATACCAAGTTTGGTGAAGTTTACTGAATTACTTCTGGAGTTATAGCCATTTTAGTAAAATAGGCTCCTCCCACAACGTTAATTTTGCACCCCCTAGCGACTGTGAATCGAAATTTCAACTTTTTTTCGATAATTATTGATCTTCAGACTCCAGAGAACAATTCTGCACTGGTTTGGTTCCGATCGGGCGAAAAACCAGGGACTAGTTCGCAAAAGTAGATTTTCGACAAAATTCAAAATGGCGGAAAATCTATCATGACGGAAATAAAATCGGAGATATACGTTTTGTTCGTCAGGCGTCCAGCTTTCCAATGATATAAGACACTTGAGGCTGCGACATACGGTCTAGGAGTTATGAGCAGTTTCGCGCTTTTGGTCGCTATAGCGCCACCTATGGGCCAATCGGGGTCATAATCTCTGAACCTCTCCTCGATTTTTGTACTACCATCTGGCAAAGTTTCAAAGCTCTAGCCCTTACGGTTTGGGCTGCACGATGCGTTTTACGGCAGAAGAATAATAATAATAATAATAAAAATCAGTACAATTACAATAGGGTTTCAGCACTTCGTGCTTGAACCCCTAATTAAAGCTGCAAGCAGCATTTATCGGGGTTCAAGCTATTAAGGCCTTTAAGGGTTTTTAAGCACAAAAGTTATCAAATTTTAATTAGCAAGCATCTAACCACTGACATAATAGATGGAAAAGACCATTTACAGTCAATACAGGCAATTTACCATAGGAAATATGTGGTTTTAAAGCTTTTTAACAGTTATAGTGCCACCTTTGGTCCGATGTCCATAAAATTTGGCATGCTTGTTAATGATGTTATGTGACATATGCTCACCAATTTTTGTGAAGTTTTGAGTTTTCATTTAGGATTTATAGGCTTTTTAGTGTATTTTGCCAGGCCCATTTTATAAATGACCCTATTACAGCCATCCAAATATTAATAATAATAATAATAAAAATCAGTACAATTACAATAGGGTTTCAGCACTTCGTGCTTGAACCCCTAATAAGAAGAGACGTTTTGGACAGTTATAGCGCCACCTCTTGTCCGATCTTCACGAAACTTGGCATGCTTCTTCACCATGCTATGACACATCTGCTCATCGATTTTTGTGAAGTTTGGGGTTTTCCCTTAGGTTGTATAGGCTTTTGAGTGTTTTTTTTGTCCCACCCCTTTCCTAAATTACCCTGCTACAGCCAGGCAAATGCAAAAGTTCCACTTTTTTTTCGATAATTATTGATCTAGAGAGTCCATAGAATTGTCCTAGACTGGTCTGGTTCCGATTGGGCCAAAAACCTAGGACTAGTTCGCAAAAGTAGGTTTTGGACAAAATTGGCCATAACAATTTTTTTTTTGCTCGTAGGTGAATTTGGAGATAGCCATTTTGTCCGTCTGGATCCAGTTAAAGCCTTTTAGGCATTTAAGCACAAAAGCATCAAAAGTTATTAAGATTTATTTAGCAAGCATGTAACCACGGACATAATAGATGGAGAAGACCATTTACAGCCAATACAGGCAGTTTACCATGGGATATATATGGTTTTAAAGCTTTTTAACAGTTATAGCGCTACCTATGGTCCGATCTCCATAAAAATGTTTACTGTGACCTCAAATTGAAACCATACACATGTGTACTGAGTTTGGTGAAAATATCTCATTTACTTCTTGAGTTATAGCCATTTTAGTAAAATAGGCTCCTCCCACAACAATTTACCACATTCTAGTATTATTTACTATGATTCTAGCCTGATTTGCCATATTCTAGCATGATTTACCATGATATACTACATTCTAGTAGGATTTACCATTGTTTACTGTGATTGTATACTCTGACAAAATATGATTTATGAGTGATAAACTCTGACAAAATATGATTGTGCTACAATAGTAATTGTTATATACGTTATTTTTTAGTGTCTTATTGTTATATAAGTGATTTTTAGTGTATAATGAATGCCAAAGCATATGTGAGTAGACTTCATTAATACGTAGAATGGCCAGCAGAGGGCAGTAGAAGACCACTTATTGGCTCACTTTGACTTTAAACTTCATGATTTTCACCATTTTTCTGTACTAAATCAAACCAGTTTTTCCATTTTAACTCCATAATGCATGTTTACACACACACACACACACACACACACACACACACACACACACACACACACACACACACACACACACACACACAAAGACAAATGTTGTTGTTTTTTCAATGCTATTGGGATATGTCATTATGAAAATATATTTCAATGGTCTATAAACATTTCACAAAGTCTTTGTAAGCTATTAATCAGATGATTCAGAATTTATTCAGAAACCTAAGACTACACACACACATTATGTTGTAGATACAGACATTTGAAATATATAATGTGATCAAACTGTCAATACTAATACTTTAACAGATGGATTTTGACTAAATGTAATTGTAAATGTTAAAATAGTGATTTTATAAAGTCTAAATATGAATTATAGAACAATATGAGAACATGACTATTTTAAACAGCAGGGGGCAGTAAAAAACCACTTATTGGCTTAATATGCCATTATATTCATATCATTTTCACCTTTTTAACTGTTATAGAGGCAAATTTTGTCAGATCTGTCTGAAAATTTTCATGCATGTTCAGAGTGATATTTCACATGTTCTGACTTGTTTTTAAGAAGGTTTGAACATTCTTTAAAGAGATATAGGCTTTCAGGGACAATTGGTAAAGGCCACATTTTGAAGTGAACCTATTATAGCAATCCAAATGAAGTAGTTCAACTTTTTCTGACAATTATTGTTCTAGTGAGTCCAGAGAATTGTATTGCACTAGTTTTTAACATTATGATATGAAAATGATATGATCAGAGATGGAAAAGACCATTTACAGCCAATACAGGCAGTTTACCATAGGAAATATATAGTTTTAAAGCCTTTTAACAGTTATAGCGCCAACTATGGTCCGATCTCCATGAAATTTTGCATGCTTGTTAATGATGTTATGTCACATAAGTTCACCAATTTTTGTGAAGTTCTGGGTTTTTATTTAGGATTTATAGGCTTTTTAATGTATTTTGCCACGCCCATTTTATAAATGATCCTATTACAGCCATCCAAATGCAAAAGTTCAACTTTTTTTTGATAATTATTGATCTAGAGAGTCCAGAGAATTGTCCTAGACTGGTTTGGTTCCGATCGGGCGAAAAACCTAGGACTAGTTCGCAAAAGTAGGTTTTTAACATATTCACAAATATTTAATGAACGGTTTGATTGACAGCAATGGTTCTTGAGGCAAAGTTGTTCAGCATGAGCAGATCTATCAAATGATATGCATATTGTGATGATATGTGTAACACCACGTGATTACAGAGCCATAAAACTCGTTAGCGCCAACTAGTGGCCGATTTCTTTTAAAATTCTTACAGACCTCCAGGGCCATGAGTCGAACATGCCCATCGAGTTTCGTTCCGATCGGCCTCTGTTAACCTTGTCTAATAGGTGCTCAAATTTATTGGCCAATGGCGGCCATGTTTTTTGAGATACACCAATGTCCTCATAGACATACATGGCACCTTGGACCAAGACACTGCATACCAATTTTCAAGTCAATCAGACTAACGGTCAGGTGGTTATAGCCTGTTTTATGTTTTTGTCATGTTATAGCGCCACCATGTGGCCGATCGCCGCGATTTTTTTACTGTGACCTCAGACTGACCTCCTACACATGTATACCAAGTTTGGTGAAGTTTACTGAATTACTTCTGGAGTTATAGCCATTTTAGTAAAATAGGCTCCTCCCACAACGTTAATTTTGCACCCCCTAGCGACTGTGAATCGAAATTTCAACTTTTTTTCGATAATTATTGATCTTCAGACTCCAGAGAACAATTCTGCACTGGTTTGGTTCCGATCGGGCGAAAAACCAGGGACTAGTTCGCAAAAGTAGATTTTCGACAAAATTCAAAATGGCGGAAAATCTATCATGACGGAAATAAAATCGGAGATATACGTTTTGTTCGTCAGGCGTCCAGCTTTCCAATGATATAAGACACTTGAGGCTGCGACATACGGTCTAGGAGTTATGAGCAGTTTCGCGCTTTTGGTCGCTATAGCGCCACCTATGGGCCAATCGGGGTCATAATCTCTGAACCTCTCCTCGATTTCTGTACTACCATCTGGCAAAGTTTCAAAGCTCTAGCCCTTACGGTTTGGGCTGCACGATGCGTTTTACGGCAGAAGAATAATAATAATAATAATAATAAAAATCAGTACAATTACAATAGGGTTTCAGCACTTCGTGCTTGAACCCCTAATAATAATTAAAGCTGCAAGCAGCATTTATCGGGGTTCAAGCAGTTAAGGCCTTTAAGGCATTTAAGCACAAAAGCATCAAAAGTTATTAAGATTTATTTAGGAAGCATGTAACCACTGACATAATAGATGGAAAAGACCATTTACAGCCAATACAGGCAATTTGCCATGGGATATATATGGTTTTAAAGCTTTTTAACAGTTATAGCGCCACCTATGGTCCGATCTCCATAAAATTGTTTACTGTGACCTCAAATTGAACCCATACACATGTGTACTGAGTTTGGTGAAGATATCTCATTTACTTCTTGAGTTATAGCCATTTGAGTAAAATAGGCTCCTCCCACAACGATTTGCCACATTCTAGAATTATTTAATATGATTCTAGCATGATTTACTATCATATACCATGTTCCAGAATGATTTATTAGGATTCTAGCATGATTTACCTTGATACACCTCATTTCAGTATTATTTACTATGATTTACAATGTTTCTAGCATGATTAACCACATTACTAGCAATTATGTGAAGTGTCAGTGCAAATGAGGTGATGAACACTGACAAAATATTATTGTGTTATAATAGTTAGTTATATACGTGATTTTTGTGTGTGTGTCCAAGTATGAATGCAAAAGCACATGTAAAATATTTCATTATTAAGTAGAATGGCCAGCAGAGGGCACTAGAAGACCACTTATTGGCTCACTTTCACTTTAAACCAGTTTTCTGCACTAAAGCAAACCAGTTTTTCCATGTTAACTCAATGCATGCTTACACACACACACACACACACACACACACACACACACACACACACACACACACACACACACACACACACACACACAGCATAGTTAACCATGATTTACCATGATATACCACGTTCTAGTATTATTTACCAGGAGATAAACGACAATCTAGTATTATTTACTTTGATTTACCATGTTTCTAGCCTGATTTATCACATTACTAGCAATTATTTGAAGTGTCAGTGCAAATAAAGTGATTAACACTGACAAAATATGATTGTGTTATAATGGTTATTGCTATATAAGTGATTTTTTTAGTGTGTATTCAAGTATGAATGCAAGCACATGTTGAAATATTTCATTAATAAGTAGAATGGCCTGCAGAGGGCAGTAGAAGACCACTTATTGGCTCACTTTCACTTTAAACCAGTTTTCTGCACTAAAGCAAACCAGTTTATCCATGTTAACTCAATGCATGCTTACACACACACACACACACACACACACACACACACACACACACACACACACACACACACACACACACACACACACACAGCATAGTTAACCATGATTTACCACATTACTAGCAATTATTTGAAGTGTCAGTGCAAATAAAGTGATTAACACTGACAAAATATGATTGTGTTATAATAGTTATTGCTATATAAGTGATTTTTAGTGTGTATTCAAGTATAAATGCAAGCACATGTGGAAAAATTTAATTAATAAGTAGAATGGCCAGCAGAGGGCAGTAGAAGACCACTTATTGGCTCACTTTCACTTTAAACCTCATGATTTTGACCAGTTTTCTGCACTAAAGCAAACCAGTGTTTCCATGTTAACTCAATAATGCATACTTGCTACATATGCTACACACAATAATGCTACACACACACACACACACACACACACACACACACACACACACACACACACACACACACACACACACACACAAATGTTTCAGTGATATTGGTGTCACATTCACCTTCATCACATTCACCTTCTGTCTTCATCACATTCACCATCTGTCGTCATCACCTGCACCTGCTCCTCATCACCCTCCTCATCATCACCTGCTCCTCATCATCATAACCGTCACCTGTTGTCCTTGTCTTGATCTGTGTATTTAAGTTCCCCTCTCATCCATTATCATTGTCGGTTATTGTTTGTGCACTAGCACTCTGTTATGTTTGTTTTCATGTTGGAAAATAAAACCTTTGTTATATTTGTACACACACACACACACACACACACACACACACACACACACACACACACACACACACACACACACACACACACACACACACACACACACACACACACACACACACACACACACACACCATCATTTATCATGATTTACCATGGCTGATACCAATACCAATATGAGAAAATGACTATTTTAAACAGCAGGGGGCAGTAAAATACCACTTATTGGCTTAACATGCCATTAATTCATATCATTTTCACCTTTTTAACTGTTATAGAGGCAAATTTTGTCCGATCTGTCTGAAAATTTTCATGCTTGTTCAGGGTGATATTTCACACGTTCTGACTTGTTTTTAAGAAGGTCTGAGCATTGATTAAAGAGATATAGGCTTTCGGGGACACTTGGTAAAGGCCAGATTTTGAAGTGAACCTATTATAGCTATCCAAATGAAGTAGTTCAACTTTCTGACAATTATTGATCTAGTGAGTCCAGAGAATTGTATTGCACTAGTTTTTTAACATTATGATATGAAAATTATATGATCAGAGATGGAAAAGACCATTTACAGCCAATACAGGCAGTTTACCATAGGAAATATATGATTTTAAAGCTTTTTAACAGTTATAGCGCCACCTATCGTCCGATCTCCATAGAATTTTTCATGCTTGTTAATGATGTTATGTCACATATGCTGACCAATTTTTGTGAAGTTCTGAGTTTTTATTTAGGATTTATAGGCTTTTTAATGTATTTTGACACGCCCATTTTATAAATTACCCTATTACAGCCATCCAAATGCAAAAGTTCAACTTTTTTTTGATAATTATTGATCTAGAGAGTCCAGAGAATTGTCCTAGACTGGTCTGGTTCCGATCGGGCAAAAAACCTAGGACTAGTTCGCAAAAGTAGGTTTTTAACATATTCATGAATATTTAATGAACTGTTTGATTGACAGCAATGGTTCTAGAGGCAAAGTTGTTCAGCATGAGCAGATCTATCATATGATATGCATTTTGTGACGATAAGTGTAACACCACGTGATTACAGAGCCATAAAACTCGTTAGCGCCAACTAGTGGCCGATTTCTTTCAAAATTCTTACAGACCTCTAGGGGCTTGAGCCGAACATGCCCACTGAGTTTTGTTCCGATCGGCCTCCGTTAACCTTGTCTAATAGGTGCTCAAACTTCATTGGCCGATAGCGGCCATGTTTTTTGAGATACACCAATGTCCTCATAGACATACATGGCACCTTGGACCAAGACACTGCATACCAATTTTCAAGTCAATCGGACTAACGGTCAGGTGGTTATAGCCTGTTTTATGTTTTTTTCATATTATAGCGCCACCATGAGGCCAATCACCGCGATTTTTTTACTGTGACCTCAACTTGAGCTCATACATATGTGTACCGAGTTTGGTGAAAATATCTCATTTCGTTCACGAGTTATAGCCATTTTTGTATAATTAGCTCCGCCTCCTGCGAACGTTTTGATGCCCCTTAGCAACCGTGGATCGAAATTTTAACTTTTTTTCGATAATTATTGATATTCAGACTCCTGTGAATATTTCTGCACTGGTTTGGTTCCGATCGGGCGAAAAGCCAGGGACTAGTTCGCAAAAGTAGGTTTTGGACAAAATCCAAAATGGCGGAAAAATTTGCATACCGGAAATGAAATCCTTGAGGCCTTTTTTGTTCGGCTTGACCCAAGGATTCCAAAGATATAAGACACTTGAGTCTGTGACAAAGGGTTGATGAGATTTAAGCAAAAATATGCAATTTTTTTGTTTTTTGCACTGTAGCGCCACCTATTGGCCAATCTAGCTCATATTCTCTGAACCTCTCCTCGATTTTTGTACTACCTTCTGGCCAAGTTTCAAGTCTCTAGCACTTACGGTTTAGGCTGCACGATGCGTTTTACGGCGGAATAATAATAATAATAATAAAAATCAGCACAATTACAATAGGGTTTCAGCATTTCATGCTTGAACCCCTAATAAAAATCAGTACAATTACAATAGGGTTTCAGCACTTCGTGCTTGAACCCCTAATAATTAAAGCTGCAAGCAGCATTTATCGGGGTTCAAGCAGTTAAGGCCTTTAAGGCCTTTAAGCACACAAGCATCAAAAGACATTACGTTTTATTTAGCAAGCATTTAACAACTGCCATCATAGATTAAAAAAAGTCAATTTACAGCCAATACAGGCAGTTTACCATAGGAATATGCTCTCTTACATTATAGCAGGATTTTTCGGGTTTTCCTATGTGCAACTGCAAAGTTGTCGATTAGATCAGGATTGTGCGCACGGGCATTCTCAATTGACCCTTCGCAGGGAGTTTGATTGACAGGCGATCTGACAAATCATAATCCGCCATTTTGTCCCACAAAGCAGTCAGGAGAGTTAGTAGATTAACTTTGGAGAATTTAAATTTGAAAAACAAAGTGTACTGACGTCTTAGCACTTTAAAACAACATTCCTTTTATGTTCATTCATGTTTATTTTAATCCTATAAATTAACTAGAAGGAAGAGATGATCGGATCACGAGCAGCTTTAACTGAGCCTTGAGTCTACAGCGATCTGTCAGACACATTAAAGAGTCACAAAACGGTATTTATTGTTTAAATGTCTCTAAAAAATGACTACATTTGAAAGGTGAGACTTTTGGCACTTTTCCATTACCAGTACCAGCTCAACTCAACTTGACTCGACTTGACTCGGCTCGCTTTTTGCTCCGTTTTCCATTGCAGATAGTACCTCCACAATAGTACCTGGTCGTCATAGCGACGTCGCAGGAAATTGCCGTGACTTAATCTTCTACGCGAGATGTTTTTTATTCAGGATACTCCGTCTGGCGCGTGCAATGATGACGCAGTGAATAGTGACGATTCTCTCTGACCAATCAGCAGTCTGCCGTGTTTTCACGTCACATTTTAGTATCGCCTCAGCTTGCCCCAGCTCGCTTAGAACCTCGCCGGAGGTGGTACGAAAAAAAGTACCTGGAAGCAGGTACAGGTATAACTTTTACACAGTGGAAAACCAAACAAAGCCGAGTCGAGCCGAGCTGAGCCGAGCCGAGGCGAGCTGGTACTGTGTAGTGGAAAAGCGCCATTTGTTTCATATGAAAAGTACTTGTCTGTCAGCGCGCAGTCTCCTCTCTGATTCGCAATGTATTTTTCACTGCGTGAGAACTTGGTGTGGTGTGAAAGTGGCGTCGCTTGTCAGACATTAGGCTTGTTTGAGATGAGCAAAATCTGCGCAGAATCGATCACCGGTGATCAGCGCGAGATGCATGCCGGTTAGAAATGTGTCCGAGTGCGGTCCGCCTTGCTCTGATGTCATGCTGACGTATGTCAAAAATCTCTCGCGAGCGCAAGGCACACCTGTCGGATTCTGCAGTCGAGCGCAGTTGCTCTCCACTGACTGCGCTGATCAAAAGCATGATGGGAAACGACTTGCTGACGACACAGCTTAATGTTCATTGGTTTAACAACCGTGATGTATTGTTCTCTTTTAAAATGTTTGATTTTAAAACTCTGATATCATGTTTTATGTGTATACGTTATGTGTGAATATTCCCAAACTATCTAACAGTGCGATCACTATGGTTTAAATGCAATGTAATTTTTTCTATATAAAAAAAAAAAAAACACATGTCTGTATTAAAGAAAAAAAGACTGATAAACATGTATTTGGAATAGAATTAAATAAGTAGGCTACTTTAGGTGTCTTGTTCATTATATTTATTTTCATATAAAAGCAACAGAACTTAAATTCCATCCAGTTTATTAGCAACACTGTGCACGAGCGTGAATCCGGTGAATCCCGCGATATCCGCCTTTGATCTCGCAGGTGTCAGATCCACTGCGAGAAGAGAGAACTGTCCGGCTTGCCTGCGCTTTTTTCACTCCTCCTCTCACTGCAGCCGCCTACTCTCGCGTGCATTTCAGGCGAGGCAAGGCGCATCTCAAACAAGCCTATAGCAACAGTAACTAAAGTGGGCGGGTCTTTGCGAATGGTCATTGACAGTATGGACGGGTATTCGCCAGTCCCAATTCAAAACAAATTTCATGACAATCCATCATTGTTTGTTTCAAACATGTGAGAGCATCAAAATGATCCATGGGTGAAATTGATTGGATTTAATTAATTTTTTTGTCAGTTCCTATCATAATTTTAAAATTTTGGCGTTATTGTTTAGCTATTTACCTATGTTTTCAAATTTCCTTTGTTTTTTTGTTGTTGTCTCGATCAGACTAACGGCTTTGAAGATAACCACAATTTTTTAAAGCTCTAAATGACACTTACAAAAACTATAAGGCGAAACCTGGCATGTTTGGTATTGTTGGACTCGGCAAGGATTCTTAGGAGGTCCCTCCTGTGAAAAAAACACGGGCTTGAAACTTCTAAGGCTCCTTCAAGGCATTGTGCCAGTGACGTGTACTGAGTTTTTTGAGATGCACCAATGTTCTCATAGACTATCATGGCACCCTGGACAAAGACACTGCATGCCAATTTTCAGTAGACTAACGGTTGGGTGCGCTTATTGCTATTTTCATGATTTTTTTCACTGTTATAGCACCACAAAGAGGCCAGTTGTCACGATTTTTTTCATGTCAACTCAGATTGAGCTTATGAACATGTGTCCCAAATTTAGCGAAAATATCTCTTTCCGTTCACAAGTTATAACCATTTTATAGCACCACCAAGTGGCCAATTGTCATGATTTTTTTTTCACGTGACCTCAGAATGAGCTCATGAACATGTGTCCCAAGTTTTGCGAAAATATCTCTTTCCGTTCACAAGTTATAACCGTTTTATAGTGCCACCTAGTGGCCAATTGTTGCGATTTTTTTCATGTAATCTCAGATTGAGCTCAGGAAGATGTATCCCAAGTTTAGCAAAAAAAATTCTTTCCGTTCACAATTTATAACCGTTTTGTAAAAGTGGCCCTGGTACCATCAAAGATTTTGGTTCCCCTTATCGACCGTTAATTGAAATTTCAATTTTTTTGGATGATTATTGATTGTCAGACTCCAGAGAATATTCTTGCAGTGATTTGGTTCCGATCGGGCCAAAAACCTAGGAGAAGTTAGCAAAAATATTTTTTTCAAAAAAATGCAATTTACTCGAAATTGGCGCCTGAAGGGCGAGCAAATCGGAGATAGCCATGCACGATGCGTTTTACGAATCCTTCCAATTACAATAGGGTTTCAGCATTTCATGCTTGAACCCCTAATAAGAATGAAGGCTTTTTGCCAGTTATAGCGCCACCTGTGGTCCGATCTCCATGAAACTCTGCATGCTTCCTCAGCATGTTCTGACACATATGCTCATCAATTTTGGTGAAGTTCTGAGTTTTCATTTGGGATTTATAGGCTTTTTAGTGTATTTTGCCACGCCCCTCTTCTAAATGACCCTGTTACATCCACCCAAATGCAAAAGTTCAACTTTTTTTCGATAATTATTGATCTAGAGAGTCCATAGAATTGTCCTAGACTGGTTTGGTTCCGATCGGGCGAAAAACCAGGGACTAGTTCGCAAAAGTAGGTTTTGGACAAAATTCGACATAGAAGAAAATTTTCCCTGCCGGCGAGCAAATCGGAGATAGCCATTTTGTCCGCCCTGAGCCAAGGATTCCAACGATATAAGACACTTGATCCTGGGACAAACGGTCTAAGAGTCATGGGCGATTTTGTACTTTTGGTCGCTGTAGCGCCACCTATGGGCCAATCGGGGTCATACTCTGATAGGTTGTCCCCAAATTGAGGCCTACCATCTGGCCAGGTTTCAAGTCTCTAGGCCTTACGGTTTGTCCTGCACGATGCGTTTTACAAATCCTTACAATTACAATAGGGTTTCAGCATTTCATGCTTGAACCCCTAATAAGAATGAAGGCTTTTTGCCAGTTATAGCGCCACCTAAGGTCCGATCTCCATGAAACTCTGCATGCTTCCTCACCATGTTCTGACACATATGCTCATCGATTTTGGTAAAGTTCTGAGTTTTCATTTGGGATTTATAGGCTTTTTAGTGTATTTTGCCACACCCCTTTTCTAAATGACCCTGTTACAGCCACCCAAATGCAAAAGTTCAACTTTTTTTCGATAATTATTGATCTAGAGAGTCCATAGAATTGTCCTAGACTGGTTTGGTTCCGATCGGGCGAAAAACCAGGGACTAGTTCGCAAAAGTAGGTTTTGGACAAAATTCGACATAGAAGAAAATTTTCCCTGCCGGCTAGCAAATCGGAGATAGCCATTTTGTCCGCCCTGAGCCAAGGATTCCAACGATATAAGACACTTGATCCTGGGACAAACGGTCTAAGAGTCATGGGCGATTTTGTACTTTTGGTCGCTGTAGCGCCACCTATGGGCCAATCGGGGTCATACTCTGATAGGTTGTCCCCAAATTGAGGCCTACCATCTGGCCAGGTTTCAAGTCTCTAGGCCTTACGGTTTGTCCTGCACGATGCGTTTTACAAATCCTTACAATTACAATAGGGTTTCAGCATTTCATGCTTGAACCCCTAATAAGAATGAAGGCTTTTTGCCAGTTATAGCGCCACCTAAGGTCCGATCTCCATGAAACTCTGCATGCTTCCTCACCATGTTCTGACACATATGCTCATCGATTTTGGTAAAGTTCTGAGTTTTCATTTGGGATTTATAGGCTTTTTAGTGTATTTTGCCACACCCCTTTTCTAAATGACCCTGTTACAGCCACCCAAATGCAAAAGTTCAACTTTTTTTCGATAATTATTGATCTAGAGAGTCCATAGAATTGTCCTAGACTGGTTTGGTTCCGATCGGGCGAAAAACCAGGGACTAGTTCGCAAAAGTAGGTTTTGGACAAAATTCGACATAGAAGAAAATTTTCCCTGCCGGCGAGCAAATCGGAGATAGCCATTTTGTCCGCCCTGAGCCAAGGATTCCAACGATATAAGACACTTGATCCTGGGACAAACGGTCTAAGAGTCATGGGCGATTTTGTACTTTTGGTCGCTGTAGCGCCACCTATGGGCCAATCGGGGTCATACTCTGATAGGTTGTCCCCAAATTGAGGCCTACCATCTGGCCAGGTTTCAAGTCTCTAGGCCTTACGGTTTGTCCTGCACGATGCGTTTTACAAATCCTTACAATTACAATAGGGTTTCAGCATTTCATGCTTGAACCCCTAATAAGAATGAAGGCTTTTTGCCAGTTATAGCGCCACCTAAGGTCCGATCTCCATGAAACTCTGCATGCTTCCTCACCATGTTCTGACACATATGCTCATCGATTTTGGTAAAGTTCTGAGTTTTCATTTGGGATTTATAGGCTTTTTAGTGTATTTTGCCACACCCCTTTTCTAAATGACCCTGTTACAGCCACCCAAATGCAAAAGTTCAACTTTTTTTCGATAATTATTGATCTAGAGAGTCCATAGAATTGTCCTAGACTGGTTTGGTTCCGATCGGGCGAAAAACCAGGGACTAGTTCGCAAAAGTAGGTTTTGGACAAAATTCGACATAGAAGAAAATTTTCCCTGCCGGCGAGCAAATCGGAGATAGCCATTTTGTCCGCCCTGAGCCAAGGATTCCAACGATATAAGACACTTGATCCTGGGACAAACGGTCTAAGAGTCATGGGCGATTTTGTACTTTTGGTCGCTGTAGCGCCACCTATGGGCCAATCGGGGTCATACTCTGATAGGTTGTCCCCAAATTGAGGCCTACCATCTGGCCAGGTTTCAAGTCTCTAGGCCTTACGGTTTGTCCTGCACGATGCGTTTTACAAATCCTTACAATTACAATAGGGTTTCAGCATTTCATGCTTGAACCCCTAATAAGAATGAAGGCTTTTTGCCAGTTATAGCGCCACCTAAGGTCCGATCTCCATGAAACTCTGCATGCTTCCTCACCATGTTCTGACACATATGCTCATCGATTTTGGTAAAGTTCTGAGTTTTCATTTGGGATTTATAGGCTTTTTAGTGTATTTTGCCACACCCCTTTTCTAAATGACCCTGTTACAGCCACCCAAATGCAAAAGTTCAACTTTTTTTCGATAATTATTGATCTAGAGAGTCCATAGAATTGTCCTAGACTGGTTTGGTTCCGATCGGGCGAAAAACCAGGGACTAGTTCGCAAAAGTAGGTTTTGGACAAAATTCGACATAGAAGAAAATTTTCCCTGCCGGCTAGCAAATCGGAGATAGCCATTTTGTCCGCCCTGAGCCAAGGATTCCAACGATATAAGACACTTGATCCTGGGACAAACGGTCTAAGAGTCATGGGCGATTTTGTACTTTTGGTCGCTGTAGCGCCACCTATGGGCCAATCGGGGTCATACTCTGATAGGTTGTCCCCAAATTGAGGCCTACCATCTGGCCAGGTTTCAAGTCTCTAGGCCTTACGGTTTGTCCTGCACGATGCGTTTTACAAATCCTTACAATTACAATAGGGTTTCAGCATTTCATGCTTGAACCCCTAAAAATCGGCACAATTACAATAGGGTTTCAGCACTTCGTGCTTGAACCCCTAATAATTTGTTACATTTATATAGCGCTTTTTCTGAGACCTCAAAGCGCTTTACATAGATGGGGGGAATCTCCTCAACCACCACCAATGTGCAGCATCCACTTGGATGATGCGACGGCAGCCATATTGCGCCAGAACGCCCACCACACACCAGCTTACTGGTGGAGAGGAGACAGTGATGAAGCCAATCAGTATATCAGTACATGGGGATGATTAGGAGGCCATGATGGATAGAGGCCAAGGGGCAAATTTGGCCAGGATGCCGGGGTTACACCCCTACTCTTTTTCGAAGGACATCCTGGGATTTTTAATGACCACAGAGAGTCAGGACCTCGGTTTAACGTCTCATCCGAAGGACGGTGCTCTTTTGGCAGTATAGTGTCCCCGTCACTACACTGGGGCATTAGGACTCACACAGACCACAGGGTGAGCGGTTGAGCGGGCGTTTCAAATGAATTCCTATGGAAGTAGGAATAAACTGAAAAACGTTTACTCTGTTCTGCTCGTTCCTTGTCGTGGATGCGCACCATGAATGCCTGTGCAGCCATGAGCATTTTAGTTTAATTTTAAAATTAGCGCCTTTCGGGGGGTGGATTGCTTGAAATTATTTTACAAAAGCACAATGTTGTGTTTTATTGCGACAGTACACAAATATAAGTTAACACTTTGCAGTTTGAATGTGGTCCTGTATAATGACATATGTTTTTTTTCACACACACACACACACACACACACACACACACACACACACGGTTTACTATCTTTGTGGGGACTCTCCATAGACTTAATGGTTTTTATACTTTACAAACTGTATATTATATCTCCTCACACTGGCCCTCATTTATCAAAAGTGCGTACACCAAATTTCCAGCGTACACCTGGCGTACACCCAAAACCACGTTGACTTTGAGCTTTATCAATATGGACGTTGGCGTACGGCACGCTCAAATCCTACGCCAGCTCAGGAGGTGGTGTACGCACGTTTTGAGTGCGGGAATGCGCAAAAAAACAATTCCTAACACCACAAAACGCACTGACAAACTAAAAGATATAATATAATATGACCCACTGTAAAAAAACAACAAAATAGTAATTATAAACTTCAGTGTTTATTTTTGTGCAACATGGACTTTAATGTTTAATTTGTGTGACTTTACCAAAGCATTTGAATTGTAGGCATATGTATTCCTTCAGTTGCGAGCCTGTGCGCTTTACGTTTCAAGCCTTAACCCCTCATTTACACTGCACACGTGTGCGGTGCATTACGTCTGCGACAAGGTTTTATTCCGTCCACCACGCGGTGCCAACTCACACCAGGAGCATTTCAGAAGCGGAGCGACTGGATGCGCGAGACCACGTGATTTGCCTGTCCGACGTGTTTTTTCTTGATTTTTGGGTTTCTACCATACAGTCTATGGTTTCTACCAAGGATATTGGTGTGAATACGTTTGGGAGTTTGCACAGGGTGTTTATTTTGAATATGACAATGTTTTTTTATTATTTTATTTTGTATTTCCGGTGTGACTTGGACGCGCGTCCATCAGAAATAGACTAGGCGCCTATATAGCGAAGCGGCGCGGAGAAGCTTCTGGGAAGCTTCTGAAACGCGCCGCGTCGCGGCCAGTGTAAACACAAGCATTGACTTGAATGGGCGCGATCAGCTCCGGTAGCCGTGTCGCAGCTGTAATGCGCTGCAGACGTGTGCGGTGTAAATGAGGGGTTATACTTTCGCCTGTCTCCGCAGCGCGAGTCTCCGCAGACTGCGCGCGCACCTCCCCAAACGGACGAGGTGTTTATACTCGACGCGCTCGCCGTTGTACTATTCTTTGAAACGATGGTTAGGCCAGGGTTAGGCTCGGCAGGTGTGCACGGACTGGGTTCAGTAATGAAAGGCTTTCAATGACCAAAAAAATAATTCAGACTGACAAAATAATAAAAATGCCATTCTACTTCTTTTAAATAATAATAATAATAATACAAATAATAATAACGACATCTTCTTCTAAATAACAATAAGCCTCATTAATAATAAAAATCTAGAAATCAATTTTGTTTCTTTCCACTTCCCTGGTTTCGCTTTCTCAAAGAAGTTTCTCTTTAATTTGCCGTCTTCCGTGTGTCCATGGCGTAAAATGAGGGCGTGGGGGAGGCGGAGACTTGAATATATAGGGGCGTGTTATTCTAATGACGATCGATTTCAGCCGCGGCATTTATCAAGGGCAGGTATTGCGTACACCAGAATTTCAAAGGTACGCACAGCTTCATAAATCAGGCGATGAGAGGAGTGTAAGCATAATCTTACGCCAATATATACGCCCGTTTCTACGCAAGATTGATAAATGAGGGCCACTAACCCTACCCCTAAACCTACCCATTACAGAAAACTTTCTGCATTTTTACATTTCCAAAAAGATTCATTCTGTATGATTTCTAAGCTTGTTTACCCATGGGGACCTCTATTTAGGTCCCCACTGTGACACGAGTCCCCATGAGTCTGTGTGCATTCAGGTTGAAGTCCCCACAGGGATAGAAAAACATGAACACACATGCACACACACACACACACACACACACACACACACACACACACACACACACACACACACACACACACACACACACACACACACACACACACACACACACACAAACACACATTCCAGCATTGCAATCTTGACATCGCAGCCTGTTCATTATAGCCATATATATATATATATATATAGCTGCGAGCAGCGATTACGGGCCCAAGCCGGCGGTACCGCCACCCCGGTGCCTTTAGGTAAAGGCACCGGGGTTGCGGTGCCACCGGCTTGGGCCCGTAATCGCTGCTCGCAGCTATATTTAGGGCCCAAGCCCTGAAAGGGCGAAGGCCCTATTGTTTCCGGTAGGATTATTTATTATTAGGGCCCAAGCCCTGAAAGGGCGAAGGCCCTATTGTTTCCGGTAGGATTATTTATTATTATTATTATTATTTTGTCAACCTTTCGGGCACTTTTGGGGCCCTTAACATGCTCAAAAACTCTTGAAATTTTGCACACACGTCAGAAACTGCAGCCATCAGGGCCGGACTGAAGCTGGTACCCGGGCGTGGCACGTGGGGCTCGACAGCGCCCACTGGAATGGTGTCTGAAAACTTGGTCCATAAATCAAACACGCTTGCATGTAATAATATGAAACTCAGTACACATATAGATCTCATCGGGCCGAACAACTTTCGTGCTCTAAGTTTTACACCAGCCCAACAGGAAGTCGGTTATTATACGTTGTTTGGAAAACGCATACATTGGAATGTGAAATACTCCTCCTAGGGAATTCATCCGATCGCCACCAAACTCGGTGAGAATGAAGTCAAGACATTGAGGATGCTAAATTGCGAACAGATTTTTGATATCTCGAACGGTTTGGCCGTGGCGAGGAAACAAATTTATGGCGAATAATGGAACACAGGAAGTGTGTTATAACTTCTGCATACATTAACTGATCTTGATGAAACTTCAGCAGTGTGTTCGTGGTAAAAGGCCGATCAGATGGATGTAACTATTGTGAGTCAAAGTTATAGCGCCACCAACTGGCAGCAGGATGTGTGTCACTTTCAAAATGCTTTGAAATCACCCTCTTAGTTTTACCCGATTTGCTTCAAACTTTATGTGTATAATGTAGACACACGGCAGATGTAGACCTGTGAAAGGATTATTGATATCTTAGATACTGTTGCCGTGGCAACGTATCAAACTTTAATATTTTTTTCGGATGCTTTTGAAACACTTAGCATGCTTGAAATTGGATGAAACTCAACAGACACATCACACTTATTAGCCAGTAGACATGTGCAAAGTTTCAGAAACGGGCGTGGCAGGGGGGCTCAACAGCACCCCCTTGAACGGGGTCTGAAAACTTGGTCCATTAAACAAACACGCTTGCATGAATTAATATGAAACTCGGTACACATATAGATCTCATCGGGCTGAACAACTTTGTCCTGATCAAGTTTTACGCCAGCCCAACAGGAAGTCGGCTATTATGGGTTGTTTGGAAAACGCTTGCTGTGGAATGTGAAATACTCCTCCTAGAAAATTCACTGTGTCCCCTCCAAACTCGGTGTGCATGTAGTCAAGACTTTGAGGATGCTAAATTGCAGACGGATTTTTGATATCTCGAACGGTTTGGCCGTGGCGAGGAATCGAATTTATGGCGAGAAAAGAGAAACACGAAGTGGAATAACTTCTGCATACATTAACTGATCTTGATGAAACTTCAGCAGTGTGTTCGTGGTAAGAGGCCGATCAGATGGATGTAACTATTGTGAGTCAAAGTTATAGCGCCACCAACTGGCAGCAGGAAGTGTGTCACTTTCAACATGCTTTTGACAAAAGTGGGGGGGGGGGGTAAGTTTTAACTACAGTAAAAAAAAAATGTTTGTATATTGTTCTTATAAAGCTGGACAACTTTCTAATTTACATTCATTAGCTCCAGCCATCAGGAAGTCAGATATTTTGGTCTGAATGTGGATTTTTTTGCAAAATCAGCCTCTGAATTTTTTAGCCACTCCTCTTAAACTATTTATTTTATTCCCACCAAACTTTTTCAACATGATGAAAATACATTAAATATGCTAAATTGTGAACGGATAATAAATATCTCAAACGGTTTTGCTATGGCGAGGGATTAAAGTAATGTCTAAAAAGTAAACACTAAAAGCCTCAAATCTTATAAAAATGTAATTATATACCATTTATTTCTATATAAAAGTATACAAATATCACAACTAAACCCATTCTAAACCCTGTTTTTAAAAAGAATTTTATTCTAATTTTATTCTAAAATTAAAAACAGTAAAGTAAAAAAAAAAAACAAGTCATACATAGGGCTATACTGCCCTCTTGTGTCCAAAAGCACATCAAAATAGTATATACAACTTTTTACCAGGTAGGCCAATATTCTATTTAAAGATACATTTATTAGGTATGTGTCTGAGGATATTTTCCCACCGGTTATTCGACGTGTGACACAAGCGGGTGCTTTTAAATTGCTAATATAAAAGTGAAAGAAAAATACAGACTTCCACACTGACATTGATAATGTTGCACACACAAATCACACACACGTTGGAAAGAATGATGCTTTTAAACAACACTAAACCGCCATTAGGTGTCACCAGGCATCCATCTTAATAAGCGAGTCATTGATTCATTCGTTCAAACGATTCGTTCGAATGAGTCGATCATGATTAAGACAGATGTTTATGGATTGATCATTCAAACTTTTAGTCAACCGATTCCTTAAAAATGCTGAATCGTTCAGTTATGAGAAAACACGTGATGCGTGATGGTTCTGCTGTGATCTTTAACTATTTTCGCTGCTGAAACAGAACAAAAACAGTCAATACTGCATCTAAAATGTAAGCGACTTAATTGTAACTGTTTATTAACCTGTTGTATGAAATCTAGCGGTGGGAGAAAAAATTGATTCTTAGATGCATCGCGATCCGGACGTGGACGGTTCTGAATCGATTCACAAATGTCAAAAAATCGATTCTCTAAAAAAATATTTTTCTAATAACGTAATATTGACGGAACGCAAAAGGCGGAACTCTAAGCGGACGTGCGTGCAGTCTGTGGCGCGCACATAACAGAGAAGTTTCTTCTGCTCACCAAGGCTGCATTTATTTGATTAAAAATACAAACAAAAACAGTAATATTGTCAAATATTATTCCAATTTAAAACAGCTGCTTTCTATTTTAATATATTTTAAACTGTTATTTATTCCTGTGATCAAAGCGGAGTCACTGTCACATGATCCTTCAGAAATTATTCTAACATGATGATTGATGCTCAAGAAACATTCATTATTATTTTAAATGTCGAAAACAGTTGTGTACAGTCTTTGATGAATAGAAAGTTCAAAAGAACAGCATTTATCTGAAATCTAAAGCTTTTGTAACATAACACTACCGCTCAAAAGTTTGGGGTTAGTAATAATTAAAATTTTATTTTTGGGGGAAAGAAATAAAATAAATCAATACTTTTATTTATGAAGGATGAGTTAAACTGATCAACAGTTACAGTAAAGACATTTATAATGTTAAAAAAAATATATTTGAAATAAATGCTGTTCATTTGAACTTTACATTCATCAAAGCATTTTGAAAAAAAAAATCTCTACACAACTGTTTTCAACATTGAAAATAATAATGAATATTTATTGAGCATCAATCATCATATTAGAATGATTTCTGAAGGATCATGTGACACTGAAGACTGGAGTAATGATGCTGAAAACTCAACTTTGATCACAGAAATTAATTACTATGTAAAATATTTAAAAATTGAAAACAGCTGTTTTAAATTGGAATAATATTTCACAATATTACAGTTTTTGTTTGTATTTTTAATCAAATAAATGCAGCCTTGGTGAGCAGAAGAGACTTCTCCTAAAAACATTAAAAATCTTACTGACCCCAAACTTTTGAACGGTAATATATATATATATATGTATGTATGTGTGTGTATGTATATATATATATATATATATATATATATATATATATATATATATATATATATATATATATATATATATATAAATATAGCTGCGAGCAGCGATGGAGGGCCAAAGCCGGCGGTACCGCCAACCCGGTGCCTTTAGGTAACTAAAGGCACCGGGGTTGCGGTGCCACCGGCTTGGGCCCGTAATCGCTGCTCGCAGCTATATTTAGGGCCCAAGCCCTGAAAGGGCGAAGGCCCTATTGTTTCCGGTAGGATTATTAGGGCCCAAGCCCTGAAAGGGCGAAGGCCCTATTGTTTTCGTAAGGATTATTATTATTATTATTATTATTATTATTATTATTTTGTCAACCTTTCGGGCACTTTTGGGGCCCTTAACATGCTCGAAAACTCTTGAAATTTTGCACACAGGTCAGAACCCGCGGCCATCAGGGCCGGGCTGAAGCTGGTACCCGGGCGTGGCAGGGGGCCTCGACAGCGCCCCCTGGAACGGGATCCGAACACTTGTCCATAAATCAGACACGCTTGCATGTAATAATATGAAACTCGGTACACATATAGACCTCATCGGGCCGAACAACTTTCGTGCTCTAAGTTTTACGCCAGACCAACAGGAAGTCAGCTATTATGGGTTGTTTGGAAACGCATGCTGTGGAATTTGATGTACTCCTCCTAGGAAATTCATTCATTCGCCTCCAAACTCGGTCGGCATGAAGTCAAGACATTGAGGATGCTAAATTGCGGACGGATTTTTGATATCTCGAACGGTTTGGCCGTGGCAAGGAAACGAATTTATGGCGAATAATTCAAACAGGAAGTGTGTTATAACTTCTGCATACATTAACTGATCTTGATGAAACTTCAGCAGTGTGTTCGTTGTAAGAGGCCGATCACATGGATGTGACATTTGTGAGTCAAACTTATAGCGCCACCAACTGGCAACAGGAAGTGTGTCACTTTCAAAATGCTTTGAAATCACCCTCTTATTTTTACCCGATTTGCTTCAAACTTTATGTGTATAATGTAAACACACGGCAGATGTAGACCTGTGAAAGGATTATTGATATCTTAGATACTGTTGCCGTGGCAATGCATTAAACTTTAATATTCTTTTCGGATGCTTTTGAGACTCTTCACATGCTTGAAAATGCATGAAACTCGACAGACACATCACATTTATTATCCCGTAGACATGTGAAAAGTTTCAGAAACGGGCGTGGTGAGATGGCTCAGTAGCGCCACCTTTAGTCAAAAATGGGGGCTTAGTTTTTCCTAGAATCACAAAACTTGGTAGGTGTATTGTTCTCATCAAGCCGGACAACTTTCTAATTTACAGTCATAACCTCAGACCACCAGGAAGTCAGATATTTTGGTTTGAATGTGGATTTTCTGGAGAATTTTCTCTCTCTCTCTGTGTGTCTGTGTGTGTGTGTGTGTGTGTGTGGGGGGGGGGGGGGGTTGTATATTCCATTTAATCTTTGTTTTTCAAGGTTTCAGGGGCTTTTGGGGCCCTTAACTTGCTCGAAAACTCTTGAAACTTTGCACACAGGTCAGAACCCACGGTCATCAGGGACGGGCTGAATCTGGTAGCCGGGCGTGGCAGGGGGGCTCGACAGCGCCCCCTTGAACGGGGTTCTAAAACTTGGTCCATATATCAAACACGCTTGCATGAATTAATTTGAAACTCGGTACACATATAGATCTCATCGGGCCGAACAACTTTCGTGCTCTAAGTTTTACGCCAGCCCAACAGGAAGTCGGCTATTTAGGGTTGTTTGGAAACGCTTGCTGTGGAATTTAATGTACTCCTCCTAGGAAATACATCAATTCGCCTCCAAACTCGGTCAGCGTGAAGTCAAGGCATTGAGGATGCTAAATTGCGGACGGATCTTTGATATCTTGAACGGTTTGGCCGTGGCGAGGAAATGAATTTATGGCGAGAAAAGAGAGACACGAAGTGTTATAACTTCTGCATACATTAACTGATCTTGATGAAACTTCAGCAGTGTGTTTGTGATAAGAGGCCGATCAGATGGATGTAACTATTGTGAGTCAAAGTTATAGCGCCACCAACTGGCAGCAGGAAGTGTGTCACTTTCAACATGCTTTTGACAAAAGTGGGGGGGTTAGTTTTACCAACAGTTACAAACATGAGTATATATATTGGTCTCACCGAGCCGGACAACTTTCTAATTAACAGTCATTAGCTCAGAGCAAAAGAAAGTCAGATATTTTGGTTTGAATGTGGATTTTTTGGATATTTCAGACTCTGAGTTTTTAGCTACTCTTCCAAACTGGCTTATTTTATTCACACCAAACTTTTTCAAAATGATGAAAATACATTAAAGATGCTAAATTGTGAACAGATATTAAACATCTCAAATGTTTTTGCTATAGTGAGGGACTGAAGTAATGTACAAAAATTAAACACTAAAAGCCTCATCTTCTAAAAATGTAATTATACACCATTTATTTCTATAAAAGTATACAAATATCACAACCAAACTCATTTTATTCTTTTTTTTTTTAAATTTAATAATTATTTATAAGTTTAAAAATAGTAATTGTACTATTTAGTCTCATAAAAGTCAAGTCATACATAGGGCTATACTGCCCTCTTGTGTTCAAAATCAGGTAGGCCTATTGTATTTACATAAAAATATACTAGGTATGTGACGGTGAGAATATTTTACCACCGGTTAATCGACGTGTGACACCGCTGGGGGCTTTTGAATCGCAAACTTAAAAACGAAAGTAAAATATTTTCATCCTGCACTGACATTGATAGTGGTTGATAATAATAATAATAATTTGTTACATTTATATAGCGCTTTTTCTGAGACCTCAAAGCGCTTTACATAGATGGGGGGAATCTCCTCAACCACCACCAATGTGCAGCATCCACTTGGATGATGCGACGGCAGCCATATTGCGCCAGAACGCCCACCACACACCAGCTTACTGGTGGAGAGGAGACAGTGATGAAGCCAATCAGTATATCAGTACATGGGGATGATTAGGAGGCCATGATGAATAGAGGCCAAGGGGCAAATTTGGCCAGGATGCCGGGGTTACACCCCTACTCTTTTTCGAAGGACATCCTGGGATTTTTAATGACCACAGAGAGTCAGGACCTCGGTTTAACGTCTCATCCGAAGGACGGTGCTCTTTTGGCAGTATAGTGTCCCCGTCACTACACTGGGGCATTAGGACTCACACAGACCACAGGGTGAGCGGTTGAGCGGCCGTTTCAAATGAATTCCTATGGAAGTAGGAATAAACTGAAAAACGTTCACTCTGTTCTGCTCGTTCCTTGTCGTGGATGCGCACCATGAATGCCCGTGCAGCCATGAGCATTTTAGTTTAATTTTAAAATTAGCGCCTTTCGGGGGGTGGATTGCTTGAAATTATTTTACAAAAGCACAATGTTGTGTCTTATTGCGACAGTACACAAATATAAGTTAACACTTTGCAGTTTGAATGTGGTCCTGTATAATGACGTATGTTTTTATGTGTCCACTGTTCCATCGCGCCCACGCCACGCCACACACACACACACACACACACACACACACACACACACACACACACACACACACACACACACACACACACACACACGGTTTACTATCTTTGTGGGGACTCTCCATAGACTTAATGGTTTTTATACTTTACAAACTGTATATTCTATCTCCTCACACTAACCCTACCCCTAAACCTACCCATTACAGAAAACTTTCTGCATTTTTACATTTCCAAAAAGACTCATTCTGTATGATTTCTAAGCTTGTTTACCCATGGGGACCTCTATTTAGGTCCCCACTGTGACACGAGTCCCCATGAGTCTGTGTGCATTCAGGTTGAAGTCCCCACCGGGATAGAAAAACATGAACACACATGCACACACACACACACACACACACACACACACACACACACACACACACACACACACACACACACACACACACACACACACACACACACACACACACACACACACATTCCAGCATTGCAATCTTGACATCGCAGCCTGTTCATTATAGCCATATATATATAAATATATATATATATAAATATAGCTGCGAGCAGCGATGAAGGGCCAAAGCCGGCGGTACCGCCACCACGGTGCCTTTAGGTAAAGGCACCGGGGTTGCGGTGCCACCGGCTTGGGCCCGTAATCGCTGCTCGCAGCTATATTTATTATTATTATTATTATTAGGGCCCAAGCCCTGAAAGGGCGAAGGCCCTATTGTTTTCGGTAGGATTATTTATTATTATTATTCTTATTTTTCTGTCAACCTTTCGGGCACTTTTGGGGCCTTTAACATGCTCGAAAACTCTTGAAATTTTGCACACAGGTCAGAACCTGCGGCCATCAGGGCCGGGCTGAAGCTGGTACCCGGGCGTGGCAGGGGGGCTCAACAGCGCCCCCTTGAACGGGGTCCGAAAACTTGGTCCATAAATCAGACACGCTTGCATGTAATAATATGAAACTCAATACACATATAGATCTCATTGGGCCAAACAACTTTCGTACTTTTATTTTTTACGCCAGCCCAACAGGAAGTCGACTATTTAGGGTTGTTTGGAAACGCATGCTTAGGAATTTGAAACACTTCTCCTAGGGAATTCACCCGGTCGCCACCAAACTCGCTGTGCATGAAGTCAAGACATTGAGGATGAAAAATTGCCAGGGGATTTTTGATATCTCGAACGGTTTGGCCGTGGCGAGGAAACGAATTTATGGCGAATAATGAAAACAGGAAGTGTGTTATAACTTTTGCATACATTAACTGATCTTGATTAAACTTCAGCAGTGTGTTCATTGTAAGAGGCCGATCACATGGATGTGACTTTTGTGAGTCAAAGTTATAGCACCACCAACTGGCAGCAGGAAGTGTGTCCCTTTCAAAATGCTTTGAAATCACCCTCTTATTTTTACCCAATTTGCTTCAAACTTTATGTGTATAATGTAGACACACGGCAGATGTAGACCTGTGAAAGGATTAATGATATCTTAGATACTGTTGCCGTGGCAACACATCAAACTTTAATATTATTTTTTGATGCTTTTGGGACTCTTAACATACTTGAAATTGCATGAAACTCGACAGACACATCACATTTATTAGCCCGTAGACATGTGCAAAGTTTCAGAAACGGGCGTGGTGGAATGGCTCAGTAGCGCCACCTTTAGTCAAAAATGGGGGCTTAGTTTTTCCTAGAATCACAAAAATCGGTATGTATATTGTTCTCATCGAGCCGGACAACTTTCTAATTTACACTTATAAGCTCCAACCAACAGGAAGTCAGATATTATGGTTTGAATGTGGATTTTCTGAAGAATTTTCTCTCTCTCTCTGTGTGTCTGTGTGTGTCTGTGTGTGTGTGTGTGTGGGGGGGGTTGTCTATTCCATTTAATCTTTGTTTTTCAAGGTTTTAGGGGCTTTTGGCGCACTTAACGTGCTCATAAACACTTGAAACTTTTCACACAGGTCAGAACCCACGGTCATCAGGGCCGGGCTGAAGCTGGTACACGGGCGTGGCAGGGGGGCTCAACAGCACCCCCTTGAACACGGTCTGAAAACTTGGTCCATATATCAAACACGCTTGCATGAATTAATTTGAAACTCGGTACACATATAGATCTCATCGGGCCGAACAACTTCCGCACTCTAAATTATTATCTCCGCCCAACAGGAAGTCTGCTATTATGGGTTGTTTGAAAAACGCATGCTGTGGAATTTGAAACACTCATCCTAGAGAATTCATCCGATCCCCACCAAACTCGGTCAGCATGAAGTCAAGACATTGAGGATGCTAAATTGCGGACGGATTTTTGATATCTCGAACGGTTTGGCCGTGGCGAGGAAACGAATTTATGGCGAGAAAAGAGAAACACGAAGTGTTATAACTTCTGCATACATTAACTGATCTTGATGAAACTTCAGCAGTGTGTTCATGGTAAGAGGCCGGTCAGATGGATGTAACTATTGTGAGTCAAAGTTATAGCGCCACCAACTGGTAGCAGGAAGTGTGTCACTTTCAAAATGCTTTTGACAAAAGTGGGGGGGTTACTTTTACCCACAGTTACAAATATCAGTACGCATATTGGTCTCATCGAGCCGGACAACTTTCTAATTTACAGTCATTAGCTCCGAGCAACAGGAAGTCAGATATTTTGGTTTGAATGTGGATTTTTTGGATATGTCAGACATTGAGTTTTTAGTTACTCCTCCTAAGTGGTTTATTTTATTCACACCAAACTTTTTCAACATGATAAAAATACATTAAAGATATATATATATATATATATATATATATATATATATATATATATATATATATATATATATATATATATATATATATAAATATAGCTGCGAGCAGCGATGAAGGGCCAAAGCCGGCGGTACCGCCACCCCGGTGCCTTTAGGTAACTAAAGGCATCGGGGTTGCGGTGCCACCGGCTTGGGCCCGTAATCGCTGCTCGCAGCTATATTTAGGGCCCAAGCCCTGAAAGGGCGAAGGCCCTATTGTTTTCGTTAGGATTATTATTATTATTATTATTATTGTTGTTCAAGGGTTCGGGGGCTTTTGGGACCCTTAACAGACTCAAAAACTCATGAAACTTTGCACACAGGTCAGAACCCACGGCCATTAGGGCGGGGCTGAAGCTGGTACTCGGGCATGGCAGGGGGGCTCGACAGCGCCCCCTAGAACACAATCTTAAATCTTGGACATATACAAGAACGTATTAATATGAAACTCGGTACACATATAGATCTCATCGGGCCGAACAACTTTCGCACTCTAAGTTATTAGCTCTGCCTAACAGGAAGTCAGCTATTATGGGTTGTTTGAAAAACGCATGCTGTGGAATTTAATGTACTCCTCCTAGGGAGTTGATCCGATCCCCACCAAACTTGGTGTGCATGAAGTCAAGGCATTGAGGATGCTAAATTGCGGACGGTTTTTTGATATGTCGAACGGTTTGGCCGTGGCGATGAAACGAATTTATAGCGAGAAAAGATAAACAGGAAGTGTGTTATAACTTCTGCATACATTAACTGATCTTGATGAAACTTCAGCAGTGTGTTCGTTGTAAGAGGCCGATCACATGGATGTGACTATTGTGAGTCAAAGTTATAGCGCCACCAACTGGCAGCAGGAAGTGTGTCACTTTCAAAATGCTTTGAAATCACCCTCTTATTTTTACCCGATTTGCTTCAAACTTTATGTGTATAATGTAGACACACGGCAGATGTAGACCTGTGAAAGGTTTATTGATATCTTAAATACTGTTGCCGTGGCAACGCATCAAACTTTAATATTCTTTTCAGATGCTTTTGAGACTCTTAACATACTTGAAATTGGATGAAACTCGACAGACACATCACATTTATTATCCAGTAGACATGTGCAAAGTTTCAGAAACGGGCGTGGTGAGGGTCTCAGTAGCGCCACCTTTAGTCAAAAATGGGGGCTTAGTTTTAAGTAGAGTCACAAAAATCGTTATGTATATTGTTCTCATCAAGCCGGACAACTTTCTAATTTATAGTCATAAGCTGTGACCAACAGGAAGTGAGATATTTTGGTTTGAATGTGATTTTTTGGAGAATTCTCTCCCTCTCTCTCTCTGCCTCTGCGTCTCTGTGTGTGTGAGGGGTGGGGGGATTTGTCTTTTGAGTGAGATTTGTTTAAAATTCCTGTTTTTCAAGGTTTCAGGGGCTTTTGGGGCCTTTAACGTGCTCGAAAACTCTTGAAACTTTGCACACAGGTCAGAACCCGCGGCCATCAGGGCCGGGCTGAAGCTGGTACCCGGGCGTGGCAGGGGGGCTCAACAGCGCCCCCTGGAATGGGATCCGAACACTTGTCCATAAATCAAACACACTTGCATGTAATGATATGAAACTCGGTACACATATAGATCTCATCGGGCCGAACAACTTTCGTGCTCTAAATTTTACGCCAGCCCAACAGGAAGTCGACAATTATGGGTTGTTTGGAGAACGCTTGCTGTGGAATTTGAAACACTTCTCCTAGAGAATTGATTAAATCGCCAACAAACTCGGAGTGCATGAAGTCAAGACATTGAGGATGCTAAATTGCAGACGGATTTTTGATATCTCAAACGGTTTGGCCGTGGCGAGGACACGAATTTATGGCGAGAAAAGAGAAACACGAAGTGTTATAACTTCTGCACACATTAACTGATCTTGATGAAACTTCAGCAGTGTGTTCGTGGTAAGAGGCCGATCAGATGGATGTGACTATTGTGAGTCAAAGTTATAGCGCCACCAACTGGCAGCAGGAAGTGTGTCACTTTCAAAATGTTTTTGACAAAAGTGGGGGGGTTAGTTTTACCCACAATTACAAAAATCAGTACGTATATTGGTCTCATCATGCCGGACAACTTTCTAATTTACAGGCATTAGCTGCAACCAACAGGAAGTCAGATATTTTGGTCTGAATATGGATTTTTTGTTAAATCAGCCTCTGAGTTTTTAGTTACTCCTCCTAAAAGGTTTATTTTATTCCCACCAAACTTTTTCAACATGATAAAAATATATTAATGATGCTAAATTGTAAACGGATATTGAATATCTCAAACGGTTTTGCTATGGCGAGGGATTAAATTAATGTCAAAAAGGAAGCAGGAAACATCTCATAACTTCTAAAAATGTAATTATACACCATTTATTTTTATATAAAATTATACAAATATTATAACTAAACCTATTTTATTCTGTTTTTGCAATTCAAGAAGTATGAAAAAGTTAAAAAACAGGCTATTTAGTGCTATTTTGTTCAACAAAAAAGCAAACATAGGGCTATACTGCCCTCTTGTGTCCAAAAGGATATCAAAATAGTATATAAAATGTTTTACTAGGTAGGCCTATTGTATTTAAATATAAATTTATCAGGTATATGACTGTGAGGATATTTTCCCATCGGTTAATCGACGTGTGACACGAGCGGGTGCTTTTAAATCGCTAACTATAGTATACTATATACTAGTAAAATACAGACGTCCGCACAGACATTGATAATGGTGCGGAGTAGAGCGAGCATTTTCAATGTATTCCTATGGATGTAGGAATTAACTAAAACATTTTATTTATGTTTTTGTGTCCACTGTTCAACCGCAACCGCGTCACACACACACACACACACATTCCAGAGTTGCAATCTTGACATCGCAGCCTGTTCATTATAGCCCTAATACAATATAATAATAAAAATAGTCAACCTAACATTAACGAATTACACTGCTCTGTTTAAATAGTCAGTAGTACAATTTGTACCATTCACAGAAAGCAGAGCTCCACTGTGATGTTTCCAAGCACATTTTTGCGCGTGTGAAGAGGATGATTTTTTCCATCGATATTGGAACACGAGTGAAGTACAAAGCCTATAATAAAGAATAGTTTAGCATCCAAATACATCGCAAATATTGAAACATTTTGATTCTAATGAGAGGGTTACGTGAGACCAACACTGCTTACTTTCGTTTTTATTTTTACATTAAATTTAAAGGATTTGTTGTGGAATATTTTGAGTGTATCATAAAATCAGAATAAGGTAAGACAAG
The DNA here is from genome assembly GCA_022828995.1 of Vimba vimba. NCBI lineage: Eukaryota > Metazoa > Chordata > Actinopteri > Cypriniformes > Leuciscidae > Vimba > Vimba vimba. The sequence goes on along the minus strand of JAKKIH010000027.1, from coordinate 343,446 downwards.
TAATATTTTCTGTCTTATATATATATATATATATATATATATATATATATATATATATATATATATAGGTGTGTATATATATATATATATATATATATATATATATATATATATGTATATGTATGTGTGTGTGTGTGTGTGTGTGTGTATATGTATATATATATATATATATATATATATATATATATAGATAGATAGATAGATAGATAGATAGATAGATAGATAGATATTTATATACATTTATATTTATTAGGGCCCAAGCCCTGAAAGGGCGAAGGCCCTATTGTTTTCGGTAGGATTATTATTATTATTATTATTATTATTATTATTATTATTATTATTATTTTGTCAACCTTTCGGGCACTTTTGGGGCCCTTAACATGCTCGAAAACTCTTGAAACTTTGCACACAGGTCAGAACCCGCGGCCATCAGGGCCGGGCTGAGGCTGGTACCCGGGCGTGGCAGGGGGGCTCGACAGCGCCCCCTGGAACGGGATCCGAACACGTGTCCATAAATCAAACACGCTTGCATGTAATAATATGAAACTCGGTACACATATAGATCTCATCGGGCCGAACAACTTTCGTGCTCTAAGTTATACGCCAGCCCAACAGGAAGTCGGCTATTTAGGGTTGTTTGGAAACGCATGCTGTGGAATTTAATGTACTCCTCCTAGAGAATTCATCCAATCTCCTCCAAACTCGGTCAGCATGAAGTCAAGACATTGAGGATGCTAAATTGCGGACGGATTTTTGATATCTCGAACGGTTTGGCCGTGGCGAGGAAACGAATTTATGGCGAAAAAATGAAACAGGAAGTGTGTTATAACTTCTGCATACATTAACTGATCTTGATGAAACTTCAGCAGTGTGTTCGTTGTAAGAGGCCGATCGCACAGATGTGACTATTGTGAGTCAAAGTTATAGCGCCACCAACAGGCAGCAGGAAGTACATCACTATTAAAATGCTTTGAAATCACCCTCTTATTTTTACCAGATTTGCTTCAAACTTTATGTGTAGAATGTAGACACACGGCAGATGTAAACCTGTGAAATGATTATTGATATCTTAGATACTGTTGCCGTGGCAACGCATCAAACTTTAATATTCTTTTTTTATGCTTTTGAGACTCTTAACATACTTGAAATTGCATGAAACTCGACAGACACATCACATTTATTAGCCCGTAGACATGTGCAAAGTTTCAGAAACGGGCGTGGTGAGGGGCTCAGTAGCGCCACCTTTAGTCATAAGTGGGGGGGTTAGTTTTATCAACAGCAACAAAACTTGGTATGTGTATTGTTCTCATCAAGACGGACAACTTTCTAATTTACATGAACTATCTCCGACCAACAGGAAGAGAGATATTTTGGTTTGAATGTGGATTTTCTGAAGAATTTTCTCTCCCTCTCTCTGTGTCTCTGTGTGTGTGAGGGGAGGGGGGATTTGACTATTGCTTTTGTATTGTTAATCAAGGTTTCAGGGGCTTTTGGGGTCCTTAACATGCTCAAAAACTCTTGAAACTTTGCACACAAGTCAGAACCCCCTGCCATCAGGGACGGGCTGAAGCTGGTACCCGGGCGTGGCAGGGGGGCTCAACAGCGCCCCCTTGAAAGGGGTCCCAAAACTTGGTCCATAGATCAAACACGCTTGCATGAATTAATATGAAACTCGGTACACATATAGATCTCATCGGGCCGAACAACTTTCCCCCGGTCAAGTTTTACGCCAGCCCAACAGGAAGTCGGCTATTATGGGTTGTTTGTAAAACGCTTGCTGTGGAATGCGGAGTACTCCTCCTAGAGAATTCATCCAATCCCCACCAAACTCGGTGTGCATGAAGTCAAGACATTGAGGATTCTAAATTGCGGACGGATTTTTGATATCTCGAACGGTTTGGCCGTGGCGAGGAAACGAAATTATGGCGAGAAAAGAGAAACACGAAGTGGTATAACTTCTGCATACATTAACTGATCTTCATGAAACTTCACCAGTGTGTTCGTGGTAAGAGGCTGATCAGATGGATGTAACTATTGTGAGCCAAAGTTATAGCGCCACCAACTGGCAGCAGGAAGTGTGTCACTTTCAACATGCTTTTGACAAAAGTGGGGGGGTTAGTTTTACCAACAGTTCCAAAAATCAGTATATATATTGGTCTCATCGAGTCAGACAACTTTCTAATTTACAGTTATTAGCTCAGAGCAAAAGGAAGTCAGATATTTTGGTTTGAATGTGGATTTTTTGGATATTTCAGACTCTGAGTTTTTAGCTACTCTTCCTAACTGGTTTATTTTATTCACACCAAACTTTTTCAAAATGATGAAAATACATTAAAGATGCTAAATTGTGAACGGATATTAAACATCTCAAGCGGTTTTGCTATAGTGAGGGACTAAAGTAATGTACAAAAAGGAAACTAAAAGCCTCATCTTCTAAAAATGTAATTAAAAAACATTTATTTCTATATAAAAGTATACAAATATCACAACTAAACCCATTTTATTCTTTTTTTCAATTTAATAATTATTTATAAGTTTAAAAATAGTAATTGTACTATTTAGTCCCATAAAAGTCAAGTCATACATAGGGCTATATTGCCCTCTTGTGTTCAAAATCAGGTAGGCCTATTGTATCTACATAAAAATATACTAGGTTTGTGACGTTGAGAATATTTTACCACTGGTTAATCTATGTGTGACACCGCTGGGGGCTTTTGAATCGCCAACTTAAAAACGAAAGTAAAATATGCTCGTCCGCACTGACATTGATAGTGGTTGAGCGAGCGTTTCAAATGAATTCCTATGGAAGCCATGAGCATTTTAGTTTCATTTTAAAATTAGCACCTTTCGGGGGGTGGATTGCTTGGAATTATTTTACAAAAGCACAATGTTGTGTTTTATTGTGACTGTACACAAATATAAGTTAACACTTTGCAGTTTGAATGTCGTCCTGTATAATGACGGAGTATGTTTTTATGTGTCCACTGTTCAATCGCGCCCACGCCACACACACACACACGGTTTACTATCTTTGTGGGGACTCTCCATAGACTTAATGGTTTTTATACTGTACAAACTGTATATTCTATCTCCTCACACTAACCCTACCCCTAAACCTACCTATCCCAGAAAACTTTCTGCATTTTTACATTTCCAAAAAAACTCATTCTGTATGATTTATAAACTTGTTTACCCATGGGGACATCTATTTAGGTCCCCACTGTGACATGAGTCCCCATGAGTCTGTGTGCATTCAGGTTGAAGTCCCCACCGGGATAGGAAAACATGAACACACACACACACACACACACACACACACACACACACACACACACACACACACACACACACACACACACACACACACACACACACACATTCCAGCATTGCAATCTTGACATCGCAGCCTGTTCATTATAGCCTTAATAAAATATAATAATAAAATAGTTAACCTAACATATAAAAATTACACTGCTCTAAATAGTCAGTAGTACAATTCGTACATTCACAGTAAGCACCGCTCCACTGTGATGTTTCAAGCACATTTTTGCGCGTGTGAAGAGGATGATTTTTTTCGTCGATATTGGAACATGAGTGAAGAACAAAGCCTATAATAAAGAATAGTTTAGCATCCAAATACATCGCAAATGCTGAAACATTTTGATTCTAATGAGAGGGTTACGTGAGCCCAACAGTGCTTACTTTCGTTTTTATTTTTACATTAAATTTAAAAGATTTGTTGTGGAATATTTTGAGTGCATCATAAAATCAGAATAAGGTAATAAGGTTTCTGTCTTTTATATATATATATATATATATATATATATATATATATATATATATATATATATATATATATATATATATATAAATATATATATATTTATATATAAATATAGCTGCGAGCAGCGATGAAGGACCAAAGCCGGTGGCACCGCCACCCCGGTGCCTTTAGGTAACTAAAGGCAACAGGGTTGCGGTGCCACCGGCTTGGGCCCGTAATCGCTGCTCGCAGCTATATTTAAAATTGATATTTATATATTCCATTTAATCTTTGTTTTTCAAGGTTTCAGGGGCTTTTGGGGCCCTTAACTTGCTCGAAAACTCTTGAAACTTTGCACACAGGTCAGAACCCACGGTCATCAGGGACGGGCTGAATCTGGTAGCCGGGCGTGGCAGGGGGGCTCAACAGCGCCCCCTTGAACGGGGTTCTAAAACTTGGTCCATATATCAAACACGCTTGCATGAATTAATTTGAAACTCGGTACACATATAGATCTCATCGGGCTGAACAACTTTCGTGCTCTAAGTTTTACGCCAGCCCAACAGGAAGTCGGCTATTTAGGGTTGTTTGGAAACGCTTGCTGTGGAATTTAATGTACTCCTCCTAGGAAATACATCGATTCGCCTCCAAACTCGGTCAGCGTGAAGTCAAGGCATTGAGGATGCTAAATTGCAGACGGATCTTTGATATCTTGAACGGTTTGGCCATGGCGAGGAAATTAATTTATGGCGAGAAAAGAGAGACACGAAGTGTTATAACTTCTGCATACATTAACTGATCTTGATGAAACTTCAGCAGTGTGTTTGTGATAAGAGGCCGATCAGATGGATGTAACTATTGTGAGTCAAAGTTATAGCGCCACCAACTGGCAGCAGGAAGTGTGTCACTTTCAACATGCTTTTGACAAAAGTGGGGGGGTTAGTTTTACCAACAGTTACAAACATTAGTATGTATATTGGTCTCACCGAGCCGGACAACTTTCTAATTAACAGTCATTAGCTCAGAGCAAAAGAAAGTCAGATATTTTGGTTTGAATGTGAATTTTTTGGATATTTCAGACTCTGAGTTTTTAGCTACTCTTCCAAACTGGCTTATTTTATTCACACCAAACTTTTTCAAAATGATGAAAATACATTAAAGATGCTAAATTGTGAACGGATATTAAATATCTCAAACGGTTTTGCTATGGCGAGGGATTAAAATAATGTCCAAAAAGGAAACACTAAAGCCTAAAATCTTCTAAAAATGTAATTATATACCATTTATTTCTATATAAAAGTATACAAATATCACAACTAAACCCATTTTATCTTTTATTCTAAAATTAAAAACCGTAAAGTAAAAAAAAAAAAAAAGTCATACATAGGGCTATACTGCCCTCTTGTGTCCAAAAGCACATCAAAATAGTATATAAAACTTTTTACCAGGTAGGCCTAGGGGTGGGAGATATTGACCAAAATGAATATCTCGATATTTTTTTCCAATATCTCGATATCGATATTCAGAAGATATTTTTGACATCCTTCAAAGAAACTTGTGCAAACTGGCAAAGAAGGTCCAGTTGGTATTTTGACTTGCTGCATTTGACCTATTATTGTAGGCTATAGAAAAAAAAAACAATAAAGGAGCTAACTAAACAGAATCTGAGGTAGCCCCTACTTTTTTTTACAGTGATTATTAAATCAAACAACAATATTGTTGATGATAAATTCAAAGTAAAAAAAAATCTTTTCAAAACGCTATAAATCCATAATTTTTCCCCAAAACGCTATAAATCCATAATTTTTCCCAAAAATTGATGGTTTGTCTTTTTAAAAAAGTCTTTTGTCTTTTATTTTTCTTGTTTGCATTTATGAGAAAAAAAACACATGACATGTGACAGTTCTCCATTATGGACGCGATGGCTCTGAAAGCGGCAGTAAAAGACTTTCAAACTTTCACAGAGACCTCAAAACAGAAAGCACAAAGCCTTTCTTTAAAACGAATTTCGTTTTGTATTAATTGTGTCTTAATTTTAATAATTTTTTCATTAACCAATTTCCTGGATTTCATACATAAAAAGTATAGGCTAGCACAACAAAAGTGCTTGAACTGGAGATTATATCATCATGAACAGAACCGTAGCCTACTCGCCTCACAGGCCTAAAAAATGTTAAATATATTTACAGAAAGCTGGTTCTAAACAAAACCATCCAAAACAAAATAAAACTATAATAAATGTGCATTTCTCCGGTGCGTTCACTAGCCTACTGTGAAGATCGCAAGTCAATAGCCTATAGTCGACTTCATCTTTGCAGCCGACACAGAAATTAATAAACAATTAAAATATCTTATTGCAATATTTTACATATTCATAATCATTACTTTTGCTGGTTCTTTGAGGCAGCTTTTTAGGTTTATGGCGTTTTGGAAAAGAGCTCTTCACGTACAAACACCATTTCACCAAGGCACAGCGGCCCTTCAGCACAGAACAAAAAGAGAAAAAGCACGGACTTACTAAGTACGAAACATTGATGTGGTTGAACTGGTGAAACAGTCACAAATTCCTCTGCAACTCAAACCTTCTCAGTACGAGTTATGAAGGAAGAGAACAGCATTACAGTGTTCAGCGCGTCCTCCTCTGATTGCTGATTCTTAAATCATTTTACAAAACGGTTTTGCGCATGTGCTTCTGCGCGCACTATTTCGAATTTACTTATGAATGTGCGTTTTTGACGACACGGGACCATGGACTGGGCCACTCGGAGGTTGCTTCCGGGAATAGTACTGCCCTACAGTATTAAAAATCGCTACATATAATTGTTTAGAATGTTATAGTGTGCGTTATTTGTTTTCTCTTTAACTTCTTTCAGCTCTTTTCATGTTTGGGGGGTCGGATTGTACAAATTATGAAATATTCGATATCCCAATTTTGCATATCGTCCAGACAACAATTTGGATATTATCGTCTAAACGATATATCGCCCACCTCTAGGTAGGCCGATATTCTATTTAAAGATACATTTATTAGGTATGTGTCTGAGGATATTTTCCCACCGGTTATTCGACGTGTGACACAAGCGGGTGCTTTTAAATTGCTAATATAAAAGTGAAAGAAAAATACAGACTTCCACACTGACATTGATAATGTTGCACACACAAATCACACACACGTTGGAAAGAATGATGCTTTTAAACAACACTAAACCGCCATTATGTGTCATCAGGCATCCATCTTAATAAGCAAGTTATTGATTCATTCGTTCAAACGATTCGTTCGAATGAGTCGATCATGATTAAGACAGATGTTTATGGATTGATCATTCAAACTTTGAGTCAACCGATTCCTTAAAAATGCTGAATCGTTCAGTTATGAGAAAACACGTGATGCGTGATGGTTCTGCTGTGATCTTTAACTATTTTCGCTGCTGAAACAGAACAAAAACAGTCAATACTGCATCTAAAATGTAAGTGACTTAATTGTAACTGTTTATTAACCTGTTGTATGAAATCTAGGGGTGGGAGAAAAAATTGATTCTTAGATGCATCACGATGCGGACGTGGACGATTCTGAATCGATTCACAAATATCAAAAAATCGATTCTCTAAAAAAATATTTTTCTAATAAGGTAATATTGACGGAACGCAAAAGGCGGAACTCTAAGCGGACGTGCGTGCAGTCTGTGGCGCGCACATAACAGAGAAGTTTCTTCTGCTCACCAAGGCTGCATTTATTTGATTAAAAATACAAACAAAAACAGTAATATTGTAAAATATTATTCCAATTTAAAACAGCTGCTTTCTATTTTAATATATTTTAAACTGTTATTTATTCCTGTGATCAAAGCGGAGTCACTGTCACATGATCCTTCAGAAATTATTCTAATATGATGATTGATGCTCAAGAAACATTCATTATTATTTTAAATGTCGAAAACAGTTGTGTACAGTCTTTGATGAATAGAAAGTTCAAAAGAACAGCATTTATCTGAAATCTAAAGCTTTTGTAACATAACACTACCGCTCAAAAGTTTGGGGTTAGTAATAATTTAAATTTTATTTTTGGGGGAAAGAAATAAAATAAATCAATACTTTTATTTATGAAGGATGAGTTAAACTGATCAACAGTTACAGTAAAGACATTTATAATGTTAAAAAAATTATATTTGAAATAAATGCTGTTCTTTTGAACTTTACATTCATCAAAGCATTTTGAAAAAAAAATCTGTACACAACTGTTTTCAACATTGAAAATAATAATGAATATTTATTGAGCATCAATCATCATATTAGAATGATTTCTGAAGGATCATGTGACACTGAAGACTGGAGTAATGATGCTGAAAACTCAACTTTGATCACAGAAATTAATTACTATGTAAAATATTTAAAAATTGAAAACAGCTGTTTTAAATTGGAATAATATTTCACAATATTACAGTTTTTGTTTGTATTTTTAATCAAATAAATGCAGCCTTGGTGAGCAGAAGAGACTTCTCCTAAAAACATTAAAAATCTTACTGACCCCAAACTTTTGAACGGTAATATATATATATATATATATATATATATATATATATATATATATATATATATATATATATATATATATATATATATATGTATGTATGTATGTATGTGTGTGTGTATGTGTATATGTATATATATATATATATATATATATATATATATATATATATATATATATAAATATAGCTGCGAGCAGCGATGGAGGGCCAAAGCCGGCGGTACCGCCAACCCGGTGCCTTTAGGTAACTAAAGGCACCGGGGTTGCGGTGCCACCGGCTTGGGCCCGTAATCGCTGCTCGCAGCTATATATTTTTTTTTTTTATTATTTTTTTTTCTACTTCTCAGGCACTTTTGGGGGCCTTAACATGCTCGAAAACTCTTGAAACTTTGCACACAGGTCAGAACCCGCGGCCATCAGGGCCGGGCTGAAGCTGGTACCCGGGCGTGGCAGGGGGGCTCAACAGCGCCCCCTTGAATGGGGTCCAAAAACTTGGTCCATATATCAAACACGCTTGGATGAATTAATATGAAACTCGGTACACATATAGATCTCATCGGGCAGAACAACTTCCGCGCTCTATGTTATTAGCTCCGCCCAACAGGAAGTCAGCTATTATGCGTTGTTTGAAAAACTCATGCTGTGGAATTTAATGTACTCCTTCTACAGAATTCATCCGATCCCCACCAAACTTGGTCAGCGTGAAGTCAAGACATTGAGGATGCTAAATTGCGGACGGATTTTTGATATCTCGAACGGTTTGGCCATGGCGAGGAAACGAATTTGTGGCGAGAAAAGAGAAACAGGAAGTGTGTTATAACTTCTGCATACATTAACTGATCTTGATAAAACTTCAGCAGTGTGTTCGTTTTCAGAGGCCGATCACATTGATGTGACTATTGTGAGTCAAAGTTATAGCGCCACCAACTGGCAGCAGGAAGAGTGTCACTTTCAAAATTCTTTGAAGTCAGCCTCTTATGTTTACCCGATTTGCTTCAAACTTTGTGTGTATAATGTAGACACACGGCAGATGTAGACCTGTGAAAGGATTATTGATATCTTAGATACTGTTGCCGTGGCAACGCATCAAACTTTAATATTCTTTTCTGATGCGTTTGAGACACTTAGCATGCTTGAAATTGGATGAAACTTGACAGATACATCCCATTTATAAGCCAGTAGACATGTGAAAAGTTTCAGAAACGGGCGTGGCAGGGGGGCTCAACAGCGCCCCCTTGAACGGGGTCTGAAAACTTGGTCCATATATCAAACACGCTTGCATGAATTAATATGAAACTTGGTACACATATAGATCTCATCGGGCCGAACAACTTTCCCTCTGTCAAGTTTCACGCCAGCCCAACAGGAAGTCAGCTATTATGGGTTGTTTGGAAAACGCTTGCTGTGGAATGCGAAGTACTCCTCCTAGAGAATTCATCCAATCCCCACCAAACTCGGTGTGCATGAAGTCAAGTCATTGAGGATGCTAAATTGCGGAAGGATTTTTGATATCTCGAACGGTTTGGCCGTGGCGAGGAAACTTTATGGTGAGAAAAGAGAAACACGAAGCGGTATAACTTCTGCATACATTAACTGATCTTGATGAAACTTCACCAGTGTGTTCGTGGTAAGAGGCCGATCACATGGATGTAACTATTGTGAGTCAAAGTTATAGCGCCACCAACTGGCAGCAGGAAGTGTGTCACTTTCAAAATGCCTTTGACAAAAGTGGGGGGGTTAGTTGTATATACAGTAACAAAAATCAGTACGTACATTGGTCTCATCGAGCCGGACAACTTTCTAATTTAAAGTAATTAGCTCCGACCAACAGGAAGTCAGATATTTAGGTCTGAATGTGGATTTTTGGGATATTTCAGACTCTGAGTTTTAAGCTACTCCTCCTAACTGGTTTATTTTTTTTCACACCAAACTTTTTCAACACGATGAAAATCCCTTTGGGTGAAATGACTTCCTGTTGGGCTGGCGTAAAAAGTAAAAGTACGAAAGTTGTTCGGCCCGATGAGATCTATATATGTACCGAGTTTCATATTATTACATGCAAGCGTGTCTGATTTATGGACCAAGTTTTCGGACCCTGTTCAAGGGGGCGCTGTTGAGCCCCCCTGCCACGCCCGGGTACCAGCTTCAGCCCGGCCCTGATGGCCGCGGGTTCTGACCTGTGTTTGAAGTTTGAAGCAAATCGGGTAAAAATAAGATAGTGATTTCAAAGCATTTTGAAAGTGACACACTTCCTGCTGCCAGTTGGTGGTGCTATAACTTTGACTCACAATAGTCACATCCATGTGATCGGCCTCTTACAACAAACACACTGCTGAAGTTTCATCAAGATCAGTTAATGTATGCAGAAGTTATAACACACTTCCTGTTTCCATTATTTGCCATAAATTAATTTCCTCGCCATGGCCAAACCGTTCGAGATATCAAAAATCCTTCCGCAATTTAGCATCCTCAATGTCTTGACTTCATGCTGACCGAGTTTGGAGGAGATTGGATGAATACTCTAGGAGGAGTACATCAAATTCCACAGCATGCGTTTCCAAACAACCCATAATAGCCGACTTCCTGTTGGGCTGGCATAAAACTTAGAGCACGAAAGTTGTTCGGCCCGATGAGATCTATATGTGTACCGAGTTTCATATTATTACATGCAAGTGTGTTTGATTTATGGACAAGTGTTCCAGGGGGCGCTGTCGAGCCCCCCTGCCACGCCCAGGTACCAGCTTCAGCCCAGCCCTGATGGCCGCGGGTTCTGACCTGTGTGCAAAGTTTCAAGAGTTTTCGAGCACGTTAAGGGCCCCAAAAGTGCCCGAGAAGTAATAATAAATAAATAAGAAAAATAATAATAAATATAAATATAGCTGCGAGCAGCGATTACGGGCCCAAGCCGGTGGCACCGCAACGGTGGCATAGTCAGCTATTATGGGTTGTTTGGAGAACGCTTGCTGTGGAATTTGAAACACTCCTCCTAGAAAATTAATTAAATTGTCACCAAACTCGGTGTGCATGAAGTCAAGACATTGAGGATTATAAATTGCGGATGGATTTTTGATATCTCGAACGGTTTGGTCGTGGTGAGGAAACGCATTTATGGCGAGAAAAGAGAAACACGAAGTGGTATAACTTCTGCATACATTAACTGATCTTGATGAAACTTCAGCAGTGTGTTCGTGGTAAGAGGCCGATCAGATGGATGTAACTATTGTGAGTCAAAGTTATAGCGCCACCAACTGGCAGCAGGAAGTGTGTCACTTTCTAAATGTTTTTGACAAAAGTTGGGGGGTTAGGTTTACCCACAATTACAAAAATCAGTAAGTATATTGGTCTCATCGAGCTGGACAACTTTCTAATTTACAGTCATTAGCTTGGACCAACAGGAAGTCAGATATTTTGGTTTGAATGTGGATTTATTTGCAAATTCAGCCTCTGCATTTTTACCCACTCCTGCTAAGTGGTTTATTTTATTCACACCAAACTTTTTCAACATGATGAAAATACATTAAAGATGCTAAATTGTGAACGGATATTGAATATCTCAAACGGTTTTGCTATGGCGAGGGATTAAAGTAATGTACAAAAAGGAAACACTAAAAGCCTCATATCTTCAAAAATGTATTTATACACCATTTATTTCTATATAGAAGTATACAAATATCACAACTAAACCCATTTTATTCTTTTTTTTTATTTAATAATTATTTATAAGTTTAAAAATAGTAATTGTACTATTTAGTCCCATAAAATCAAGTCATACATAGGGCTATACTGCCCTCTTGTGTTCAAAATCAGGTAGGCCTATTGTATCTATCTAAAAATATACTAGGTATATGACGGTGAGAATATTTTACCACCGGTTAATCAACGTGTGACACCGCCTGGGGGCTTTTGAATTGCCAACTTAAAAGCGAAAGTAAAATATGTTCGTCTGCACTGATATTGATAGTGGTTGAGCGAGTGTTTCAAATGAATTCCTATGGAAGTAGGAATTAACTGAAAAACGTTTACTCTGTTCTGCTCGTTCCTCACCATGGACGTGCACCGTTATGAATGCCCGTGCAGTTAAAATTAGCGCCTTTCAGGGGGTGGATTGCTTGAAATTATTTTACAAAAGCACAATGTTGTGTTTTATTGCGACTGTACACAAATATAAGTTAACACTTTGCAGTTTGAATGTCGTCCTGTATAATGACGGACTATGTTTTTATGTGTCCACTGTTCAATCGCGCCCACGCCACACACACACTCACACACGGTTTACTATCTTTGTGGGGACTCTCCATAGACTTAATGGTTTTTATACTGTACAAACTGTATATTCTATCTCCTTACACTAACCCTAGCCCTAAACCTACCCATCACAGAAAACTTTCTGCATTTTTACATTTCCAAAAAAACTCATTCTGTATGATTTATAAGCTTGTTTACCCATGGGGACCTCTATTTAGGTCCCCACTGTGACACGAGTCCCCATGAGTCTGTGTGCATTCAGGTTGAAGTCCCCACCGGGATAGAAAAACATGAACACACACACACACATTCCAGAATTGCAATCTTGACATCGCAGCCTGTTCATTGTAGACTTAATAAAATATAATAATAAAATAGTCAACCTAACATATAAATATTACACTGCTCTTAATAGTCAGTAGTACAATTCGTACATTCACAGTAAGCACTGCTCCACTGTGATGTTTCCAAGTACATTTTTGCGCGTGTGAAGAGGATGATTTTTTCCGTCGATATTGGAACACGAGTGAAGTACAAAGCCTATAATAAAGAATAGTTTAGCATCCAAATACATGGCAAATGTTGAAACATTTTGATTCTAATGAGAGGGTTACGTGAGCCCAACACTGCTTACTTTCGTTTTTTTTTTTACATTAAATTTAAAGGATTTGTTGTGGAATATTTTGAGTGCATCATAAAATCAGAATAAGGTAAGTCAAGTAATATTTGCTGTCTTTTATATATTTATATATGTATATGTGTATATATGTATATGTGTGTGTGTGTATATATATATAAATATATATATGTATATGTGTATATATGTATATGTGTGCGTATATATATATATATATATATATATATATATATATATATATATATATAATATAGCTGCGAGCAGCGATGAAGGACCAAAGCCGGTGGTACTGCCACCCCGGTGCCTTTAGGTAACTAAAGGCCCCGGGGCTGCGGTGCCACCGGCTTGGGCCCGTAATCGCTGCTCGCAGCTATATTTTAAGTTGTTCCCGCTATTATGAGAAAATTCAGCAGGATGAGCCGGCGCGTCTGTCAAACCCAGAGGGTTAAATGAATAGCAGTTTATTTAGTGTAGTGAAGCCTCTCCTCTTTTGACATCCATCCAAAGAGTAGCTAGGGACTCACAGCACCTTAAAATTAGTCCATATGAGGTGCATAGACAAAAGATTCCAATTAGAATCTTAAGTACATAGAACCTAAAGTACATAAGAAGCTTTCAAATCCTCTGGGATGTACAATTGTAAGTTGTATAGGATCTCTCACAGAACCCTGATCAATTCTTAATTATTAGTTTATGTTATTGTTGCATAAACTTCACATTGCAGTTGAACTGTTGCTAGATATATGGTGAATATTATAATATTTAGACCCGTGTTTACTGTTAAATACTGTGTTTGTGGATATCTGCTCAAATGTAGATATTTATAATATGGTAACCATAATGTTTCATATTTTGGAGCGCGCTGTGCGTTTGAAAAGCAAAACGCACCAAACACTAGGCTTCATGTTTTTACACTAATCTCATTTCATATCATCATAACGAATGGAAACATTTGAAGTAACATATGATAGGCCGGGAGCCAGGTCCACTCCTCAGGATGTTTTTTGCTACCTTTTTTTCACTATTATTTCCTATTATCTTATACCTTGGTCCATCACAAGTTGATAATGACCACCCCCAACTCGGCCCCGTTTGGTCTCAGGGGCCAAAAAACACCCTTTTTGGGGAAAAGCTTGTGGCGGAATGATGTAATTGTGAATATAAAGATACTGCAGCTACATAAATGGCCATATAACCCTAAAATTTTGCATGGTGTATCCTGACACATAGGGGAAACTAGCAGAAAAAGATTCTGGGCATTGCTGCCTTTTTTCTGTCAAATATCACCCTCAACATACCCCAAAAGACTAAAAAATGGCTGTCCGCCTGACAAATTGTCATCAAAAGTGATCATTTTCAAGCATTTTATTATATATATCACTGCCTCAAATGTACATGAAAAACTTCCCAAGTTTATAAGCTTCAATTTAAGTCCAAGATGACCTTTCTATCTAGAGGATTATAGCTGGTATAACCAAAGTTCCCTTTCGAAAGCTACAATCGATGCTGCGCTGCTCAGTGCATTGGGAACATATTTTATCGTGACCAGCTGTGAATAGTGTGTATAACACGTCGATGGAATTGACCCAGAGGTAATATAGCCTCGGTCGGTGACGTCATCGGCGCGCCCCCGCGACACGAGGCTATAAGTAGATGAGCCACAGGTGCATCATCAGGTCTTTTGTCTTCAGACCATTACTGTGCAGTGTGTGCGTTGGAAAACATTCTCTCTACTCTCATCTGTTCTCAGATCTTTGTTAGGAGTTAGTTTTTGTCAGGCAGTGTGCAGAAATTTCTCATTCTCAAATCTTTTTCTCTCACGTTACAACAAAGAGTTTAAAAAGTAAAAAAAGAAAGAGAAATGAGCCAACAAAGCAATAAGCGTTGTGTTCCTCCATGCTCCCGTCCCATGTCTGAGCTGGATACACACGATTATTGTTTTGTTTGTTTGGGGGAAGAGCACGCGGTACTGGGAATAGAGAAAGGCGGGTGCGAGCATTGTGATCAGCTCACAGTTAAGATGCTTCGCTCCCGTCTGAACTATTTCCAGTCCGCACCCGCATTACCATCGTGGGGCTCTCGTATGGATCTGCATGACGAGCAAGAGACGGGTCCGTCCCTTTCGCTTGCTGCGTCACCAGATCCTAACATCCCTTCCCGTGATCTCGAAGCGCGCTCCGGTGCTTCTTCGGTTCACGAGGGGGATGATATATCTCTTGGTTCGTCAGATCATAACGAGCGGCCAGCCTCTGAGCATTCCTCCCGTGGAAAAAGATCTGTTGAGGAATTGCTAGAGGTGGTGACTCGCGCAGTGGCCAGGTTACAGCTTGACTGGCCACGCGACCAAGAGACCCCCAAACCCAGTAAGCTTGAGGATAGGTTTCTGTCCGGTGGCAGGGGGGAGAGAACATTACATCAGTCTCTCCCCTTTTTCGAGGACCTCCATGACGAGTGTTGTGGTGCCAATCGAGGAAATGACTTCTCAAAGATCTCAGATGCCAGAAAGATTAGACTTTATTTCACAAGCAAAGTCTGAACGCCCTTCTGCAGAAAGACGCTCCCAAGCAATGATCAGCTCTAACATATATACCTTATCCTTCCTCCAAAGATGGTAATACATAATGGTAATACATTCTATAGGTATTTTGAGAAATAGTTTTGTACCATGTGACATTACTGAAATAGAATTCTCTGCTGCAACAACACAGCTCTCAGGCTTCCAAAGTCAATCCAAAGTCAAACAAAAGACACACAGA
This sequence comes from Vimba vimba, assembly GCA_022828995.1. NCBI lineage: Eukaryota > Metazoa > Chordata > Actinopteri > Cypriniformes > Leuciscidae > Vimba > Vimba vimba. The sequence continues at coordinate 327,517 of JAKKIH010000027.1, read as the reverse complement.
AAGGAGATAATAGTGTACAAAAATACAGTTAAATTACTTATTTTCTAAATAATGAAATCTTCAACATTCCCCTCTCTGGGGCTTACTTAAGCCCCACTTTCATTTCCCTTTTCCAGAGTGTAGTTTCAAAATCCAGTCCCCTCAGTTATACTACCTAGTGACTAAATTAAGTCACCCATTCTTATTTCCAATGACTGAAATTATGCCACCACACTCCGAGGAGCAATTGAGCCAAACATCTTTCTCCATATTTTTTCTTTCTTTCAGTTGTTTCTCTTTCTTTTTCTTTCACTGGAGAAAGTAAAAGACTCGAATCCTCCCTAATTAAACATCAAACATTGTTATAAGCGTGAGCGTGTATTTTGTTCAGCCTTGCCTGTGGTTGTCACAGTTATGTAGAACACATCAAACATAAAACCATGCATTATACTATCCAAAGTTTTTCTTGAGGTGTAGACTTTCTCTTCGACCCAGACACTTTGCGCATCGTAGAGGGTCACCCTTTTTGGGCCAGAGGTTAGGCTAGCACATACACCCAGGGTCTGGCTCATCAATCATCTTCTTCGTCCTCATTTGAGGTACTTGAATCATTGTCCAATGCTTGCAAAATCCAATTTGTTTTTTCAGGGCAATCCTGACACTTTAGCACATCCATTTGCTTAACCGTGGTTTTAACTACTAGCGATCGTAATATTGGAAGTACACAACAGAATAATAATCCTCCTATTAATACTGCAACACCTAAAAACATTCCTAATTTTGCAAACCATGCTCCTATTGCACCAAAGCTTAAATCAAACCAGTCCCACATTTGGCTATCTCTTCCTGCATTTGCTTTAACTTCTGCCCTTAATCCTTTTATCTTCAGCATAGCTTCAGTAAATTTTCCTCCTGGAGCGGTATTATTTGGTATAAAAGTACAGCACTGATCTCCAAACATAACGCATACTCCTCCTTTGTCTGCCAATAACCAATTAAGGGCTTGTCTGTTTTGCCATGTCATTTTACTTGTTTCACGCAGTTGTTCTCCTAATGCAGATAATGCATCATCGGTGTAATTAATAAATCTCTGCTGATTATAGTAAATATAATTGATCCATTCGACATTTTTGTTTTGCGTGATCCATATAAATATTGATTCAAACCCTGATTTAACTTCATCTCTAGCTTTAAATTCATTAGGGATACCTCTAGGTTGACCTATTGAATCTAAACTTATATTAGGATCTGGTTGATAAGCTCTCTTACTTCTGTTCTTGTCTTCCTTTACATTTTGTTCTGGTTCCCACTGTGCAATAGTAATTTCTTGAATTAATCTTACCCTAGCACATATTCCTTTCCATTTTAGGGGCAAGGATGCTAGAAGCCGTCCTTTTCCACAAGCCCAAAAGAAATCTGCTACTACCAATGTTTGATCTTCATATAGCTCTATTGATGGTAATGCTATAGTTTGTTTTTTACATTCTTGCTCTGGATTAATCTTTTTTCCTTTTCTTGTTCCTAGTGCTTGGAGTTCTGGTGCTCTTACAGGTATATTTGAATGCCAAGCATTTGTTCTGTCTAGGTTCCATATCGTATCACACTTTCCATCAAATTCTCCTAAATTATGAATTCCTGTAGACTTATTAAAGCACTCATATTCTTGTCTGTAGTCTATACTGTACCATTTTGGGATTTCTACTTTTCCTTTTTCTATTTTAATATTTGAATTTACATCCCAATATTGACACCAGGTTCCCCAATGTGGTCTATTAAATCGTTCATGTAATTCAGAATTTCCTGAAAAAGCTAAACACTCAGCTGAGCAGTAAGGTCTAAAATAGTCATTTGTATGACAAAAGTGACTATTAAACTCGGCACATTTTACGTAGTCATGTGGATTTGGAACTACTATTACCTTATTCAAGGGGGATTTGGAGCACATTAAGCAATTGCTCATGCCTATTTCTCTTGCTGTAAACGTTGCCCATTTATACCAATCATTATTTTGCGCTGTTTCCCATAAAATATCTCCTTCATTACCTCCCTCAATGTTTTCATCGTCAATATTTCTACGTTGTTTCGATAGCTTTTGCTCTTCAGTCACTGCTTGTTCTGTTGAGGTTATTGTTGAGTTGTCACTGATTGTTGAGGGCTGAGAAGTTAATTGTAGGGAAGTCTGGGTGGTGTTGTCTATAGTTTGAACTGAAAAGGAGGTTTGGGTGCTGATGCTTAAAGCTTGAACTTGCAGTATCAGATACAGTAAGCATGTGAGGATCATCATTAGACGCATTATCAGACTCATTTCTTTCAGTCTGATGATTTTCTCTGCCTTGCTCACCGACTTGTTGTTCTGAGCTTTCAACATTCTGCACCCTATTTTCTTCTCTTTCCTGTCTTTGTTTTGGAACTCTTGTGCAGTGGTTCAGATGATACCAGGTGGTCTTTCCTTCCACCTGGACTGCTGTCGGAGTAGCTGTCACTACTTTGTAGGGACCCTCTCTCCTGGGCTCGTTCCACTTTCTCCTGAACACCCTCAGATACACTAGATCACCTGGAACTACCGGACAATGTGTCTCTGTCTCCTCACTGGGCTGTTTTCTTGATTCCTGTAAATATATAGCTTTATGTATTGCAGTTAGTTTTTTCATATAGGATCTTAATTCCAGTTGCAATTGTTCCAACGGCGGTCCTTTGTAAGGACCTCTGCAATACGGCACAGGCATGGGTCGACCCGTAAGCATCTCATGCGGTGTTAAATGAGTAATTCTATTAGTTTGCATGCGGTAGCTCATTAGTGCAATTGGTAAAGCATCAACCCAATTAAGTTTAGTACTTTCACATATTTTATTGAGTTTGGTCTTGAGGGTATTGTTAATTTTCTCAACTATACCTTGCGATTGAGGTCTATAAACGCAACCTAATCTTTGTTTTATTCTTAATTGCTGCAATACTTGTTTTACAGTCTTTTGAATGAATGCTGACCCATTATCAGAACTTATTTCTGATGGTATTCCAAATCTTGGGATTACTTCTCTTGTCAAAAATTTAATCACTGTTCCGGATCCCTCATCCGCTGATGGTACTGCCTCTACCCATCTGCTAAATCTATCTATTATTACAAGCATATACCGTTTGCCTTGTACTCGCTTTATCATGTCCACATAATCCATTACCAAGTGTCTGAATGGTCCTTCTGGTACTGGTATGTGGCCTATTGGTGTCGCTGTTCCTTTCCTAACATTGTTTTTGGCACAAATTTCACATGTGGACAGAAAATTGTCTACCATTGCATACAAATATGGAGACCAATATCCCTGCTGTTTAATCTTCCTAATCACTTCCCCTCTCGCGCAATGGTCAAACCCATGCGAATCTGCCATAAGAATATTTAAAAATGCAGTTGGTGCCACAATTTGTCCTTCATGTGAACGCCAAATATCTTGTGCATCTTTTTTGGCCCCTCTCTGATGCCACATTGAGTGTTCATAAGGGCCTGCTTCTTGTTGAATTCGAGCAATATCTTCCAATTGAGGTTGTGGTTCTATAAGAACTACTGGATTTAATATTGCTACTTGACATCCTGATGCTTTTTTAGCTTCTAAATCTGCTACGTTGTTACCTTTAATGACAAAGTCATTTCCTTTTTTATGAGCCTGGCATTTGATGATTGCCAATCGTTTTGGTAGCATCATAGCAGAAATTAATTGACCTATTTGTTCTGCATGTTGGATGGGAGTTCCATCACTCTTTTTAAAACCTCTTTGTTTCCATACTGCACCAAACAAATGGCAGACACCATGAGCATATCGTCGCTGTCGGGCGGAATCCTCGTATCTCCAAAACCATTATTTTTCAGGAAATTAAAAAAACTGCATATTTTTTGAGTTATTAAACATTGTATCGTTAAAGTTGGTATTATAACTTATATTGCTATCATATACTGTTGTATACAAACATTAACACAACATTTCCCCAAAATCATGTTTAATCGGAGATACGAGCTTTATGACTTGGGAGCGGGGAGATACGAGGTTACGCTGTCATTGATTAGAATGGTATGGACACAGACGTCGCTGCTGCCAGCAGTGTTCATCAAAGTCTGCGGTCGCATTGAGCCTTTTGACAAGAGATAAGGCTTTAAGAGCTATTCAAATCTAATGATTGTGGTTACATACATCTTCCTAAACTATTTTAAACGTTTAAGAGATATGAGTGCGCAATACCAAAATACTAGGCTGTCTAAAATAGGCGGAAATTAATCTGCACGCAAACAAAGTCGGCGGTCGCGTTGAGCCTTTTGACAAGAGAAAAGGCTTCAATAGTTAACCAAAGCTAACGACTGTGGTTACATACATCTTCCTAAACTCTATTTTAAAGGTTTAAGAGCTATAAGTGAAGCAGGACAAAAAACGATGAGGTGACTAGGCTGTCTAATAGGCGGAAATTTGCCTAATCTGCACGCAAATTTACCGTGGCTCACAGGCTTCCTTCTGCACCAAAGCATTACAGCAATCGATTTTTAACAAAACAAGCTTACTCAAATGTATCTAACCTAACCTAACTATTTTCACTCGTTATTGTCTAAAAAAACAGACAAGAGTTATGCAATGATAGGCTTAGCTGCTACTGGCACCAGAAACGTTAACGTTAGACAGACCCTTTTTCTCCCATAAATAAAACCTGCTATTTGGGGTATTTTACATGCACAGTGCCAACTTCGAGTCAGTAAAATAATAATAAAAACAATAATTTAATGCTGGTATCCAAAACATTTATTTCAATTCAAGTATTATATTAGATACATTTTAAAACAATGCACACGTATAATAAGCCTAGTAATAATAAGCCTATATACGTAGACATTTAAAATATATCAATAACTCATAGCTTAACACAGATAAAAATCAAAGTTAAGGCTTGCTTTACGTGTTACTCGACGAGGATTTCTTATCGTTGCGACTTTCAATCCTGAGGAGACAAAATGCCGGATTATGCAGCGTAAACTCCTGCCGCGGAGTGAAGAAGAGGTGGAGTTACGAGGATTCTTAGACAGTTTAAGTGTCCAATGGAGTTACGAGATTTGCTCTCAAGCTATTTTCAACACTTTAGATTGGTTAATAATTTGTAAAAATAACAGATCCACATGGGGACTGACCAATAGCATCGATTTGTGGAAAAATATGAAAATGGCCAAATTTGGACATACGAGGTTTCCGCCCGACAGCGACGATATGCTGAATCTGTAAAAATATTTGCTGTCAGTCCCTTTGCTAATTGACACGCAGTTGTGAGAGCTTTTAATTCTGCTAACTGAGCAGAGCAAGGCTGTACACAATGTTGGGATATTACTGGTACAAATTCATCTTTGTCTTTTCTTACCACTGAAAATCCTGTATGATTTCCTTGATAATCTTTAAAACTAGAACCATCATCTTCTACCGTCTTCTACCGCTTATCCGGGGCCGGGTCGCGGGGGCAGCAGTCTAAGCAGGGATGCCCAGACTTCCCTCTCCCCAGACACTTCCTCCAGCTCTTCCGGGGGGACACCGAGGCGTTCCCAGGCCAGCCGGGAGACATAGTCTCTCCAGCGTGTCCTAGGTCTTCCCCGGGGTCTCCTCCCGGTGGGACATGCCCAGAACACCTTCCCGGGAAGGCGTCCAGGAGGCATCCGGAAAAGATGCCCGAGCCACCTCAACTGACCCCTCTCGATGTGGAGGAGCAGCGGCTCTACTCTGAGCTCCTCCCGAGTGACCGAGCTTCTCACCCTATCTCTAAGGGATCGCCCAGCCACCCTGCGGAGAAAGCTCATTTCGGCCGCTTGTATCCGGGATCTTGTCCTTTCGGTCATGACCCACAGCTCATGACCATAGGTGAGAGTAGGAACGTAGATTGACTGGTAAATCGAGAGCTTCGCCTTGCGGCTCAGCTCCTTCTTCACCACGACAGACCGGTACAGGGACCGCATTACTGCAGAAGCTGCACCGATCCGCCTGTCAATCTCCCGTTCCATCCTTCCCTCACTCGTGAACAAGACCCCAAGATACTTGAACTCCTCCACTTGAGGCAGGAACTCTCCACCAACCTGAAGTGGGCAAGCCACCCTTTTCCGACTGAGAACCATGGCCTCGGATTTGGAGGTGCTGATCTTCATCCCAGCCGCTTCACATTCGGCTGCAAACCGTCCCAGTGCATGCTGGAGGTCCTGGCTTGATGAGGCCAACACGACAACATCATCCGCAAAGAGCAGAGATGAAATCGTGTGGTCCCCAAACCTGACCCCCTCCGGCCCCTGGCTGCGCCTAGAAATTCTGTCCATAAAAATTATGAACAGAACCGGCGACAAAGGGCAGCCCTGCCGGAGTCCAACACGCACCGGGAACAAGTCTGACTTACTGCTGGCAATACGAACCAAGCTCCTGCTCCGGTCGTACAGGGACCGGATAGCCCTTAGCAAAGGGCCACGGACCCCATACTCCCGGAGCACCCTCCACAGGCCGCCGCGAGGGACACAGTCGAATGCCTTCTCCAAATCCACAAAACACATGTGGATTGGTTGGGCAAACTCCCATGAGCCCTCCAGCACCCTGTAGAGGGTATAGAGCTGGTCCAGTGTTCCACGACCGGGACGAAAACCACACTGTTCCTCCTGAATCCGAGGTTCTACTATCGGCCGGATTCTCCTCTCCAGTACCCTGGCATAGACTTTCCCAGGGAGGCTGAGAAGTGTGATCCCCCTATAGTTGGAGCACACCCTCCGATCCCCCTTCTTGAAAAGAGGGACCACCACCCCGGTCTGCCAGTCCAAAGGTACTGTCCCCGACCGCCACGCGATGTTGCAGAGGCGTGTCAGCCAAGACAGCCCCACAACATCCAGAGACTTGAGGTACTCAGGGCGGATCTCATCCACCCCCGGTGCCTTGCCACCGAGGAGTTTCTTGACTACCTCGGTGACTTCAGCTTGGGTGATGGACGAGTCCGCCTCCGAGCCCTCAGCCTCTGCTTCCTCAATGGAAGACGTGACGGCGGGATTGAGGAGATCCTCGAAGTATTCCTTCCACCGTCCGGTGATATCCCCAGTCGAGGTCAACAGCTGCCCACCTCCACTGTAAACAGTAAACTAGAACCATCAACAAAGTAAATTACTTCCACTTCAGTTATTGGCGTAGATTCTAGATCTGGTCTTAATCTGGTAAATGCCAATGAATTGGCCACACAATCATGTTGCTCTCCTTCATAGTCTAAAGGAATTAACTCTGCTGGATTCACTGTATCACATCGTTTAATGGTAACATCTGGATACGTTAGCAATGATGAATATGCTAGAATACGAGCTTGAGTTAACACAAATTTTCCTTGTTCAATTAATTCTACAATCTTATGGTGCGCATAAATAGTTACAGGGTACCCCATAGTTATTGTAGATGCCTTTTCATATGCATAGTACACTGCTGCAAGGCCTTGTTGGTAGCATGGTGGGTAGCCTTGAGCTACATTGTCCAGCTTGGTGCTATAATAAGCTATGGGCTGTTTTTTCCTGCCACTGCAAGTCCCTTGCATCAGAACAGCTGAGGCATAGCCATCAGTCCTGTTTGATACATATAAATGAAAATTTCTAGAATAATCGGGATTAGCAATTACAGGTGCCCTTTGCAATTCCTTTTTTATAGATTCAAATGCTATCATAGCATCTGTATTCCATTTCAATGGATTATTTAAATTTTGTAGTCCTGCTTGTTTCATGATTTCTCTCAATGGAGCTGTTTTTATTGCATAATCTTCTATCCAATCTGCACTGAAGCCAGTCATTCCTAGAAAAGTCATCATTTGTTTTACTGTTTGTGGCAATGGTGCTTTACTTATGCCTTCCAAATGATTTGGAGCTATTGCTTTTGTTCCATATGAAATTAACCTACCCAAATATTCAACTTGCGGCTGACAATATTGTAGCTTAGTTTTAGATGCTTTGTGACCTCCTTGGGCTAATTTTGTAAGTACCTTTATAGAATCTTTATGACACTGCTCTCTCGTTGTTGAACATATCATTAAATCATCTACATATTGCAGCAAAGTGCTGTCTATCACAAGGTCTTCCAAATCAGCTTTAAGAACTTGATTAAAAATATGTGGAGAGTGTTTATATCCCTGAGGCATTCTTGTGTAAGTATATTTTTTATCGGAATATGAAAATGCAAATAAATATCTACTTTTTTCATCCACGGGTATACTAAAGAAGGCATTACATAAATCAATTACTGTGAAGTATTTTGCATCAGGAGGTACATTTGTTAACAGCGTATGTGGGTTTGGAACATCAGCTGGCCAATCTTCTGCTATTTCATTAATTGCTCGCAAATCATGAACAAGACGCCATTTTGATTTGTTTGCTTTAATTACAGGTAAAATTGGAGTATTACAGTAACTATTTGTTTCTACTAGCACTCCTGCTTTTACCAAACCTTCGATTGTATCTTTAATGCCTGCTTCTGCTTCGGGCCTCAAAGGGTACTGTGATTTACGAGGCAGCGTACACCTGGCTTGAGTTGTATTGTTATTGGGCTAGCTGACTTTACCAATCCCACATCGGTGTCATGTTGAGACCATAACTCAGTTGGTACTTGTTGCTCAACTTCCTTAAATAGTTCCTCATCAATAGTCTCTATCGACTCCTGAGGAGACCCCATTAATTTTGTTGTATACAAAATTTTAATGAAATTCTTGTCAACAGAATGAAAAATTGACGGATTTATTGTTGGCTCCCACTGGCATTGTTCTGCTTTTTTCATCATTGGTCCTAAATCTTTTGTCTCCCAATTTTTTCCTGTATACAAGGACACATGTGGTACAGAATCTGGTACATTAAACCAATTTTTTATGAATTCATTTTCCGTTATACTCATTGCTGCTCCCTGTTTACCAATTATGATGTCTTTCACATTTAGTTCAATTTTTTGGTGTTTAGTTTTCTCTTGCCATGCCTTTTCTAGTTTTTCGTCTCTTTCGGGGTTATATATCATAGTACAATGAAATTCTGATTTTGGAAACTGTGCTTCAAAAATCTGTGCTTCAATGAACTTTCCCCATGTATTAATTATTTGTCTTACTTAATTTTCTATTTGTCCTATCCAGTATACATTTGCTTTTGGTTCAGAGATCATCATTTGAGTTTTTATTCCCTGCAGGTCTATATACACTCCTTCTTGAGAACACCAAATTTGTAGACCTAATTTACATAATGCATCTCTTCCTAACAAATTAACAGGAGTCTGATTTGATACAAGGACAGGTAGTGTCACACTTTTATTTTTAGTTTGTAGGCAAACTGGAGCAGTCATAGGAATTAGCTGCGTTTGTCCCGAGAATCCTACTGTCTTTGCAAATTTTCCAGACAAGGGGAGATGTGAGGCATAATTTGAATTTACACATGTATAAACTGCTCCTGTATCAACTAACATGGGTGTAGTTTTACCTTCTATTTTAATTTTTAACATTGGTTCTTGATCAGCATTAGTTGTCAAAATTGGCAGCTGATTATCCCCTATAGGATTCTCTGGGCACCCCTAATATCCCTGATTTGGACCTCCCCAAGGGTTTACTGGGCCTTGACTCAGACCCCGAAAAGGGCGCTGCCATCTCCCCCCCCTTCCATTCCTCGGTGACCGTGGCCATGGATTGATGAGACAATTGTCTCTATTATGTCCTGGATTTCCACATCCCCAGCATACTTGGATATTATCAGGCTTGCCTTTTCCTCTTTGTCCCCCTTGTGGTGGATATTTTTTCCATCCCATTGGCTGCTGCTGTGGAGCATAGACATTGACAGTGGGTGCAGGGATCTGTTGTACATTCGGAGGTATTGCTGCAGGCGGGGGTAGCTGCATAGCTGTCTGTGGAGTCATAGGAGCCATTACTGTCATTTGATCTGACTCTTCTCTTTTTACAGTAGTTTGAATCTTTTTCTTATTATTGCTTGTCAGCTGCTCAAGCTGTAACTGAGTCAGTTTTCTTTGTAGCTCTTTTTCTTGAATCTTTAGTTTTTGTTCATTTTTTCTGTATTGTTCTACAGCATGAGTCACATGATCACAAAACTCCTTGTGTGTTTTTGAGTTTAGACCGACCACATCCTCCAGCTTGCTCTTTACTGTTTGTGGCATAGCTTCTACCACAGCATTTCTGAAAAGTGTAGCCATTAATGGGTCTCCTTCTGGATTCCCTTCAGTCTCTTGTTTCCATCTTTTTAATTGTCTCTGTATATATTCAATTGGGCTTTCTGTATCTCCCAGTTGATCTCCCTTTAATGATTTGGGGTCTATTCTGGTTGGATACTCGTCACGCAGCGCCTGCCATACTGCTGGACGGAATGCATCAAAAACAGTCCCATCCATGTAATAAGAGTCAACAGCTCTGTCTAAATCGGACGCTTGGAGGATTTCTTCCATTTTTGATCCTCCTATGATTTTTGCCAGAAGTGCTTTAATGTCCCCCACAGATAACAATTTGCCCATTGTTTCTTCTTCAAAAACTCTGATCCACTTTCCAGCCCCCTCATGAATGTTCGGGAGGCGAGTGACCAAACCCTCAAGGTCCTGTGAGGCCCAGGGCACATATTGACCCTCTGTACCCTTAATTAGAATTGGGAGTTGTTTTGCCATCGGTCTAAGCCTTCCTTTTTCTCTTCCCTGTGTCCACCTTTCCTCATCAAATGATAACTCCTGTTCACTTCCTACATTTAAACTGTCCAATAGTCTACTTCTGCTTTTGACTAATTTATCTGTATCGTCTATTAATTGTTCTGTTTCTTTAATTCTTTTATCTATTTCATCCTCAATTATTTGTGCCACCGCATCAATGTCCTCCTCTTCCTTTTCTATTTGCCTTCCCTCATATTGTGTTTTTATTTTTTCTAATGCTGACCGTGCCTGTTCATAGCAATCTAAGGGCAAGCTTTGCTTAGATGTTTTATTTTGAGTCATTTTTGGTCTTACATCTTGTTTTGTTTGTTTTTCTTTTTCTAATTCCACTTGTCCCTCCATTTTCATTTCTCCCAAAACTTCCACTATTCCCTTAAGTATTGGAAATTGACCTTCTGGTATTACTTTTGAAGGTGGTTTGGCAAAGATTTCCTCTTTTTTCTTTGTTTCTTTGTCTGTCTCTTTTATTATTTTCCTTGCTTGCTTTATGCTTTTCAATAAATCTTCTCCCTCTTGTTTGAACAATGCCAGCACTGCCTGTTCTTTTTCTCGTTTTGCTTCTCTATTTTTTCTTTTTAGGCTTTTATTCTTTATCTTATGATTTTTTATCAAAGTTTCCATTTCTTCGCATAATGTTACGTCAAATGTTCCTTCTTTTGGCCATTTTGTCATCATATCTTGAGTTCTCTTTTGCCATTTAATTGACATTTTATCAATTAATTCCTTACACAAAGGGTATTTTAACCCCAGCATTTCCACTGGAGAAGCCATAATTCTCCTCTAGTCAAATTATTTTAAGAAGCAATTACTATTGGTTTACACAGTTTTTGAATTCCAAGTTCCAAATATTTGTCCTTTATTTTCTTTATTCTTATTCAAATATTACCAATCATTGATAACAACCAATTTTTATTTAGATTTTAGTATTTATCTATTACACTTTTACACTTTGCATAATCAGAATAACTAATTATTTAGCACCACTGATCTGGATATCTTTTATAATTTATATTAATCTATTCTTGCAAAGCTAGTTTTCTCAATTAATTCTTCTCACATTCACAGTCATTCACATTCATCATTCACAAAAGTCCTTTATTATTGAATGGGGACAATTTTATTCATTCATATATGTTCCCGGGACTTATTGATATTTATCCCCGGGACTCATACACACATTCCTTATCTCTGCTCAAGTGAATAGTTCTCTTCCCCACCTCCAGTGACTGTCAGCGAGGGGTCACAATTCACAAGAAACAGAGCTTATTTTTAACCACAAGCATTCAAAGCCCACACATCCAGGCATTCAGAGCTCACACACAATATTTACTCCACTCCCTGTCAATCTTACTCCATTACTATTTTCCCTAAAAACAGTAAAAGAACAATACACCTTTAAAACCTCTATTTACACTACCTTATTCATATACCTCTTCACTCCCTCAACAGAAAAGAGTCATATATGATCTTAATTCCCCTGAGCAAACTCTTATTAGAGGAATAAGGTACCCGGAAATTGACTTAATCTGCAATCATGCTCATTTGTATCCTTCAAGGCCCTCTTACAAATGTCTGCAGATCAACCATCTATATAAGCTAAACTACACCTGTATCAATCAATGCCCACTTACAGGTATAAAACATCAATAACTGATATCCTTATACGCTTGTCATCCATCAAGGCCCACTTGACAAGTACACATAACTTAACTTATTTCCTTATATATCCTTTGTGTGCATGCTTTTTGCTTTATCATCCTCAAGGCCCTCTTGATAAGCAAAAACACAGATCCTTACGTACGTACGTCAAAACTCTTAGCGCTAAATAAGCAGTACCAGTACTTCAAATAATCCACACAGAATTACTCCAAGCACTGGCAAAGTCTATTGGGAGTTCCCCTGCGCTTTTACCATATCATTTGATATCCTCAAGGCCTTCTTATTAGAATTCACACTTACATGCAATAATTTCTGGAGTCTGAGATTTTCTTTTAAAAAAAAAACTTTTCTTTTTTTAGTTCGTTAAATTTAAAGAAGCTTTTTAAAGTGCCTCACCGTAACGGACAAATGTCTGGGCAAACCACACAAACTTTAAGCAAAAACTGCTTACCTTGGCCAAGAATAGAGTTTGTGCCGCTCGTCCCAACACAGCCCGTCACGATTCGTCACCAGCTCCTAACGGAGCCCCACGTTGGGCGCCAAAAATGTTGTGGTGCCAATCGAGGAAATGACTTCTCAAAGATCTCAGATGCCAGAAAGATTAGACTTTATTTCACAAGCAAAGTCTGAACGCCCTTCTGCAGAAAGACGCTCCCAAGCAATGATCAGCTCTAACATATATACCTTATCCTTCCTCCAAAGATGGTAATACATAATGGTAATACATTCTATAGGTATTTTGAGAAATAGTTTTGTACCATGTGACATTACTGAAATAGAATTCTCTGCTGCAACAACACAGCTCTCAGGCTTCCAAAGTCAATCCAAAGTCAAACAAAAGACACACAGAAAGGAGATAATAGTGTACAAAAATACAGTTAAATTACTTATTTTCTAAATAATGAAATCTTCAACACGAGCTGTCTAAGTCATGGAGTAAACCATATACTTCTCGCGTTTTTGTGCCCTCGACGTCGACTTTTTCGACTATCGTGGGTGCGAAAGCGCGGGGGTATACGGAGATGCCGCGGGTTGAAGAGACGCTCGCGGGCTATCTCTCACCCGAGTCGGCATCTTCGATAAAGAAACCTACCCTCCCCACTAAACCCTGTCGTATAACATCATCATTAGTGGGGAAAGCTTATCAAGCTGCAGGTCAGGCTGGTGCTGCGCTGCACACTATGGCAGTGTTACAGGCGTACCAGGCTGACCTGTTGAAGGATTTGAGTGTGGGCAGTACGATCGACGAGGAAGCGTTCACGGAGCTTCGTCGTGCCACAGATCTGTCTCTCCGTGCGACCAAGCAGACGGCCCGTGCCATCGGCCGTTCTATGTCTGCTTTAGTCAGCACGGAGAGGCATCTGTGGCTTAATCTGACAGGGATTAAGGAAAAAGATCGGTTGTTTCTTATTGACTCTCCTGTATCTCCATCTGGGCTGTTTGGTGACGCGGTTAACACCGTAGTCACACGCTTTAAGGAAGTCAAGAAACACGAGGAAGCGTTCGTGCAGTTTCTTCCTCGCCGCACTCAAGGGGAGGGGCCGTCTGCCACCCAGCCCCGCCCCGGTCCTTCAAAAGCCAGGGAGGTAAAAAAGCAGAGCGTGGCGAGTCGCGCTCCCCCTCAGAGAGACTGGAGGCAGACTCGCCAGGCTCAGCAACCTCCCAAGCCAGACCTCAGGACTGTCATCAATAGAAAGAGGAAGTCCTGATGGTCTGGCGCCCAATCTAGTGGGGGTAGTCCCCCGCGGGATGGGGCGCGTTCAAAAACTATTCGTCCCTTCCCGCTACCCTCACAAAACCTCTCCATCCCCGCCACCTCTCGTGCTTCGGGGGGCAGCGGTTTCCAGCGAAATATTAGATGTTCCGTCGTTTCCGGCTGTCATTCCGGACACGGAACATCTAATATCCCCTCAAAAGGAAGTATTAAAATTAATACCACTCTCAGAAAGTCTGGCAGCGTGGGAACTTCTGCCGGGCGTTTCTGCGTGGGTATTAAGCACAGTACAGTTAGGATACAGAATCCAGTTTATTCGTCGTCCTCCGCGTTTCAACGGCGTGATTTTCACTACCGTGAAACCGGAGCAGATGCATGTACTGTCGCAAGAGCTGCAGACTCTTCTGAGCAAAGAGGCCATAGAACGTGTTCCTCTTCCAGAGAGGGAGTCAGGTTATTACAGCAGATACTTCCTAGTACCCAAAAAGGATGGGGGGTTGCGTCCAATCTTAGATCTTCGAGGCTTAAACCGCACAGTCAAAGCACTCAAGTTCAAGATGTTAACCGTCAAGACGGTCGTGTCGCAAATACAACATCACGATTGGTTCGTCACGATCGATCTGAAGGACGCATATTTTCACATAGAAATATTGCCACAACACAGGAAGTTCCTGAGGTTCGCTTTCGGGGGCGAAGCGTACCAATTTCGGGTTCTTCCATTCGGTCTAGCACTGTCACCCCGCACATACACAAAATGCATGGATGCAGCACTGGCTCCATTACGACTCCAGGGCATTCGCATTTTGAATTACATAGACGATTGGTTAATACTAGCACAATCACGAGAGATGGCGCTCCAACACAGAGACATCGTGTTAGCTCATCTAGTTTCTCTAGGGCTGAAACTCAACACCAAGAAAAGTGTTCTTTCTCCTGCTCAGAGAACGAATTATCTCGGGATCGTTTGGGATTCGGTTACGATGCGGGCACAAATGTCTCCCGCTCGAATCGAGACCATTCGGCAGACCATGACCAAAGTCAAGCTAGGCCAAGATCGTACTGTTCGACAGTATCAAAGAATGTTAGGTCTCATGGCATCAGCCTCCACGGTGATTCCTCTGGGGCTGTTGCACATGAGACCGTTTCAGTTGTGGCTAAAAGCCAGAGGTTTTCATCCAAGAGCCAATCCTCAAAGGCTAATAAAAGTGACACGCCGCGGGCTTCGTACACTATCTCTGTGGCTCAGACCCCGGTTCCTCGCCTTGGGTCCCACTTTAGGGGCGCCGTGTCGTCGCAAACTGCTAACGACGGACGCCTCCCTGACAGGCTGGGGAGCGGTCTTGGATGGCCGTCCAGCTCAAGGGGAATGGGAGGGTCATCAGCTCGATTGGCACATCAATTGCCTCGAGCTGATGGCCATATTTCTGGCTCTGAAATATTTTCTCCATCAATTGAGGGGCTGTCATGTCCTAGTGCGGGTGGACAACACAGCAGCAGTCTCGTTTATAAATCACCAGGGAGGTCTGCGCTCACGCAATCTGAACAGAATAGCAGGGCAGATTTTTCTCTGGGCCCAGGGCAAGTTCCTGTCACTCAGGGCAGTATACATCCCAGGGCATTTGAATGTGGGAGCAGATCTATTGTCCAGACAGACACTACCGACGGGGGAATGGAAACTCCACCCAGAGGTAGTGAAACAGATTTGGACCAAATTTTACGAAGCGGAGGTGGACCTCTTCGCCTCCCAACAGACAGCGCAATGCCCCCTCTACTTCTCTCTGAGTCACCCGGCTCCTCTGGGTCTGGATGCGATGGCGCACACATGGCCCAAGATGCGCCTTTATGCGTTTCCTCCAGTTTCTCTGCTCCCGGGAGTTCTAGCCAGAGTTCGCCAACAAGGGTCTTGCCTCTTGCTGATAGCGCCACGTTGGCCGAACAGAGTGTGGTTCTCGGAGATAATAGCTCTCCTCGACGGCTCGCCGTGGGCGATTCCGGAGAGGAGGGACCTTCTGTCTCAGGCGGAGGGCACGATATTCCATCCCAGGCCCGACCTGTGGAATCTTCATGTTTGGCCCCTGATGGGAACCAATTAAGAGACACTGGGCTTTCGCCGGATGTTATTGAGACCATTCTGAGTGCTAGGGCTTCCTCCACTAGAAGAAGTTATGCTATTAAGTGGGGTGTTTTTGAAAGGTGGTGCGTTGAACACAATGTAGATCCAGTTAACTGCCAGATTGCTTCAGTGCTGGACTTCATGCAAGAGAAATTATCAACAGGCACATGTCCTGCCACTCTTAAGGTTTACGTGGCCGCTCTTTCGGCTTGCCACGCCTTAGTTGACGGGGCGCCACTTGGGAGACACCCTCTGCTTTCACGCTTCCTTCGGGGAGCCAGGCGACTGAGGCCTCCAGTAAGAACCAAGATCCCTTCATGGGACTTAGCTATAGTTCTTGAGGGTCTGGTTGACACCCCCTTTGAACCAATAGAATCAGCGTCTGATAAACTTCTGACTCTAAAAATGTTTTTTCTGATGGCAATAACTTCCTTGAAGAGAATTGGGGATATGCAGGCTCTGTCTATCTCGCCATCCTGCTTAGACTTTGCCCCAGGTATGGTGAAAGTGATTTTGCATCCACATCCTGATTTCCTGCCTAAGGTTCCATTTTCGGCTGTACATCCTGTCACTCTTGAGGCTTTCTGCTCCCCGCCGTTCTCAACGCCGGAGCAGGAGAGATCTCATAGGCTGTGTCCAGTCCGTGCTCTTCAGGCTTACGTCCACCGCACTAGCCAGTAAGTCGGAGCAACTGTTCGTCTGTTATGGGGGCAGCAACAGAGGAGGAGCTGCTACCAAGCAGACTATGTCTCATTGGGTCAGGGATGCTATTGCTCTTGCTTATGAGGCGCGCGGGCAAACTTCGCCTATAGGTCTTAGAGCTCACTCCACCAGGGGGGTCGCCTCTTCTAGTGCTCTGGCAAGGGGGGCCCCTTTGCAACATGTTTGTGATGCGGCAGGTTGGTCCTCTCCGCACACATTCATAAGATTTTATAGTTTGGATGTTCATTCCACTCCGGGCTCTCGTGTCCTTGAGTCGACATCGCAAGCTAATGTCTAGGCCTTCTTACGTTCTTGTGAAACACACCTGCACAACCGTGGGAGTCCAGACATGTTCAAGCACGGCGGCGTGGGTATTCTCGTTCCCAATGCGCTGAGCAGCGCAGCATCGATTGTAGCTTTCGAAAGGGAACGTCTCCGGTTACTTATTGTAACCTTGTTCCCTGAGAAAGCGGAACGAGATGCTGCGCTACTTTGCCGTGCTGAAGATGTCCCGGGACTGCTCTTCAGACAAAATATCCTGATGATGCACCTGTGGCTCATCTACTTATAGCCTCGTGTCGCGGGGGCGCGCCGATGACGTCACCGACCGAGGCTATATTACCTCTGGGTCAATTCCATCGACGTGTTATACACACTATTCACAGCTGGTCACGATAAAATATGTTCCCAATGCGCTGAGCAGCGCAGCATCTTGTTCCGCTTTCTCAGGGAACAAGGTTACAATAAGTAACCGGAGACGTTCTCCACTGTACCTCAAATCGGAGAAAACAGAAATTTCAAGCATTACCATTCCATATTGGATTAAGCATATTTTTTACATATGAACAATGTCTTAAACAAGAGTTGAGACTTGACTTATGAGCTATATTATATTAAATGAATTGCATGAAAAGTGAGCAATGTTATGCCCCTAGGTCAGGGCTATTCAATTAGCATCATTCAAGGGCCGGATTATTAAAGGGGGGGTGAAATGCTATTTCATGCATACTGAGTTTTTTACACTGTTAAAGAGTTGGATTCCCATGCTAAACATGGACAATGTTTCAAAAATTAAATTGTACGTTTGAAGGAGTATTTCTGTGCCAAAAATGCTCCTTCCGGTTTGTCACAAGTTTCGGAAAGTTTTTTTTCGAGTATGGGCCTGTGTGATGTCAGCTGGGGCGTAATTTGACGGCACGGCACGGCACGCCTCCAGCCGCTCGTTTTTATCCAGAAAGACTCGGTACAGCCTATCTTTATTTTTTATAAATATAATAAAACTAAAGACTTTTTGGAGATTTGAAGGATGCAATACTACTCTATAGGTACTCAAGATTAACATGAGATTGACTCAAAATGAGTGTTTCACCCCCCCTTTAAATCGAAATGTTGAGGAGGGTCGGTGGGTTTAGCTTATTTATTGAAACATTATTTATTACTTATTGAAACATATAGTCCATGAGCCAGGGGGGTCCATCGGTATCAACGGGGGGGCCAAATGCTATCATTGTTTTTTGGCAAGGTATACACCCCTAGTATTAGAAAAATCACGATAGCAGTGCAGCGGTGGTAGCGAAATCACTTTTTTGAGCTCATGAAGTTACTAACCCCCTAAAATAAATTCCGTTTTTGAAATCTGGTGTATATCTGGTTTAGGCTCATGCTATGGATATTATCAATATTCTATCATATGGTGCTTGGTATCGTTGGAAAGGGGACCTTTTAGGCTTTCATTTAAGCCCAGTACTGAATCTGTCTGAAAAACACAGAGGTCACATGACTTCTTTAAACCAGAAATAACACACATTTTTTCACAATTTCCGCCTAAACTGTATGCTTTCTTTTATCCCTGTTGCATGAAAGAACACCACGGACACAAAACTCAACAACTTCAATACTCAAGGCACTCTGATGCACTCAGCCAGCACAAGTCTTCAAAATAGAATAGAGCCAATAGAATGGACAAATAGAATACCTTATTAGTCCAGGGCCAAATGGCCTATTTATTCATGTACAGTTGTAATAAAAAGTAATTGTTTCAATAGTGTAGTCAAAGGTGTTGTAAACATAACACTTGTAAGTGGTTTAACAAAATGTTTCTATCATGTATTTTGATATTCACCCACTTTCAGTTAGAATGTCAGAAAGTAGCTCATGCATGGAATGTTGATGGATTTCAACAGTTTGACATGGTTTTGTCAGTTTTGTGAAAAGATTGTTGGTTCAGTTGACTGGTTATAACAACACTACCAACTATGCCATCTTCAATCAACTTCCATTGAGTTCCAGGGGTATTAAATGTAAGTACAAAATACTTTTTCTCTTGTGCTTGTGAATTGGTGGGGAATAGTAGCAGTAGCTAATGTAAGCTTGGTGTTTTAAGCAGGCTAGCTATCTAGCAGGCTAGCTAGCTTGCAGGTTAAATAGTGTAACAGTAACTGCTACAGTGCAGTCAGGGCTCTCAAGTGTCACGTGACAGTCACAAATTTTGGTCTTTTGTCACGCCCTCTCGCCGTGGAAAAACTATTTATAATATATTTAATATGCCGCAGCGCCCAAAATGTCTCTGGCCGCGCCAGTCTCATTATGGAACCGGCAGGACTCAATCGCTGTAAAAACCTACTATTGTCTATCCATTATAAAAGTGCATCTATCCATTATAAAAGTTCATCTATCCATTATAAAAGTCCATCTATCCATTATAAAAGTGCATCTATCCATCATAAAAGTGCATTTATCCATTATAAAAGTGCATCTATCCATTATAAAAGTCCATCTATCCATCATAAAAGTTCATCTATCCATTATAAAAGTCCATCTATCCATCATAAAAGTGCATCTATCCATCATAAAAGTGCATCTATCCATTATAAAAGTGCATCTATCCATTATAAAAGTCCATCTATCCATCATAAAAGTTCATCTATCCATTATAAAAGTCCATCTATCCATCATAAAAGTGCATCTATCCATCATAAAAGTGCAACTATCCATTATAAAAGTCCATCTATCCATCATAAAAGTGCATCTATCCATTATAAAAGTCCATCTATCCATTATAAAAGTCCATCCATCCATCCATCTTCTACCGCTTATCCGGGGCCGGGTCGCGGGGGCAGCAGTCTAAGCAGGGATGCCCAGACTTCCCTCTCCCTAGACACTTCCTCCAGCTCTTCCGGGGGGACACCGAGGCGTTCCCAGGCCAGCCGGGAGACATAGTCTCTCCAGCGTGTCCTAGGTCTTCCCCGGGGTCTCCTCCCGGTGGGACATGCCCGGAACACCTTCCCGGGAAGGCGTCCAGGAGGCATCCGGAAAAGATGCCCGAGCCACCTCAACTGACCCCTCTCGATGTGGAGGAGCAGCGGCTCTACTCTGAGCTCCTCCCGAGTGACCGAGCTTCTCACCCTATCTCTAAGGGATCGCCCAGCCACCCTGCGGAGAAAGCTCATTTCGGCCGCTTGTATCCGGGATCTTGTCCTTTCGGTCATGACCCACAGCTCATGACCATAGGTGAGAGTAGGAACGTAGATTGACTGGTAAATCGAGAGCTTCGCCTTGCGGCTCAGCTCCTTCTTCACCACGACAGACCGGTACAGGGACCGCATTACTGCAGAAGCTGCACCGATCCGCCTGTCAATCTCCCGTTCCATCCTTCCCTCACTCGTGAACAAGACCCCAAGATACTTGAACTCCTCCACTTGAGGCAGGAGCTCTCCACCAACCTGAAGCGAGCAAACCACCCTTTTCCGACTGAGAACCATGGCCTCGGACTTGGAGGTGCTGATTTTCATCCCAGCCGCTTCACACTCGGCTGCAAACCGTCCCAGTGCATGCTGGAGGTCCTGGTCTGATGAGGCCAACACGACAACATCATCCGCAAAGAGCAGAGATGAAATCGTGTGGTCCCCAAACCCGACCCCCTCCGGCCCCTGGCTGCGCCTAGAAATTCTGTCCATAAAAATTATGAACAGAACCGGCGACAAAGGGCAGCCCTGCCGGAGTCCAACACGCACCGGGAACAAGTCTGACTTACTGCTGGCAATACGAACCAAGCTCCTGCTCCGGTCGTACAGGGACCGGATAGCCCTTAGCAAAGGGCCCCGGACCCCATACTCCCGGAGCACCCTCCACAGGCCGCCGCGAGGGACACAGTCGAATGCCTTCTCCAAATCCACAAAGCACATGTAGATTGGTTGGGCAAACTCCCATGAGCCCTCCAGCACCCTGTAGAGGGTATAGAGCTGGTCCAGTGTTCCACGACCGGGACGAAAACCACACTGTTCCTCCTGAATCCGAGGTTCTACTATCGGCCGGATTCTCCTCTCCAGTATCCTGGCATAGACTTTCCCAGGGAGGCTGAGAAGTGTGATCCCCCTATAGTTGGAGCACACCCTCCGATCCCCCTTCTTGAAAAGAGGGACCACCACCCCGGTCTGCCAGTCCAAAGGTACTGTCCCCAACCGCCACGCGATGTTGCAGAGGCGTGTCAGCCAAGACAGCCCCACAACATCCAGAGACTTGAGGTACTCAGGGCGGATCTCATCCACCCCCGGTGCCTTGCCACCGAGGAGTTTCTTGACTACCTCGGTGACTTCAGCTTGGGTGATGGACGAGTCCACCTCCGAGCCCTCAGCCTCTGCTTCCTCAATGGAAGACGTGACGGCGGGATTGAGGAGATCCTCGAAGTATTCCTTCCACCGTCCGGTGATATCCCTAGTCGAGGTCAACAGCTGCCCACCTCCACTGTAAACAGCGTTGGTAGGGCACTGCTTCCCCCTCCTGAGGCGCCGGACGGTTTGCCAGAATCTCTTCGAGGCCGACCGATAGTCCTTCTCCATGGCCTCACCGAACTCCTCCCAGGCCCGAGTTTTTGCCTCCACAACCACCCGGGCTGCAGTCCGCTTGGCCCGTCGGTACCCATCAGCTGCCTCAGGAGTCCCACAAGCCAGCCAGGCCCGATAGGACTCCTTCTTCAGCTTGACGGCCTCCCTTACTTCCGGTGTCCACCACCGGGTTCGGGGATTGCCGCCTCGACAGGCACCGGAGACCTTACGGCCACAGCTCCGAGTGGCCGCGTTGACAATGGAGGTGGAGAACATGGTCCACTCGGACTCAATATCTCCAGACTCCCTCGGGATCTGGTCGAAGCTCTGCCGGAGGTGGGAGTTGAAGATCTCTCTGACAGGAGATTCGGCCAAACGTTCCCAACAGACCCTCACAGTACGTTTGGGTCTGCCGAGTCTGTCCAGCTTCCTCCCCCGCCATCGGATCCAACTCACCACCAGGTGGTGATCAGTTGACAGCTCCGCCCCTCTCTTCACCCGAGTGTCCAAGACATACGGCCGGAGGTCAGATGAAACGACCACAAAGTCGATCATCGACCTCCGGCCTAGGGTGTCCTGGTGCCATGTGCACTGATGGACACCCTTATGCTTGAACATGGTGTTCGTTATGGACAAGCTGTAACTAGCACAGAAGTCCAATAACAGAACACCACTCGGGTTCAGATCAGGGGGGCCGTTCCTCCCAATCACGCCCCTCCAGGTGTCACTGTCGCTGCCCACGTGGGCGTTGAAGTCCCCCAGTAAAACGATGGAGTCCCCAGTCGGAGCACTTTCCAGCACCCCTCCCAGAGACTCCAAGAAGGCCGGGTACTCTGCACTGCCGTTCGGCCCGTAAGCACAAACGACAGTGAGAGACCTATCCCCGACCCGAAGGCGTAGGGAAGCGACCCTCTCGTTCACCGGGGTGAACTCCAACACATGGCGGCTGAGCTGGGGGGCTATAAGCAAACCCACACCAGCCCGCCGCCTCTCACCATGGGCAACTCCAGAGTGGTGAAGAGTCCATCCTCTCTCGAGGAGTGTGGTTCCAGAGCCCAAGCCGTGCGTAGAGGTGATCCCAACTATCTCTAGTCGGAATCTCTGAACCTCACGCACAAGCTCAGGCTCCTTCCCCGCCAGAGAGGTGACATTCCATGTCCCTAGAGCTAGATTCCGCGTCCAGGGATCGGGTTGTCTAGGCTCCCGCCTTCGACTGCCGCCCGATCCACTTTGCACCGGCCCCTTACGGTCCCTCCTGCAGGTGGTGGGTCCACGGGAGGGTGGCCCCACGTCACTCCTTCGGGCTGAGCCCGGCCGGACCCCATGGGGGGAGGCCCGACCACCAGGCGCTCGCATACGAGCCCCAACCCCGGGCCTGGCTCCAGGGTGGGGCCCCGGCTGCGCCATACCGGGCGACGTCACGGTCCTCCTTCTTTTGGGCATCATAAGGGGTTTTGAACCGCTCTTAGTCTGACCCGTCGCCTAGGACCTGTTTGCCTTGGGTGACCCTACCAGGGGCATATAGCCCCAGACAACATAGCTCCTAGGTTCATTCGGGTACTCAAACCCCTCCACCACGGTAAGGTGGCAGTTCAAGGAGGGGCATTATAAAAGTCAATCTATCCATTATAAAAGTGCATCTATCCATCATAAAAGTGCAACTATCCATTATAAAAGTCCATCTATCCATTATAAAAGTCCATCTATCCATTATAAAAGTGCATCTATCCATCATAAAAGTGCAACTATCCATTATAAAAGTCCATCTATCCATCATAAAAGTGCATCTATCCATTATAAAAGTCCATCTATCCATTATAAAAGTCAATCTATCCATTATAAAAGTGCATCTATCCATCATAAAAGTGCATATATCCATCATAAAAGTGCATCTATCCATTATAAAAGTCCATCTATCCATTATAAAAGTGCATCTATCCATCATAAAAGTGCAACTATCCATTATAAAAGTCCATCTATCCATCATAAAAGTGCATCTATCCATTATAAAAGTCCATCTATCCATTATAAAAGTCAATCTATCCATTATAAAAGTCCATCTATCCATCATAAAAGTCCATCTCTCCATCATAAAAGTCCATCTATCCATTATAAAAGTCCATTTATCCATCATAAAAGTCCATCTCTCCATCATAAAAGTCCATCTCTCCATCCGAAAAATACCATCTATCCATTATAAATTCCATCTATCCATCATAAAAGTGCATCTCTTCATCATAAAAGTGCATCTATCCATTATAAAAGTCCATCTATCCATTATAAAAGTCCATCTATCCATCATAAAAGTGCATCTATCCATCATAAAAGTGCATCTATCCATTATAAAAGTCCATCTATCCATTATAAAAGTGCATCTATCCATCATAAAAGTGCATCTATCCATTATAAAAGTCCATCTATCCATTATAAAAGTCCATCTATCCATCATAAAAGTGCATCTATCCATTATAAAAGTCCATCTATCCATTCTAAAAGTCAATCTATCCATTATAAAAGTCCATCTATCCATCATAAAAGTCCATCTCTCCATCATAAAAGTCCATCTATCCATCATAAAAGTCCATCTCTCCATCAAAAGTCCATCTCTCCATCATAAAAGTCCATCTCTCCATCCGAAAAATACCATCTATCCATTATAAATTCCATCTATCCATCATAAAAGTCCATCTATCCATCATAAAAGTGCATATATCCATCATAAAAGTGCATCTATCCATTATAAAAGTGCATCTATCCATTATAAAAGTCCATCTATCCATCATAAAAGTGCATCTATCCATCATAAAAGTGCATCTATCCATTATAAAAGTGCATCTATCCATTATAAAAGTGCATCTATCCATCATAAAAGTGCATCTATCCATCATAAAAGTGCATCTATCCATTATAAAAGTGCATCTATCCATCATAAAAGTGCATCTCTTCATCATAAAAGTGCATCTCTCCATCATAAATGTGCATCTGTCCATCATAAAAGTGCATCTATCCATTATAAAAGTGCATCAATCCATCATAAAAGTGCATCTCTCCATCATAAAAGTGCATCTATCCATTATTAAAGTGCATCTCTCCATCATAAAAGTGCATCTCTCCATTATAAAAGTGCATCTATCCATTATAAAAGTGCATCTATCCATCATAAAAGTGTATCTATCCATCATAAAAGTGCATTTATCCATTATAAAAGTGCATCTATCCATCATAAAAGTTCATCTATCCATCATAAAAGTGCATCTATCCATCATAAAAGTGCATCTATCCATCATAAAAGTGCATCTCTTCATCATAAAAGTGCATGTCTTCATGTTCATTTTATGAAGTATACTTAAGTAATTTTACCCTCTTCATAGAGGCCAGTGCAATCAGCAGCAAAATCTTCAAAGAGAGAAGCTTTAAGTCTGCTGACTTCAAAGGCTCAAAGGGAGCATCCTGAAGAGCTTGAAGCACCAGGGAAAGGTCCCAAGAGGGTATGGAGGGGGACAAGGAGGGTTTAACCTTCTCGCCCCCCTAAGGAACCTGACGACCAGTTCGTGCTTTCCATAGATGGCACATAGATGGCAACTGATTTGCCATCTATGTGGTCGTGATAAGCTAAAATGGCAGCAGCATGTACTTTGAGGGTGGATAGAGACAGCCTTAGCTCCAACCCTTGCTGCAAAAAGGAAAGCACGGACCCTATTGAACATCTTCGGGGGTCCTCTCGGCGAGAAGAAAACTACTTGACGAACAGGTTCCACTTCAAGGCACACGTCTCGTGGACGGCGTCCGTGTAGAAGTGATGGTGTTAAGTACCTATGGGGGTAAGTCACCTAGAACCAGAGATTGAGTTTCCAGAGGTCCGGACACTGGTGCCATAGGGTGCCCTGTCTCTGAGTCAGAAGATCCTTCCTCAGAGGAATAGGAGGGACTGTCACGAGGAGCATGATTTCTGGGAACCAGGTCTGGGTGGGCCAATAGGGGGCCACCAGAAGGACCTGCTCCTCGTCCTCCCTGACTTTGCACAGGGTCCTACCTTTGAAGGTGTTCAAGCAGTTCAGCACCGACTGAGCGCGTTTGCTCTGTGAGGCGTGCTGTCTGTGTGATCGAATCCAACTCCATACCGAGAAAAGAGATCCTCTGGGGGTGAGTTTGCTCTTCTCCCAGTTGGCCGGAAGACGCAACTGGCTGAGGTGCCTGAGCATGAGGTCCCTGTGTTCGCATAACTGATCTCGAGAGTGTGCTAATATGAGTCAGTTGTCGAAATAGTTCAGGATGTGCACACCCTGTTCTCTCATGGAAACAAGGGTCCCCTCCGTGACTTTTGTGAAGACACGGGGAGACAGGGACAGCCCGAAGGGCAGGACCTTCTACTGATATGCTCGACCCTCGAACGCAAAGCGCAGAAATGGCCTGTGTCGAGGAAGAATCAAGACATGAAAGTACGCGTCGACCCATCAGGTCGATCGCTGCAAACCAATCTTGACGATGGATGCATTCGAAAATGCGTTTCTGCATGAGCATTTTGAACCCACCACATTTCTTGGGTACAATAAAGTAGGGACTGTAGTGCCCTGACCTCCTATCGGCTGGAGGGACTGGCTCTATCGCGTCCTAGTAGGACTGGGATCTCTGCTCGCAAGACATGGGCATCGGCTGCTCTCACTGTAGTGGAGTGAATGGCCCAATCCATCTCCGGGTCGCCCGTCCTAGGGCTGCTTGCTCTTGGCTTTACCGCCCTGCTTGGCAGGGGCCTGGACGGGTAGGGGGTTGCCTGCCTGCGACTGGCTCCTTGGCTCCACTTAGGTGGAGGCTGCTGCTGCAGCGCGGGAGCGAGGGCAGACACAGAAGGCCGCCCCGGCGACGAGCAGACTGAGGGGCTGCAGGCAATGGGGTGGAGGCAGCAGCTGACCGCTGCGGCAGGATGTGCTTGATGGTCTCAGTCTGCTTTTCAGCCAGTTTCTGCTGGGCAAAGTTCTCGACCACCTTGCCTTTGAGTGCTCTCAAGCGCACCTTACCAGCTGTGAGAACAGCTTTTGTTTGCTCAAGTCAAAACAAAAGCAAAAAAAAAAGAAAGTGAGAGAATAAAGACCGCTCACGCTGCTGTGCTGTCACCCGCACCAGTGTGGAGAGGTCCGAAGAAGAAGAAGCTCACTCAATTTCACAATCTCCTTGAAGGTATGTAGAACACATCGAAGTGCTTGGCTCCAAAAACTGATGAAATCCATATAAATATAGATGAAGATGAGGAAAATGATGATTAAGAGTTTATATTCTACACTAATACAACACACTAACATGACCAGTCATCAAAGTACAGCATGGATAAGCAGCAAAAAGATCTAATAACCAAATAATTGTTTTCTATTTTATGTTTGAGCTGTATTTTAGTTTCGCCATTTGGCTGTAAAGCATGTTTACCTGTACAGAAGGTTACTAACGTTTACTCTATTGAAGGTTTTTTGATAACAGACTACACACTAGAGTCATCTTTATTCCTTGTGTTGCGAGGACTTTGTGGACTTATGGAACCCATAAGGAATGGTAATGCTTGAAAGTACTGTTTTCTCCGATTTGAGGTACAGTGGAGAACTTTGGTTACACCAGCTATAATCCTCTAGATAGAATGGTCATCTTGGACTTAAATTGAAGCTTATAAACTTGGGAAGTTTTTCATATACATTTGAGGCAGTGATATATATAATAAAATGCTTGAAAATGATCACTTTTGATGACAATTTGTCAGGCGGACAGCCATTTTTTAGTCTTTTGGGGTATGTTGAGGGTGATATTTGACAGAAAAAAGGCAGCAATGCCCAAAATCTTTTTCTGCTAGTTTTCCCTATGTGTCAGGATACACCATGCAAAATTTTAGGGTTATATGGCCATTTATGTAGCTGCAGTACCTTTATATTCACAATTACATCATTCCGCCAAAAGCTTTTTCCAAAAAGGGTGTTTTTTGGCCCCTGAGACCAAACGGGGCCGAGTTGGGGGTGGTCATTATCAACTTGTGATGGCCCAAGGTATAAGATAATAGGAAATAATAGTGAAAAAAAGGTAGCAAAAACATCCTGAGGAGTGGACCTGGCTCCCGGCCTATGATAATCAATATATTTTTATCTAGCGTAGTTGTTACTCTGAAATGTTGCTTTTGAAAGATTTATAGGCTGCTATAAGTTATTGTTATTATTATTTTATGCAGCACTGCACATAGCCTATGCCTACAAGGCACAACAAACCTGTTCATTATATATTGTTGGAAACATTTGTGTGTGTGTGTGTGTGTATTCTGTGAATTTTAAAAAGCAATTTTAACCAGAAAAATCTAAAATCTATTCCCAAAATCGTGCAGCATCAGTATGTTCACAGTTTTATTTTTATTTTTTTATTTTTTTACAGGGACCAGATGCCCCACGGATGAGTCCTGCTGACTTCAACATTCACATGAGTCTCTGTACATGAACATGGTAAAGTGAAAATCAAACACCTTGGAAATGAAAGGTATGTACAATGTTTTTAGGAATGGCACAAAGGTCTCTGTCTTTGGATCATTGTTTTCAATAATGTGCTTTTTTGTCATTTGTATCTTTGGATTATGTTGTGTTATAAATAAATCCAAACAATCTAAAAGCCATTCTTTTTTAAATCTCCTCATTCTTTGTGCAAGGTTGCTCAGAATGATAGGGCCTGATAGCTCCTAATAGGGCCATTAGGGGAGTGTCTTTGTCTTTCTCAGGTGTGAAATCCATACATATTCAGGATGTGTTTTTTGCCTAGCATAAAGCTTTCTTACACAAAACACGTCTTACAAATTTTAAATCAATATATTGTCTTATCTGAATGAGCAGTCAGGATGATTTTCACATAGTTTTGGAGCAAATATTCTAGGCTACATGATACAATTTTCAAAAGTCTTGTGAAGAAATAATCAGTATGGGTTTCATGGCCTTATTTCAGTGAGAATTTTTTGTTACTCACCTTTTGTCTTCATCTCCGATTCATTCTGCAATTAAAGCATTAAACTTACCATCTTGTCTGTATCATCTGTAAACCCTGACAGAAGACCAGACCATAACATGCAGAATGCAGAGTCTTCAGAGGATCTCTCATCGGCTAATCCACCGGCCGCCGCTGTTTCCATTCCTCCACCTTCACTTCCGCAATCTCCCGCTGCTTCGTTCACTGCCTCTGCGAGTCCCATGGCCCGGCCAGCGACATACTCTGGTGAGGTGGAGAACTGCAGTGGGTTTCTTCTCCAAGAATCCTTATATCTCGCAATGAATGAACATCAATTCCGTAGTGATTCCGCCCGCGTTGCTTTCATGATATCACTATTATCTGGTCAAGCGCTTCAGTGGGCACAATCCTTGTGGAATTCAGATTCTCCAGTGGTTAAATCCATATCAGATTTCATTCAACATTTCAAAGAGGTTTTTGGGCAAACTGTCTCCGAACTGTCCGTTCATGACCAACTGTATAATCTCCGTCAAGGAAATTCCTCTGTGAGTTCATATGCCCTCCAGTTCCGTACTCTAGCCGCATCTAGCGGCTGGAATGAAACCGCTTTGATCACAGCTTTTCGACATGGATTGAATCCCAACATCCGCCACCTGTTGGTTGTGTATGAAGACAGCATGGGGTTAGAGAATCTGATCCAGAAGACTATCCGCATTTCCCAGCGCCTCACCGCTTGTGATCAGTTTGCACCCACTGTAAGTTCTCCGCCTCCGGCTACATCTGTCACTCCTCCAGCACCAATTCCCATGGAAATAGACTCCACCCATCTTTCCACCTCTGGACGCCAGCGCAGAATTCAACATCATCTCTGTTTATACTGTGGTTCAGATAAACATCTCCTCAGCACCTGCCCAATTCGACCTCTGCGTCCGGCGGTAAGTTCCATTCAGCTATCTCCTAGAATTGAGACTCTAACTCGTACCAGTGTACATATCTTGACCTCCTGTATGTGTCTCCCAGCGCAAGCCCTCATCGACTCCGGGTCTGCGGGGAACTTCATATCCACCCAATGTCTCCAAAAGCTGAATATCCGTCGACGCCGCTTTTCCCGAGATCTTCCCATACAAACCATACAAGGCAAGCCACTGGGACAAGGTCGAATTCGTCATTACACACCCACTCTGATTCTTCGCATCGGCTGTTTGCACTCTGAGGAGATATCTTTAATGGTGCTGGAGGAGTCCACCGCGGATATCATCTTGGGACGCCCTTGGTTAGTACAACATCAGCCAACACTCCACTGGAAAACTGGGGAGATTCTTCGTTGGGGTGAAGATTGCCATGTATCCTGTCTTAGTTCTATCAAGAAAATTCATTCTCCAGTTCGCTCCAAGTCATTTACGGGTGAATCCAGAGTTCCAGTCTGTTCTACTTCGGTGGAGAGCCCTGAAGTCCAAGTTCAAGTTGAAATTCCAGTGGAGTATCGGGCGTACCAGGATGTATTCAGTAAGGTACTGGCAACGAAATTACCACCACACCGGCCATGGGACTGCGCAATCGACTTGCTACCCGAAGCCACCCTTCCTAAAGGTCGCGTTTATCCACTGTCCATCCCGGAACAGAAGGCCATGGAGGAGTATGTGGAAGAAGCTTTACATCAGCAGTTTATTCGACCATCTACCTCCCCTGCCGCTTCGAGCTTCTTTTTTGTAGCCAAGAAGGACGGAGGCTTGCGGCCGTGTATCGACTACCGTCATCTTAATTCACAGACTATCAAATTCAGCTATCCCCTTCCTCTGGTCCCTGCCGCCCTGGAACAGCTACGAGGAGCACGCATATTCTCCAAACTGGACCTCAGAAGTGCTTATAACTTGATCCGAATCCGGCAAGGGGACGAGTGGAAGACAGCCTTCGTGACCCCCTCAGGCCACTACGAATATCTGGTTATGCCATTCGGGCTGTCCAACGCTCCTGCCGTGTTTCAAGGTTACATGAACGAAGTCCTTCGTGAGTTCCTCAACCGTTTCGTAGTTGTCTACATTGATGATATACTTATCTACTCGTCTTCGATGTCTGAGCACCGTCAACATGTCATCCAGGTCCTACAGAAACTGAGAGAACACAGGTTATATCTGAAATTGGAGAAATGCGAATTTCATACCACAACCGTTCAATTCCTGGGTTATATCATCAATCAACACGGCATCCAAATGGACCAGAGGAAGGTGGAAACCATCCAGAACTGGCCACAACCCTCCTCCGTAAAATAACTACAACGTTTCCTTGGTTTTGCAAACTTCTATAGACGATTCATCCAGAACTACAGTCAAATCAGTGCTCCTCTCACATCATCCCTCAAAGGTCGGCCCAAGTCTCTGTCCTTATCTCCCACCGCTATCCAAGCCTTCCAGCGCTTAAAAGAAGCATTCTCCACTGCTCCCATCCTCATCCATCCCAACCCGGATCTTCCGTTTGTGGTAGAGGTGGATGCCTCTTCCACTGGAGTGGGAGCAGTTCTCTCTCAGCGGCAGGGTGAGCCACCCAAACTCCTTCCATGCGCCTTTTTCTCAAAAAAGCTTACCCCGGCGGAGCGGAACTATGACATCGGCAACCGGGAGCTGCTGGCCATCAAACTGGCCCTCGAGGAGTGGAGGCATTGGCTGGAGGGAGCTAATCATCAATTTGAGGTAATAACAGATCATCGCAACCTCGAGTACCTTAGAGAGGCTAAGAGACTAAACCCTCGACAGGACCGCTGGGCTCTCTTTTTTACACGCTTCGATTTTGTGGTATCATATCGACCGGGGAGTAAGAACTGCAAGGCAGACGCTCTATCTCGACTTCATCATGCCTCTGTTGAAGACCTTCATCCAGAGCCTAGCCTCCCTCCAGCCATAATCCTCAGTCCAATCCTCAGTCACCCAGGAACTGGCACGCCAACCCGCTCCGCCTGGAGGTCAAGAAGGGCGAATCTTCGTACCTCCACATCTTCGTACACCCCTTCTGGACCCAGCTCATACAGTTCCGGGCTCTGGACACCCGGGTAGCAAGCGTACCCTCTCGCTCCTCAGTCAACGGTACTGGTGGCCGTCCATCTCCGAGGATGTATCCAGGTTCGGATGCTCAGTCTGTGCCATAACCAACACCCTGAGGAGGTTCCCAGAAGGCAAGCTCGTGCCATTACCTCTGCCCCGACGACCGTGGTCACATATAGGGATTGATTTCATGACAGATCTACCCAAATCTGGAGGCTTCACCTGCGTATTCGTCGTTGTGGACCGGTTCTCCAAGGGCTGCAAGCTGATTCCCTTACCTGGTCTTCCCACAGCTTTTGAAGCAGCAGAAGCTCTCTTCCAAAATGTCTTCAGGAATTTCGGCATCCCAGAGGACATCGTCTCGGACAGGGGACCCCAGTTTATCTCTCGGGTATGGCACGCCTTTTTCAAGCTCCTCGGGGTCACCGTCAGCCTCTCTTCTGGTTACCATCCTCAGACGAACGGTCAGACTGAGCGGAAGATCCAGGAGATTGGACGTTACCTGCGAACATACTGACACCAGTACCAGGACAGCCGTACCATCCGTACCATCCTGGATTCCCGGCGGCGAGGTCCCCGTCTGGAATATCTCGTAGACTGGGAGGACTACGGGCCAGAAGAACGCTCGTGGGTTCTACGTGATGACATCTTGGATCCTACCTTACTTTCCCAGTTCCATGAAGACCATCCGGACCGTCCTGCTCCCAGGGGTCGGGGTCGACCTCGCCGCCGGCAGCGCCCTTCTCAGTCGTCAAGAGCCGCCTCGGGAGGGGGGGTACTGTGAGGATTCCATCTCCATCACGGTCATCATCACCTCCTCCCACTCATTCCCTCTCTCCGCCCACTCATTCATTCTCTCGTTCATTATCCCCGGACTACTGATCACCGTCACCTGTGTCCCATCACCAGCACTCCCTTTATTAGGTGCACTCTCCCTGCAGTCACTTGTCTGGTCTCGTCATTTCATGACTCACAGACTCCCTGAACACTTACCTGGTCCCTTACCTGAGTCGCGATCGCCTTCCATCTGTCTGCCAGCCATCTTCATCGATCCTCCATCATCTTTACCTGCAAGAAAGAAAGAAAGACTTTACCATTCAGCTAAGCATATTCAGATTATCGGTGTTGCCGTTACTCACCTTTTGTCTTCATCTCCGATTCATTCTGCAATTAAAGCATTAAACTTACCATCTTGTCTGTATCATCTGTAAACCCTGACAGTTTCATAGTTTGGAGCGGCTCGATCGCTTCAGTAAATAACGCGCTGTGCGTTTGAAAAGCAAAACGCACCAAACATTAGGCTTCATGTTTTTACTCCAATCTCATACCGTCATAATGAATGAAAACATTTGAAGTGACATATAATAATCAATATATTTTTCTCTAGTGTAGTGTTACTGAAGTGTTCCTTTTTAACGATTGATAGGCTGCCTGCTATATGTTATTGTTATTATTATTTTATGCAGCACTGCAGCCTATGCCTACAAAGCACAACAAACCTGGTGTTCATTATATATATATATATATATATATATATATATATATATATATATATGTGTGTGTGTGTGTGTGTGTGTGTGTGTGTGTGTGTGTGTGTTTTGTGATTTTTAAAAAGCAATTTTAACCAGAAAAATCAAAAATGTATTCCCAAAATCATGCAACCCTATAGTTTATCTTGATATCAGCATGTTCACAGCTGTTTTTTGTTGTTGTTGTTTTTTTTGTTTTTTTACAGGGACCAGATGCCACTGATGAGTCCTGCTGACTTCAACATTCACATGAGTCTCTGTACATGAACATGGTAAAGTGAAAAATCAAACACCTTGGAAATGACAGGTATGTACGTTTCAGGAATGGCACAAAGGTGTGTGACTGTTCAAGTCTGTGTCTTTAGAACAGTGTGTTAAATAATGTGATTTTTTGTCCTCTGTTGTGTATCTTTGGATTATGTTGTGTTGTAAATTAATCCAAACAATCAAAAAGCCATTCTTTTTTCAAATCTCCTCATTCTTTGTGCAAGGTTGCTCAGAATGATAGGGCCTGATAGCACCTAATAGGGCCATTATGGGAGGGTCTTTGTCTTTCTCAGGTGTGAAAGCCATCAATATTAATGATGTGTTCACGCCTCCTCGCATAAAGCTTTCTTACACAAAACATGTCTTACAAATTTAAAATCTGTGGCGAGGGGGGCGTGGTTTTGCGGAGTCTGTAGCGGGAGAGAGAGGACGGAGCAGAGCGGAGCGTAAGTAGGTCAAGTGCAGATGATGAACACCTGTGTCTGATTTCAGTAATTGGCGTGGAGAGACCGGATATAAGCGGGAGCGCGGCAGAGAGAGGGAGAGAGAGACAAGCTGGGACCTCGCTGTGTGCTGCTGGGAGCTGAAAGTTTCACTACGAGAATTCTGAGGTATTGTGTTTGTTGTTGCTGTGCAAGTGCACGGTGAATGCGCTTTGTGCGCACCTTTTGTTTATTTCTAAAGAAACGTGAATAAACGAGAGTCCCAGCTCAAGCCGACCCCTGTCTTCTTCCTTCCTTGTCAATATTGAACTGAACTTCATCACAATCGATATATTGTTTTATCTGAATGAGTTGTCAGGATGATTTTCACATAGTTTTGGAGCAAATATTCTAGGCTACGTGATACAATTTTCAAAAGTTGTGTGATGAAATAATCAGTATGGGTTTCATGGCCTTATTTCAGTGACATTTTTTTTTTTTTTTTTTTTTTCACAAACCACGCATAAATGTCATTATCTCAAAACTACAAACTTTTACATACATGCTGCTGACATATTATTGTAGCAGAGTTTGTGCTAAATACAGTGTAATCAGACTTTAGCCATGAAAATGTCAGAAGTAACAGAAATAAGCACAAATGTCAGAGCATGTCAGAACACTTCCAGGGCCAGAAAACACCTCAGACCCCAGAGGTTTAAGTACTTTAGCATGGTGGAGAAAATTCGGGTTGGTGGAGTTAGGTGACAAGCCAGAATGGTTAGCAATTGAAGAAGCTTGTTGTAATAAGACTTCATTAACCCTCTGGAGTCTGAGGTGTTTTTGGGGCCCTTGAGATGTTTTGACATGACCTGACATTTGTGCTTATTTCAGCTACTTACAACATACTATTGGCCAACATGTAATTTTGTTGTATTCAGCACAAACTCTGCTACAATAATATGTGAGCAAAATGGATGTACATGTTTGCATTTTATAGAAAAAAAATATTATGCGTGGTTAGTATGTTTTGGGAAAAACATTGTCACTGCAATA
The DNA here is from genome assembly GCA_022828995.1 of Vimba vimba. Classification (NCBI taxonomy): domain Eukaryota; kingdom Metazoa; phylum Chordata; class Actinopteri; order Cypriniformes; family Leuciscidae; genus Vimba; species Vimba vimba. The sequence goes on along the minus strand of JAKKIH010000027.1, from coordinate 292,573 downwards.
AGGCCATTTAACACATACTGAATAGTTTTCCATAAGACTTTGGAATTACTATTCTTGTAGGCTAGAATTTTTTCTACAAAATGAGGTGAAAATCATTCTGACCACTCTTTCACAAACAACAATATAACGATTTTAATTTTGCATGTCAGTTTTTGTGTCAGCACTGCTGTATGCGTGGGCCATGAATATTAATGTGATTCACACCAGGGGTGTGACTAAAGACACTCCCCCCATGGCTAATGGGCCATCAAGGTGCTGTGAGGCAGCCTGAACAAAGAATGATGACCTAAGAATGATTCACTGATGAATAAAAAGTTAAAAAGAACAGCATTTATTCAAAATAGAAATCTTTTCTAACAATGGAAAGACTTAAAGTTATTACTATCACTTACATCCTTTCCAAAAAAGAAAGAAAAAAAGACCAAACTTTTGTTTTTTTATAAAAAAATATTTTTATTCAAAGAATCCTGAAAAAACTATTACAGGTTATAAAAAATATATATTAAGCAGCACAAAGGTTTCCAACACTGATTTAAAACTCATTGCCGTTTTCTGTGACACACCACAGAGCTCTGTTATAAGTTGCTCCATAAACTCTTTATGTGACAAGTTACCATGTAGCTCTTTGTGCACAATGAAAGAGTTGGTGGAAGCAATGTCCAAGAAGTGTAGAAAAATCTTACTGTACCACTTCATGGTTATGTGCTGTGTTGTGTAGTACTGTATCAGCTGATCAGACAGGTCAACACCCCCCATGAGTTTGTTGTATGCAGTCACAGGTGCAGGACATGGAAATGTCTTTGTCCTCCATGTATCTTGTGTTTTCACCCTCATCTGCGCAGTGTCTCCTGTATAAGCAGAATGGATGGTTTTTGTCATTTCACACAAGAATAGGTAGGCTACTTTTATATTATGACGATGTAAACACAATTAGGCTACATTTCATCTGTAAAATATTACGTCTATGCACTTACTCGGTATGATTTCTCGATCGCACTGAGAACTGAAGGTTCACATTCCTAAAAAACAACATCAAAATAAACTTTTAGCATACATTATACAAAGTAAACTGCTGAGCAAGTGATGGTTATGGACAAACAATGTATAGTTGATGGGCCATAGAACAGAGAAATATCTATTTATGGGCCATAGACCGCGAGTATCTGTTGATGGGTATCCGCACGCATTTAGTGACACACGCAATGAACGGATCGTTCGCGAACGACACACATCACTACATTTCAAACATTTACACCTGTATTCACAAACATCTGTGCATAAGGCAGTATTGAAGCGTGTCTTAGTATTGAAGCGTAACCAAAATCGAGTATTTATATAAAAATATAATGTAGACAGTAGGCTATATCACATATTTTACCGGAGGCTGAAACATATTTGCACTAAATCACATTAGTAGATATTCGCAAACAAGCTACATTACGCATAAAGAAGTATTTTAGCATTATTTCAGTGTCATAAGCTAATCAAAACTGAGTGAAATATATATGAAGTAGGCCTATATAAATTTAGCACTGAAAGGTTGCCTACCAGTCTAGTTCACATTTTAACATGTTTCTGTCTATTTATAGATGCATATACATGTACGATATTAGGCTTAGTTCATGTTTTTACTCCAAACTCATTTCATAACATACATTTTAATCTGGCACGACCAGTTTAACATGTCTTACCTTAAAAATCGTCTCATCTTCAAATCGCGTTCTTCTGAGGTAAATCCCAAGGTAAACAGCACAGCACAGCACAAGGTAAACAGCACAGCACAGCACATCTTCAAACTCGATGAAAAGCAGAGAGGAGTAAGTTACCGAAGTCTCTTATTCTTTGTTTTGAGGTGATGAGGGCGTTTACAGGTCTGCGTTCTGCCGCGTGGATCATTTGCATGTCAATCGCTCGTGCGCGCGTGGGTGTGGTCACATTATAGTTAATTAGGATGTGTTTGAGAAACTGTACATGTCGCTGCTTTCTTACGGATTACTTAAAAAGAGAATATTTGTTTTTTATATAATTTACATATTTTAAAAATAGAGACTCCAAGCGTTGTATAGACATGTGTTTTAAGTCTGTGTGACAAACATTCGCTGAGTTACAGGTCATTTTCTGTCGCGTTTCAGAATGAGTTTCACATTGAGAGAGACGGCAGAACGCGCATCATGTTTATTTTTCTTTATTTGGCGAAAAGCACAACACTTTGTTTTTATTATGAGTATGCACAAAAAAAATACACACTTAACAGGATCGATTGATGTACAACACAAGCATATAAGATAAAAATTAATATTAGAATTTTGATTTTGTTTGCACTGATAAGGAAAAAAAACGAGCCTATCGCGCCGGCGCGACAGCCGACCTCAGGGGGTTAATGGGTCTGCTTAATAGTCCCATTAAAATTGATGTCAAAAGTATCAACGGAAACATAGTTCCCTTTCGTGGTCACTATGAGTTACGTCGTGACGAAGAATGGGGTTTCGCTTAGAAAGCCTCTCACCTTCGGGTATACACAACGAGCCAATGGCAAGAAAATGCCATGGGTCTGCGGAATTTGCATAGCGTAACTCCCGCCCCACCTCGTGGGTATATAAGGAAGTATGCTGGCAACATGCAGATATGTTTTTGCTCCTGAGCCAAGAGTTCTCTTCACTCCCACAAGCCATTCTGAATCATCTTCACTCTACGAGATGAGCGGCTCTCCAGAGTGTTGGTGCGACGGCGCGTTCCAGCGAGATCGCATTGCCTGCTGCTGTTCTGTGCAGTGATCTGCCGACAGTGTGTGTGTTTCTCCCTGGGCGCTTCAGCACTCTGCTGAGCTTTTTCCTCTCTCTAAAAGAGCTGCACGTGGCACGTCTTTTCAAGACGGCTCGCCAGTGTATTTTCTGGATGTGATTCATTTGCCTAACGGTCACGAGCGCTGTTTCGCGTGTTGGGCTTAATCATGCTCGGCAGTGCTCATGGATGAGCCATGTTTTCATTGCGGGAACATGACCATTGCGATGTTTATAGATCGAGACTCGATCTCTGTGTGGGTAGAGTCCCCTCTGCCACACCCTAATCTATTTCTTCCTTGAGAGGGGATACTTTGACTGGTGGCCAGGGTGATCTGAGGGTTACGCTGTGGTATAATACCGATGAGCATTCCTCGGGCCATGCCCCCCTCCACATCGCAAACCATGGGGCTTCCGTGTGTGCCTGGTTCCTCTCGGGGACCCAGTGTTTTCATTCGGGGCTCCAGCAGATGTTGTCATGTCACTCACAGCATCACAAGGCGGGCTTGATTCCTCTGGAAATGAGGATTCGACTGCGTTGCCTCACTCAGGAGTGCCAGCGTTAGTCGGGTCAGATCCAGAGCTGATGGCCATGCTTTCCCGGGCAGCTGAAAGCATCGGTTTGAGTGGCGCCGCCCTCCCCCCCGAGCGCTGTAGGCTTGACGATTGGTTCCTGGGTGCGTGCTGCTGTAACAGCACTCGCCCCCAGTGCCTTTCTCCCGGACATGCATCAGGACGCCTCTGGCTCGCGAGAGACCCCGTGACTTATCGCGGCCCACAGGCGTCCTCCGCCTTCGCTGCACTCGATCGCGCAGCAATCATGGGCTGTATGTTCTCTGTCACTGTCGTGGCACAGGCATGCAGTGCCGTGTGTCGCCTTCGATGCAGTGCTGACCCGGGAGTTCTGTCAGACCAGGCCGCCGTGGAACGCTGGTCCTTCCCTGGCCAACACTGACAGAACGCGGAAACTCAACCACGCCCCCACGCAGGGACGCTATGTCTCCCATGTCCGGGCTGGTCGATCCGCCACGCATTGTACTGACCTCGCTCTATGGGCGACATCGGTACCTGCGTGATCCCTGGGTCAGGTGATGTCCACAAGTGTGGTCCAGGAATGGGCTCAGCCAGGTTGATGTGAGGGGGTCTGAGAATTCATTTTCTCAGCTCCCCCATGTCCCAGGCTGGGCTCTTTGGCGGTGTGGTTGAGGACTGTACCCTACAGTCTTCGACCCCCCAGAAGCAGACCCTTCTGCACCAACGGTCATCCGTCCGTGCGGTCTCCTTAGTCTGCTTCCCACCGAGGCCGCCTGCTGCCCCTGCGGCCCCTCCCCTCGAGTCTTCACCGGCCCCGAGCAGGAGGAGGTTGCAGGAGGGCGGCACCGCCCGTCTCCACCCCTTAGCCGGCCAAATGCCAGGCTAAGCTCGGCGGTGTGGTTGAGGACTGCGCCCAACAGTCTTCGTCTGGCTAGAGCTTCCCAACATGTCCCGCTGGGTCGCCTGAACCATCAGGCTCGGCTACGCGATTCAGTTTGCGGAGTCTCCTCCCCGCTTCTGGGGAGTCCGCTTCACTATGGTCGGTGGCTATGCCCCTGTCATGAGAGCAGAGGTCGCCACCCTACTGGCGAAGTGTGCGATCGAGACTGTCCCTCCAGCCGAAATGAAGTCCGGGTTCTACAGCCCAAGATCAGATTTGCGAACACAGGGACCTAGTGCTCCGGCACCTAGCCCGTCTGGGCCTTCGGGTCAACTGGGAAAAGAGCAAACTTTGCACTGTGCAGAGGATCTCTTTTTTCGGTATGGAAATCGACTCGGTCGCCATGTGCGCGCAGCTTACGTGCGAGCACGCACAGTCACTGCTGACTTGCCTGAGACAGTTCGAGGGCAAGAGTGCGGTTCCACTGAAACTATTTCAGAGGCTCCTGGGGCATATGGCATCCGCAGCCGCAGCAATGCCGCTCGGATTGCTTCATATGAGACCGCTTCAGCTTGGCTTCGCGATCGAGTCCCGAGGTGGGTATGGCAACACTGCACGCTCTGAGTACCAGTGACTCCGACCTGCCGTCAGACCTTCACCCCGTGGACGAACCTCAGCTTTCTATGGGCCGGAATGCCCTTAGAACGAGTTTCCAGGCATGTTGTTGTCTCAACAGATGCCTCCACCATGGGCTGGGGTGCCATGTGCAATGGACATGCTGCCACGGGCTCCTGGACAGGACCCCAGCGGCCAGCTGTCCAGCAACGCATGGAAGCGGTGAAGGGCGAGATGTACTGCCACCAACTCGAGGCAATTGACATGCTGCCGCGGGCTCCTGGACAGGACTCCAGTGCCTTTGGCATGTCAATTGCCTCGAGTTGCTGGCAGTACGTCTCGCCCTTCACCGCTTCCATGCGTTGCTCAAGGGTCAGCACATACTAGTCCGATCAGACAATACCGTAACAGTAGTGAACATCAACCGACAAGGTGATCTGCGCTCCCGCTGTATGTCGCAACTCGCCCGCCACCTCCTCCTATGGAGTCAGAAGCATCTGAGGTCGCTTCGAGCCATTTCTATTCCGGGAGACCTGAACTGTGCAGTCGACGAGCTCTCACAGCTTCAGCCTCTCCCTGGAGAATGGAGACTCCATCCCCAGAAGGTTCAGCTGATTTGGGATCAGTTCGGGGATGCTCAGGTAGACCTGTTTGCCTCCCATGACTCGTCCCATTGCGCCCTGTTCTACTCCCTGACCGAGGGCATGCTCGGCACAGACGCACTGGCACACAGCTAGCCGCGGGGCCTTCGCAAGTATGCATTTCCCCAGTGAGCCTTCAGGGAGGACGAGGAGCAGGTAATTTTGGTTGCCCCTCATTGGCACAACTGGACCTGGTTCTCCGAACTAGTACTCCTCGCAACAGCACCTCCCTGGCCAATCCCTCTGAGGAAGGACCTCCTTTCTCAGAGATGGGGCACCCTATGGCACCCTCGTCCCGATCTTTGGAGCCTCAACGTGTGGTTCCTGGACGGGACAAGGCAGGTTTGAGTACCTTTTTTTCAGTGGAAACACATGGGTAAAGTAACAATTCAGGATCTTTATAGGGAAGGTACATTTAGCTCTTTTGAACAGCTAAAACAAAACTATGCTCTTGTTTCTGCACATTTTTTGCTAGAAGACTTTTTTAGAAAGCACATTCCAAACTTTGAAGTTTTAAATTTGAATCCCACCTTAGAGAGAATTGTTAATGTATACCCTGGTATGAGTGGTAGTGTGTCAAACTTTTGCAAATTACTGCTAGAAAATGTGGACAATAACACAGAGAATATAAAACATGACTAGGAGGAGGAAATTGGTTTTAACATTCATGAAAACATGTGGAATGAGTGCTTGAGAAACATACATACATGTTCTGTGAATGCTAGACACAATTTGATTCAGTTCAAGGTAATTCATAGGCTTTTATTATTCTAAGTCAAAACTTCATAAAATTTATCCCACAATTTCTCCACTCAGTAATAAGTGTAAAATGTCAGAAGGCACACTGTTTCATTCTTTATGGTCATGTAGTAAAATTCAGTCATTTTGGGAATGTATATTTACATTTCTACCAGAAAGACTCGGGAGAATTATTTCAACAAATCGTACATTTATTGACAGCTCAGCAAGCTGATAATATACAAAGTCATTTGACGTAGGCCCCGTCCGTAGTGCATAATCCGAGGGTATCGGATCTGCAATTCCTGCCTAAAGATGAAGGCAGGGGCGCAGCCGACCCCCCCCGGGAGGTATGGACAGGACCATCCTGGTGGTGGTGGGGAGGATGGGAGTAATCGTCGTTTCAGTATCTGCGAACTCAAACATGTGTAAGTACCGAGCTTTTATACAGTGAGCATAAGAATATGATTGGATAGAAGTGAAGCAATAGTTGACGAAGTAATTGAGTCTTCCCGGCAGAACTTATGCTAAAGCTTTCATTTATTTCTGAAGCAAATTCTATTGATTTGGAGCCTGAGCCTGGCTTTGGATGTTTAGGAGCAGAGAATGCTTTTTGTAATAAATATTAGACACAGGCCATTTCGCTGTGTATGATGCTTGTGTAAATGGTCTCTTGTCCTCTCTGCGTTGTGTTGTGTTTCAATAAAACTCTTGCTTCAAGAAATCTTCTCCCATCAATTTTATTAACTGAGAAAACATCGTGTAACAGAGTGAGTTGAAATAATTCAGCATACGACACTCCTCGTGCTGGCGCGCTGGCCTTACACACGTGAACTGATAATTGCATATCACAGTTGAACAAATTAAAACATATAAACCATGGTTTAAAATAATGCATTCTCACAAAATCAAACCATAACATGTACCTGAGAAAACATCGTGTAACAGAGTGAGTTGAAATAATTCAGCAAACGACACTCCTCGTGCTGGCGCTATAATAAAACACACATTTTTCACACTCTTCATCAATATATAACGCTTTTCTTGGTCTCGAATAAATATGCTGTTGCTCATGATATATCACACATTTCATTGACAGATCATTACAGACAGAATTACAGAGCTCTCAATCACACGACTTACCGCTGGCCTTACACACGTGAACTAATAGTTGCGACACAGGGTGCACACAGCACAGAGAGCCAGCCAGCCAATAGGAAACCCTGTTGACCCTTATTCTATCCAATCATCTTTCAGTGTGAATATTTAACAGATCATTATTAGCAAGTGGAGACACACACACTATATATATATATATATAACTCTGTTACACTTGCAAAGACTTATTTTACAGATGTGGAAAGTAGATTCTGTCCCCACTTTGAGATGTTGGCTAGGGAACTGGGAAATATGTTGCACTTGGAAGAACTGAGATTTATATTAAAAGACAAACTATCCATTTTCATTAAGATTTGGAAACCAATAAGAAAATTCTTACAGGTGGACTGAACTAGCTTTATGTGTATTATTATTATTAATATTATTATTTTTGCTTCACATCTCCTTTAATTTAACTGTCTGATAATACATTCTTTTAATTTCTGTTGTTTTGCCATTCACCAGGATAAAAGATTGTGTATGTTTACTCTTTGCCCATGTACAAAATGTTTTTGTTTGTAGAGCACTTGAAGAAACCTTCTACAATCATTGCTATATTGTGGGGGGAGGGGTGTTCTAATTTAAAAGCTGTAAGTACCGAGCTCATTGTCGCATTTATAATGGTAATTTAGTTATATTCATGTATAGTTACTGTTTGGTAGCATTGTGCGTGTGTGTTGTCTTTAAGAAAATGAAAATAAGGGATTAAAAAAAATAAATAAAAAATTTCATTGACCATCATCTCAGACCATTTGTTGCCAACCAGCCTTCATATTTGAGAGACACAAGTGACTTTATTGACCAGCTCAAATCAGTCAAGGTGGACTGTCAGGTTGTTACAGCAGTCTTATGGAGAAAGACGACCCAGATGCAGAATGACCAAGGGACTGAATTTGATTGACAAGACAAGGCACAATAGGGATGGTTAAGAGTGAGGATGATCCAAACAGTAGGACAGGACAGTAAACAGGAGAAAGGGAAGACATAGGAGATCCGACCCGGGCAAGGCAATGCTGGATAATCGAGGAGATGAAGCACCAGATAATTCCTGGAGATCAGGCAGTAGCTTGAGGAACCAGAGGCTGGAAACTTTGAGCTGCAAACGAAGCTGTATCGGTCTCACTGCCTGTTCTTGAAAGCACCAGCCAGGATGGATCAGGATGGATGACAGGAACAAACACAACAAGAGAGAACAACAAGAAAAAGCAAAACAGAAATAAAATCTGACTCAGGACAGTGACTACAGAAAAGAAATAAACTAATTTAACTAGAAAAAAATTATAAACAAAAAGAAATACTAGGAATAAATAACTGAAGCTACAAACAGAGAAAGGCCAAATCAAAATATAAACCAAAAAATAAGGCTTGAGAAATCTAGAGCAAAACACTTGAACTAGACTCAAGCAAATTCAAAATAATAAAATGCAAAAACTAGAACTGGCAGCCAGGAAACACCGTCTAAAAGATCAGTAGACAAGCAAGAATCTCATCCACTAGATACACATGCAACAAACCAGCAGAGACATGAGGGAAAGGAGCACAATATAGAGGGACCAGAGCACATGAGGATCAGGTGAGCACAATTAGTGAAACAAGGACCAGACAACAGGGGCACGTTCAAGTTCAAAAACGGTGCGCAACGTTTTGCTACGGTTTCCGGGTTGAACGTCATGTTTCCTGGAAACGGCGTGTGCAACAGGGTTTGAGATGTTTTCTCTTGTTTGGTGGGTGTGTCAGAACTGCAGTCCAATCAGCAGCAACATGTATATAAAGCATGCAGTATTAAAGTGAACTCGCACAATGGGTTCAAAGAAAGTAATTTACAAATGTGTTCGATGCAGCTCGGTATACGCAACAACTGAGGATATTAGAAGACTGTTTGCCGTAAGTTTTATTGTAAAAATATAGGATATCAACATAATGATGTAGTTGTTTACATTTTTAGCTTCATTGCAAGTGTATGACATTTGGTATAGAAATAAACAATGGTAATTAAGTGCTTTTCCTAAAAATGAGAAAGAAAATACAGGGTATTAAAACAGTATGAACTACAAATAAAGTCAGTATGTGAGGCTAAATAGATGTGTTTTAGTCTGAATTAGGTAAGATGTGTGCTTCCATTTCAGTTTCAGCAATTCCTTCACTCAATTGGGATGTTCTCTTTTGTTCTGGGTGTAGTGCAGTAACTGTAACATCGGGCATATTTTGTAGTATTAAACACATATTTATACCGACTTCATCAGGCTCCGAAAATTCTTCACAAAGAACACAAAGAATGGCCTTCTCAGCTGTCATAGTTGCAACTCTTGCGTCATCAGAACAGTGTGTTCAACGCATCACCGTTTCTGTTTAAAAAACGTTGTGCAACGTTTTGTCGGGGCTGAACGCAGCCCAGGTGTGTTTGACTTCGGCTGCGGCTGGATGTAACTGATCGGCGAGAGTTGCCGCGTGCAGGCGGGGAGGAGCTGAAAACAGAGATATGAAGCTGGACACGTGGCTCCCATTGCTGCAATTATGTCAGTCATGGCAGATCACGTGGTGTTTGCTTGCTTTACACAGACGAGCTGGAAGCGATAGAAATTCCATTATTTTTGCATGACATTGAGCACAATGAGCAATGAGCAATGAAGGTGAGTAAAGGTTAAATGTAATAAGTATCTTTTTAAACAAATTATAGACGCATTATCAATTTAGTTTTAAAGTTACTACCTAGAATCTGAAAATTATAATGCTGAATAAAAAAACTGTATCAAAAGTCTAAAGTCTTTGAATGTATAACGATTTAATGGGTGGCTTTTATAATCAATAGCTACTGTTGCTAGCCTTTTGGTTTAAATACAGAGAATTACTCATTCTGACAAAGAAATAATGGACTTTTACTCCAATTTCAACACTTCTGTATACACTAATTATTTGATTAAAATCCCAATTCAACATAAAAGATTGATAATAAATTTTTGACTACATGTGTGTTCAGTTAGGCTACATTTATATAGTGAGTACAATTCCTATGGTTCTTATATAGAATGGTTCCAAAAATAGACAATTTTGTGGAGGATGTTGTCCCTCTCTACAGTCCCTCAGAATTTAGAGGTCATTTCAGGCTTTCCAAAGAACAAGTGGAGGTATGTACTGGTTAATATAAAATTCATTGAACTATTACAAGTGTTGGCATGTTGTCTTGATAACCTATTTTTCTACATGTGCAGGATGTCATTACTACCCTTGGTCCTGTTCTCTTACGAGAGGTCTCTCGTACTGCGTCTTAGCTAAGACGCTATGGGAAAAGACCTCTTTTCACGAAATACTGAAGCCAAAAATTATCCTTAATTTTGTATTATTGTAAAACGCGTTGCAGCAGCACGCGGCCATAGGCGAGGCGGCTCGCTCGCTCATTGGCTGCTCTGCGGCAACTGCATTAGCCTATCGAGCGAGGCCTGAAGTGACGTCAGGCCAATGAGGGTGCTTCGCGCCCTCTGTGCCACTTCCCGCCGAAAGGGGTGTGGCTTACCCCTATAAAGGGAGCTCGAGAAGGCTGATCCACTAATTTTTCATCTCTTCAGCGAAGCTCACACATCGCTGGATCACGGGAAGAAGCCGCGCGCCGTCTGAGAAAGCACCTTAAGCGGGACAAGCCACTCTAGAAGCTGCTGGCCCATGCCGCCTTCCACCGCCGTTCCTGCTGCGCTATCCGGCGCCTATATCCTTCTCTAAGCTGTGTTTTATGTACCATTTAACACTAAAAGAGCTGGGTGTCTTTTTCAAGACGCCCCCCCTTTCCAAGAGGATCATGCAGCTCTCGCGCTCGCTGACGGCGCCGCCCTCACTCCGAGCCGATTGCCTATGGTGACTTTGAGAACTCACCTGGCATTCTTCTGCGAGGCTGCTCCTCCTCCGCGGACGGGGTTAGTTTTTTCTTTACGTTACAAGAAAAACTACCCTGCCCCCGCGCGCGTCATTCACCGCCGAAAGGAGAAAAAGTGTTCTTAGTCTCGCTGAGGCCAGACTGCCCTTTTTTTTTTTTTTTTTTTTTTCTCTCACATTTCTCAGTTCCCTGATTAGGCAACTGGAAATATCATATTGCCGCAAGCGAGTCTGTGACTTACACGCACGCCTGCCAGCAAACGCCAAAGAATACATATGACGCTCAGCGCATCTGAAAGCCTGTGTGTTTCCCCTGTAGCTCAGTGGTGAAATCATAGGCTTTTCGCATGGGAGACTGGAGTTCGAATCCCGGTCTAGCGGTTTATATTTATGCCGCCAATGCTTTGCTCTGTCAGTCCCCTGAGGGCGACTGCGGAGGTGCATTTTGCAGCCAGCAAGCGCGTAGTACCCGCTTGCCTGCAACCAAACACCGCTCTACGGTTCCCGTGCGTCACTGGCGAAAGGAGAATAGAGTGTTTTTAGCCCCGCTGAAAACCGGACAATTTCCACTCTTTTCACATTCTGGCACTCTTCAGGCGTCTGAAAATGTCAGTATTGCATGTTGTACTACCCGCATGCCTGCAAACAAACGCCAGTGCGGATAATACCCGCGCTGACTGAATGCCTATATGTCTTCACTGTGGCCCAGTGGTAGATTCCCAGGCTTTCGCGCGGTCGACCCGGGTCCGCCGGCTGAAAATATTTTTGCCGCCAAATGCAAATCACTCTGTCAGTGCCCTGAGAGGCCACTGCAGATGTGTATTTTGCAGCCGACGAGCACGTGGTACAACCCGCGCTCGACTAGCCGCCGCCCCGCTCCGCGTGGGCCACGGCCAGGGTTTACGGTGAAGCACAAAGCCATCCTAGCACGCCTAGGAAAGCGCCGGTGTCCGAGCCCCACCGTGGCCGGACTTCCACCGAAGCCCGTCGCTCGTTCAGTTCCAAGAAATGTGACTGTTCCAGTGTATTCTGCAGTGTACAAGCCCGCTTGCCTGCACACAAAAGCCTTTTACGGCTACCCAGATAAATCCCATGGGATGTATTTTCTGGTGTCCCGGCCACGGCCGATGGTGCTATATGTGTAGAGAAGATGCCCACTGCCTAGTGCCCATCCCTGCACACAAGCACAGCCCTTCACATAGGGCCCGCGCTCATAAATTCGACTCAGGTCGATCACGCACACCATGTTCTGCATGTCTCATGTTTTCTGTAAACGAAACCTGTGTGCATTCACTCTGCTCAGGCAGACAGTGCGCTCACTGCAGTGAATGTGCCCGCTCTCCGCGCCCACTTTCACTCACAGACATTATATGTCCCACGGGACTCGCCCAGCCCTCCCTCGCTCGGTTAAGCACCGCAGCGGGGTCGAGCGCGGGCAGTTTGCCCGCTGTTATCAGCGCGCTAAAGCGCCTCTGCCGCCAAACGAGCAGAGCGCGCTTAAAAAAATAAAAAAAAATAAAATAAAAATAAATAAATCCCGGCCACGGCCGATGGTGCTTCAAGTGTAGAGCAGATGCCCACTGTCCAGTGCCCATCCCTACGCACAAGCACAGCCCTTCGCAGGGCCTGCGCTCATAGAATCGACTCAGGTCGATCGCGCATTCAACATAGTAAATGTGCCCACTGCCTCAGTGCCCACGAACACTATGTTCTGCAAATGCCACGGTTTCTGTGAAACGAAACCTGTGCGCGCTCGCTCTGCTCAGGCAGACAGCGCGCCCGCAGCAGTAAATGTGCCCGCTCCACCATGCCCACACTTACTCACAGACATCATGAGTCCTACGGGACTCGCTCAGCCCTCCCTCACTCGGTTAAGCGCCGTAGCGGGGTCGAGCGCGAGCATTCTGCCCGCTGTGATCAGCGCGCTCCCCGCCTCAGATGTCACAGGCATGACGCCTATGTTACAGCACACCGAAGCACTTCTGTCGCCCAGCGACCAGAGCGCGCTTCGCATCCAACCTTGAGCCTACCATGCAGATGCATGGGCAGCGCTTCCAGGGGTTTCGGATTGGGTGCTAGACATTATAAAGAGAGGCTACTCGCTACAGTTTTGTCGCCGTCCTCGTCGCTTCACAGCGCGAGTCGAAACTACGGTGAATTCGGAAGTAGCACACCTACTTCGTGCAGAAATATCAAAACTGATGAGCAAAGGGGCTATAGAGCCTTTATCTCAAGCTCAAAGCGAAGGGGGGCTGTACAGCAGATACTTCCTGGTTCCCAAAAAAGACGGGGGTCTCAGACCCATACTGGATCTAAGACCGCTGAACAAAGCATTAGCGAAACGCAGTTTCAAAATGCTCACGACCAGAAAAATCCTCGCGCATTTTCGCCGAGGAGACTGGTTTATGTCGATAGATCTGAAGGACGCATATTTTCAAATACAAATAGCGTCACGTCACAGGCGATACTTGAGATTCGCCTTCGAGGGCCAGGCATACCAGTACACAGTCCTGTCGTTCGGCCTGTCCCTAGCGCCCCGTACATTTACGAGGTGCATGGACGCAGCGCTCGCGCCTCTCAGACCCGAGGCATGCGAGTGCTGAACTATTTGGACGACTGGCTGATTCTAGTTCAATCACGATCAGAGCTTGTGGAGCACAGGACCATTTTACTCGATCACCTCGAGAATTTCGGTCTCAGAATCAACTGGGCGAAGAGCTCTCTGAACCCCAGTCAAACGATATTGTTTCTGGGCACAGTTCTGGACTCACAGTCTATGATAACGCGTCTGTCACCACAGCGCGTGCTAGGCATTCAGCGCGCAGCGAGCTCTTTCCGCTGCGGCGCGACCATCACGCTCAAAATGTTTCAACGGATGCTCGGTCTTATGGCCTCAGCATCAGCAGTTCTCCAGCTGGGCCTGCTTCGCATGCATCCTCTGCAGTTCTGGTTGATGGCGCGAGTACCGCGCAGAGCGTGGGCATCCAGTCAGCTGCGTCTCAAGGTCAATCAGAGTTGTGTTACAGCTCTGAAACCTTGGAGAGCAAGCGGCTGGTACCAGTCAGGTGTAAGCCTGGGGACATCCTCGAGAATGAAAGTGGTGTCGACAGACGCCTCCACCTCGGGATGGGGAGCGCTGCTCGAGGGCAGACCGTTCTTTAGCCAGTGGTCAGAACTGGAGAAGCTCCAACATATCAACTGCCTAGAAATGCTGGCAGTGGACAACGCGCTGACGCGTTTTCATCCCCAAATAAAAGGACACCACGTCCTAGTCTGCTCGGACAATATGTCTGTGGTGTCCTGCATAAATCGCCAGGGCGGTCTCAGATCCCGAGACTTATACAGGCTGGCGGACAGACAGGCTGTCCAGGAACAACATTCCTACGGGCAAATGGTCTCTACACCCACAGACAGTCCAGCTGTTGTGGGAGAGGTTAGGCAGAGTGGATGTAGACCTGTTCGCGTCTCACGAAAACGCTCACTGCCCCGTGTTCTTACCAAGAGCGAGAGCGCGCTGTCCCAAACGTGGCCGCGCTGTCTGCTCTATGCTTTTCCCCCCGTCTCACTCCTGCCTCAGGTGATAGAACGGATCAGGGAAACGAAATGCTCAGTGCTGCTTGTAGCACCGTTCTGGGAGAACCAACATTGGTTCCCAGTTCTGATGCAGTTAGCAGACACTGCCCCATGGCCAGTGCCATTTGAGGAGGGACCTCCTCTCTCAGGCCAGGGGTTTGATTTGGCACCCTCACCCGGAATTGTGGTCCCTCCACGTGTGGGCGCTCAACGGGTACCCGCTGATCTCTCAGTGGGAGTGCTAAACACTATCACTCAGGCTAGAGCTCCGTCTACCAGACATCTCTACGCCTCAAAGTGGTCGGTATTCTCCAGCTGGTGCACAGCTCGGAGTTTCTCACCCTCCGACTGTAGGGTGACGGAGGTTCTCTCCTTCCTGCAAGAGCTGTTGTATAAGGGCAGAGCCCCTTCCACGCTCAAAGTCTATGTGGCGGCTATCGCAGCGTTCTATAACGCAACGCTCGGTCACTCATTAGGAAGGAACGATTTAGTCATCCGCTTCCTCAGGGGGGCTAGGGGGCTGAATCCTCCCAGGCCCCCTTCAGTCCCTATGTGGGACCTCTCTACGGTTTTGAAAGCCATGAAAGGTGATCCTTTCGAGCCCTTCCAAACAAATAGCCTCAAACATCTGTCTTTCAAAACAGTGTTTTTGCTGGCTCTCGCTTCAGTGAAGCGTGAAGCGTGAAAGGAGACGCAAGCGTTCTTTGTTCAGTTAGGGCTTACAGTGCCCATTGGGTGTCAAAGCGCACTCCACGAGAGGTGTCGCCTCTCCGTGGGCTTGGTCTAGCGGGATCTCCTTACAGGACATATGTATGGCGGTGGGCTGGGCCTCGCCGTCTACATTAATAACCTTGAGGTTCCCGCCTTGCAGGCTAAGCTACTGTTGGTCTAACGAATCAGTTCTGTCTGATTACGACGCTGAGATCGTGAGCGCTGTGCGCAGCCGACTAATATACTATGGGCAGTATGGCGTAAGACCCGCATTTTCCACATTAGTCAGGCTAACTGCCTTGTCTATGTGATGTCACGTTATCGCGTCTACGGACGCTGCTATATGTGGGACAGAGGTGTCCCCCCCCCCCTTCCTGTTCCAGGACTCTCTGTGAGTCCCTCTGGTGATTGTGCACTTTAAATCCTGGGCTTCGCTTCCAGGTTTATTAGTGTCTGATCCCAGCACGCACGGCGTTTTACAATGGGTCCCATAGCGTCTTAGCTAAGACGCAGTACAGGAAACCTCTCGAAAGAGAACGTACTCGGTTACTAACGTAACCTCGGTTCTCTCTAGAAGAGGGAACGAGTACTGCGTTCCATGCCGTGCGTGCAATCCACTCTGGTTCGCTTCGGCGATGAAAAATTAGTGGATCAGCCTTCTCGAGCTCCCTTTATAGGGGTAAGCCACACCCCTTTCGGCGGGAAGTGGCACAGAGGGCGCGAAGCACCCTCATTGGCCTGACGTCACTTCAGGCCTCGCTCGATAGGCTAATGCAGTTGCCGCAGAGCAGCCAATGAGCGAGCGAGCCGTCTCGCCTATGGCCGCGTGCTGCTGCAACGCGTTTTACAATAATACAAAATTAAGGATAATTTTTGGCTTCAGTATTTCGTGAAAAGAGGTCTTTTCCCATAGCGTCTTAGCTAAGACGCAGTACTCGTTCCCTCTTCTAGAGAGAACCGAGGTTACGTTAGTAACCGAGTACGTTTATATGAATTTACAACAGACCAAACTGCCACTCACAAACAGTGTTCTTGCCTGCCTTTGGACATTGGGCAATCAAGAGTCATATCGTGGGGTGGCAGATAGATTAAACATGTCAAAATCCACTCATGCCAAGCATCTCCATGAGTTTTGTTGCAATGTGAACACATACATGGCCCACCACATTTCCTGGCCTAGAGGCCAAAGGCTGGAGATGTCAAAGTTAGGGTTTGACGCAGCAGGTTTCCCCAACACTGTATGTGCAGTGGATGGGTGTCACATTCCTATAATGAGACCCCACTGTAATAATCCCCTAGCATACATGAATAGGAAACAGTTTTGTGACAGTCAGCAGCGCTTCTGTCACATCAGTGTGGGTCACCCTGGGAGTTGGCATGATGCCAGATCATTTCGCTTCAAAGAAGTTTGTCGTATTCTTGAAGAAGATCCTCATTCCCTTGTTCCACAGGGAATGCACATAATTGGGGATTCTGCCTACCCTTTGTTGACTCAATTTATGAGGCCTTATAGAGATAATGGCCACTTGTTTGCTAGGCAAAGATGCTTTAACAGAAAGCTCAATGCAGCTTGCGTGGTCATTGAGCGTGCATTTGGCATTTTAAAATCTAAGTTTAGGAGGCTCCATTGCCTGCAAATGAGAAGCATTTCCAATATCAGTTCAGCAGTCTCAGCCTGCTGCATTTTGCATAATATTTGTTTAGAGCCCAGTGATCAAGTGATGGTGTTGATGATGAACCACACCACCAGCAACCCCACAACACTACTGAATGTCATTATAGAGACCAGATTTGTGGCCAGATCTAACTTAAAAAAAAAAAAAAAAAAAGTTGTAACCATACAAAACTATACAAAAAAAAAAAAAAAAAATGAAAAGTAAAGATTTTCTAAAGATATTTGAATGTACAGAAATATTCCACAAATGATAAAAAACAGAATTTGTGTTGAAATAAAGAAATGTATTTTATTGAACACTACAATAAATGTATATCATTGATCAAAATTAGTTTGTCATTAGAAATTGTGTAACTTGCTAACATTAAAAAAAAAAAAATCTGTGAAGTAAAACACATATAGTGGACATTTTGGGGAAAGGTGTAAATCAAAAGAGAAAACATCTTCATTATCATTTTATTGAGGTTCATGTGGGTTCTGTAATAGATGTATAATTTGCTCTTGTCTTTTTCCCCATTTTCTTCAGCTCCTCCACAATTGTTCCCAAGCTGGCCACCATTTTTTTTTTTTCGAAGGACCTTCTGCGCCTCTCCTTAAGTCGCCGCCATTTCTCCAGATCTGGCCTTACCAGGGACTTAAGCACAGCAGTCCTTCTCTCTGCATGCCCTTCGTAAGCCTCCAGAAATTGTGAGGGTTGTGGTCGTCTCTGCCTGCTTGTGAGGTTTGTATTTTGTATGGTAGAGGTTCCCGGCTGTTCATCCATACTAGCACCTGCTGGCTGGTCTTGGAGAGAAGTAGTAATGGGCCTGCTTTTGGAGGAGGTCTCTTCCAAACCCAGAGGTGTGGAGTGAATGGTGCCAGGTGGTGCAGTACCGATCCCCGATGACCCAAATAACTCATCCATTAGATGGTGCGGGTGGGGGGGGGGATGTCAAATGTACAATAATAATGACCAATGTTTCAGTCTTTTAAGACATGACAATGTTATTTCAGAAACGTAAAAGTAAGTCTTCAACTTACTGTATAGTACTCCCAGGTGATCTTCCCCTCCCCAGTGGCACGACGGCTGTCTTTTACGCTCTTATAAGTGGTTAACATGTTTGCTATTTTTTTTTCCGAATTTTTTCACTTGAGTTGTAGCCCTTTTGTGAGAATGAGTTTTGTATTTATTTATAAAAAGCCATTTTGTTCCTAAAGTAGAGTTGCTGATGAGTTTTTGTAAGGTCCAGTAGAAATAATGTCATTTTATGTGTTATTTCTGTAAAATGGAGGGGATAAGGAGATAAATAGATTAACACTACAAAACAAAGAAAATAATGTAATTTAATCACAGCATTGACATTTATCTTCCTTACAGTATTTGATGCAATACCTTGTGATTCATGCCTGTCTGACTGGAAGGAGGGGGATGAAGGTTGAATGGATTCTGAAGGGTTTCCACACACTGCACCAGGTTGCAGAGTGGCAGGTGGTGGGTCCTTGAAGGTCCCCTATTATGCCCCTTTTCACAAGATGTAAAATAAGTCTCTGATGTCCCCAGAGTGTGTGTGTGAAGTTTTAGCTCAAAATACCCAACAGATCATTTTTTACAGTATGTTTAAATTGTCATTTTTTGGGGCTCAGAAAAACGCGCTGTTTTAGTGTGTGCCCTTTAAATGCAAATAAGCTGCTGCTGGACGGCACAGAGGGCGGAGCTTCATGAGCTCGCGCTCAGTCTCTCAGGACAATTTCATCTCACGGAATGATGATAATATCAGAAACTCTCAGTAACGGTGTTCATTTCGACCCAGAGTCGGACAATAATGCCTACAGAGTCAGAGTGCTCTATAGAGATGGAACAGGTATAGTTTAGTAGTTTAATTATGGTTATAACGTATTTGTCATCTGCTTGTATGTATCCACTATTAATAGCCTACAAGTCTGCTGTTTCGGACCAGGTCCGAATGATGATCAAACATATACTGATGAGTTTAATAAAGTTTATTGTACATAACACAAAAGATGAAGCGTCAGTTTTACTTCAGAAAATCACCGTAAGAGCTGAGTAAACACAGTATAAGAAGTGCGCAAGTACATAAATTTCGGTAGAGTTGAGGGAGCATTTTCTTTAAAAACAAAATAATTCCTCCTCGTCTTCAGCAGCTGCCTCAGATTTAGGGAGTAAATAGAGAGAGCTATGTGGATTAATACATCCAGCCACACAACACCTACAACGCTTGGGAGACATTCTCATCTATGGCTGTGAACTCGATCAGGGCGGGTCTATGTTAGAAACAGCAGTGTCTGTCAACACTCGTGGGCAGGGCCTGTGCTTAGGGACGTCACTAAAACAGCATTCTGAAAACAGGTCGTTGGGAGACACTGCTGATGATTTATGGGGATTAATAAAAAAGGAGTGAGTGGATTTTTATCACTATTGGGTGGTTGTGTACACACACTGCCAACACACATTTATGTCCAAACAGCATGCAAAAGTGAATTTTGCATAATAGGGGACCTTTAATTAGCAGTGATTTCCATTGTTTTTATGATTTAGTGATTAAGTAACTTTATGTATTAACACATTTTTAAGATGTGTGTATAAGTGGTGTTTTGGAAGGGTGTCTAGAGAACATATTGGATATATACTTTAGCAGTTTGACATGGGTGTTTCTGCTAATACAAAATGATAAAAGTAATTATAAAAAAAAAAAAAAAAAAATTCCCTGTGTTTTTCTTTAAGAAGGTTTCAGCAACAGGATTTACAGTCCATATATGAGAATTTCTGGAACTGAAGTCGTCGCAATAAACTTGAAATGCACGTCATTGGTGTCCGTCAGTGAATCCGGCCAATCGTGGATCAGTTGTGTCGTCATCAGAACCTGTGCAGCCGCTCTTGAGAAGCTGTGCTGGCTGAGTTCTCCGGCTGCTCTCGAATCGCTCTCGCGGTACTTTGATGGTATACGTCACAGTCACGTGGCGTCGGCGCTGCGTCAAGTCGGACAAAATTTCTAACCGGCATGCACTGCTTCAAGTCAGCCACCGATCGGTCTGCGCAGAGCTGCATGAAGTCGAACAAGCCTAAGGACTAAACAAGGGGGCGTGGAAAAGGGAAACAAGGAGGCAGTACAAGAGGAGCACATGGCCAACACAAACAAAGACATAGGATTGTTCGACTTGAACCGGCGCTGCACAGACCGATCAGTGTATGACAAAGTAAAAGTAATGCGAGAGTGATTAGAGAGCAGACGGCTCCGTATGCTTTTGAATCACTCTCGCGGTACTTTGATGTCATAAACCGATCGGTCTGTGCAGCGCCGGTTCAAGTTGAACAAGCCTAAAGCCATGTGCTCAGGCACAAGACAAACAAAGAAACATTGAACAAAGACAAGACTGACAAGACTGTCAGGGCAGAACCCTGACAGTGGACAAGAAGATCAAATTAGTGACTTTGGATGTAGTTAGTCTATACACCAATATTCCACATTCTGTGGGCCTTTCAGCGATGAGACATTTTATGGATTCAAGAAGTGACCCTGCACCTCCTACTCAATTTCTTGTTGACATTGCAGAACTTGTATTGACCAAGAACTACTTCATGTATAATAAGGAGTTTTATTTGCAAAAATTTTGCAAATGGGAGTGTAAGAACTGATTTTCCTGCTAAAACAAAAGCTGAGATAAAACTCACCCTTGCAATAAAGCAATAAAACGCACCCTGGACAGAAGATTGCAAAGAAAGAGCACAGGACATTGTCTTGTCCAAACTTATCTCCTTGTTTATATGTGCATCCCCCCTCTCCCTCCTCAAGTCACTAAAAGTTCACTGAGATTGTCTATATATCACATATGAGGTATCTTGTGAATCTATTGTTTTTCCATTTCATGTTTGGTATCATTTTAAATGTCTCAGTGCGATTGGTAGATTGGTCTTAATTTCATTGCAGTCATTGGTATAATAAGAAAGATTGAGAACTTAGGAGACCTGTTCTCCTCTTTGGGTGATGTCTCTTCAAGATATCTCCCCTCTCCCCCGAAACCAGGTGCTACCCCCTGGGGTACATGAATTGACCCAAAACCACTCTAAAAAATATTGGTATAACCCTTTTGTTCTGGTCTGGGTATTTAAGGGTAGGTGACAGAGCAGTCTTTGGGGGAACCTGTAACCAGGGAAAACCCCCATACAGTGCCGTTTCAGTGTTTTCCCATTGGAAAACACTCACACACCACTGTACTGTATGTCTCTGTCAGGAATGCATTGCTTACTTTTAGAGTCATCTTTGAGTAATTGATGTCATGTATGTATTATTTCTTAATTGGCTTTTAATCACTTGTGTAATTGGCATGATACATTTTACCTGACAAATAAATGTTACATCTTAATTTATTCTGCATTTTTCAGAAATCATTATTACTAGTAGATTAATGTGTAGTCTGGTGTTTCCGCAACGCTACTCCAGGGTAGATCAAAC
Source organism: Vimba vimba (assembly GCA_022828995.1). Classification (NCBI taxonomy): domain Eukaryota; kingdom Metazoa; phylum Chordata; class Actinopteri; order Cypriniformes; family Leuciscidae; genus Vimba; species Vimba vimba. Next base: position 270,953 of record JAKKIH010000027.1, on the reverse strand, counting down.
CGAAGGCACTAATGAATGGAGCATGGAGCACGTCATTAAGGAGACCTTCCGATTTCTGACTATCACTGACTTAGCACGTTGCATCTTGCGACTATTACAAAAATTACACCTTAAGGGGAAGCATAGGCGGCCGCTTAAGGGTAAAATAGTTTTGCATCCTCTGATTATTTCAGAACTGGCTATGTTTGATTGTGAGCGCACATTCATGACGTGATGTCTCAAAGCGATACCGGGTCCTTAATGAATGAATAATTGAAAATATGGGATACCCAGAATAATCAAAGATCTAAATTAATTCATAATCAATATTTATGATTACTTTCTAATAAGAAACACAATCTAAATTTGATTATCATTTGAAATTGGAGTCAGATTAAGCGTAGAGATAAATAAATATTGAAACTAAATTCTAATAAATTAAATGAACTTCACTGGAGCGCTGAAAAGACATACACGCATTATATACCTTCACCCAGACCGTTGGACACCGTTTTTGGGCCAATGGGTGGTCTTTAGGAGCGACCAGATTATGCATTATGCTGTTTCATGTCATTTTTGGAACAGGAACATGTTTACAACAATAATCCTTTTTCCACACATATTCCTTTTTATAAACGATATATATCAATGATATTGTTTTTTATTTGGATGGGAGAGGATGATGACTTAGATCATTTTGTTCATTATTTAAATGATCTTGTTCCAACCATCACATTTAATATGGAAGCAAGTTTTGAAAAAATCAGCTTTTTGGATACTTATGTTTGTCAACGATAATACTTTATTTACAACTCTTTATAGAAAACCCACGGACCGCAACAGTCACGCTACTTCACGCTAAAAGCTTACATCATATCCCTATGAAGAAAGGTCTGCCCTACAGCCAATTTCTTCGAATCAAGAGAATTTGTACGAACATTGACGATTTTGAAGTGGAGTGTGATGAGATGTACAAGCAGTTCCTTCTAAGAGGATATCCTGAAAAATGGCTCAAACAAGCAATTGTAAAAGTCAAATCTACATCAACTAAGTCACAATCCAAGTCATCTCATAGAACGTCTCACATATGCTGTATCACCTACACTGTCCATAGTCAGACAATTAAGTCCATCGTTAATAAAAATTAGCCTGTTCTGAGAGCTGATGGCATTGAAAACAAAATCTTCAAGGAGCCTCCCCTTTTTTCACACTATAGGGGATGTAATATAAAAGATTATCTGGTCAATTTGGATACTTTCATCAAGGAGAACAAACATGTGACTTTGGACCACTTTACTTACTTTTTTCCATGTAAGATATGCACAGCTTGTGATAACACCATCAAAACCAATTCATTTATGAGCACCACCACCACTCAGAAAACATATAAAATAAGAGAGACTATCACTTGCTCATTGTCTTTTGTTATTTATCTTATCACATGTCCGTGCGGTCTACAATATATTGGGAAGACCAACCGCCAATTAAAGGTCTGCATCAATGAGCACAGGAGTTCTATAAGAAGGACAGATATCCATTCTCTTGTGGCCAGGCATTTTGCAGATGCTGGTCACTGTCACAGTTGTGTTCTGTTTAGTTTGTTTTCATTGGACTTGTCTGCCTGTCATCATGTCACATGTCTTCTTCACTGTCATTATTAGTTCAGTTGTATCACCTGTGTCTAGTTCATTATCATCATCTACATCACCTGTGTTCTGTTAATCAGTGTTCATCAGTGTTCTATTTAAGTTCCTTCAGTTCAGTCAGTCTTTGTCTGTTATTTGTTGTACTAGTGTGTGAGTATTCTGCCTGTACCTGTTGGAATTGCTATTTAGTAAAAGTTTGTATTGGAGCCTTTTTGCCTTCTTGTTTTCTTGTCTTCTTCTGTCTGCACCACACCCTGACAGTCACAAGCTTACTGACATGATATATTGTGGGATTCAGAGACTGTCTAGCTCAAGAAGAGGTGGTGACTCTAACAAAAAAAACTTTTACAATGTGAAGCTAAGTGGATTTATTATATGGGTTATGTGTATCCAAAGGGATTGAAAAACTTCAATTGTCATGTTTCTTATGAATTATATCTTCTTGTTAATCCAAAGTACAACAATCGTTCTCAAATTTGATTAGAACTATTTACCCTTTATATTTATATTGTGATATACATTTTTATGGGTTTATTTATATAGACTACCCAGCGAGCAAAAAGTCGTCTAGAAGACGTCTAAAAGACGTCATTCTTAGACATCCAGAAGACGTCCTCACAGGAGCCAGAATGAAAGTTTTTTTGACGTCTTTTCTGGACATTGTATAGACGTCAATTAAAGACGTACTATAGACGTCATTCTTAGACATCCAGAAGACGTCCACACAGGAGCCAGAATGAAAGTTTTTTTGACGTCTTTTCTGGACATTGTATAGACGTCAATTAAAGACGTACTATAGACGTCATTCTTAGACATCCAGAAGACGTCCACACAGGAGCCAGAATGAAAGTTTTTTTGACGTCTTTTCTGGACATTGTATAGACGTCAATTAAAGACGTGCTAAAGACGTCATTCTTAGACATCCAGAAGACGTCCTCTCAGGAGCCAGAATGAAAGTTTTTTTGACGTCTTTTTTGGACATTGTATAGATGTAAATTAAAGACGTGCTATAGACGTCATTCTTAGACATCCAGAAGACGTCCTCTCAGGAGCCAGAATGAAAGTTTTTTTTACGTCTTTTCTGGACATTGTATAGACGTAAATTAAAGACGTGCTACAGACATAATTGTTAGACATCTAAAGGCAGCCAGAATAAAAGTTGTATTAGACGTGTTTTCTGTAGTAGAAATGCCCATATGTGCATTTTGCAAGGATCCAATTTTAAAAAAATATTTACTTACAAATATTTACCAAACAGTGGCAGTGATTGAGCTAGTTCTCACTGAGAAAAACCCAGTTACTCATTGTTAATGGTTGTCGTGTCATGAAACTGCAGACACACAGACCATAGACCTAAATAAGATTTTAAAGAATATTGATAATATTGAATATTCAATTGAATAACTGTGTAGTGTATATACTTGCATTTGTATATCTTAACAATATAACTATAATAAACTGCTTACCATTTTCCTGTAAACCAAACTAATCACTCCAAAAAATCAACTATTTATATTTCAAAATATATTTTTATTACTATTTTGTTCTGCTGGACCAAAACTTAACAGCCGGAGGAGTAAAGTATAAATTAACACAATAAAACTTAAAAGCCAGAACAGTAAAGTTGTAAATTAACACAATTTCCCTTTAAATAATCTATAAAATGTTGTTAAAACAATATAACATAACAATTAACAAAATATGGCTGCTATAAGGTTCACAAGCTTCATTTATAGCAGCAAGCAGTTTCAGATGATCGGCTACAGAATTTATTTGGGCCTCTGTTGCAGCTGGGTCCCATTTCATGACAGCAGCTACAATCAAAGCAAAAAAATCCACATGTAAAATAAATAAATACAAATGCCACTGTTGTGGTTTAGCTTATAGCAGAGATACATAGTTGAAAATTTGAGTACTCGAATCAATTAAATGAAATATATCACAAATCAAGTAAAATTACATCAAGCCTGATATAAGGCATTCCACACAAACACACACACACATATAGGGGCCATTTACAACTTCATGCGATTTTAGTGATCGGATAGCTATATGATCTTGAAAAGACCAGGTGTAAATGCCCTCCGAAACGCATTCGTGACGCATTTGAATCTGATTGCTCAAACCACTTCAGGAGGTGGTCTGGGCCGCATTCCAGAAGAAACTGGACAAGTGTAAATGCATCTGGTTGTTGAAACCACATATCTGTAAATTTTACTCCTCCCAAAAAAACGCTCTTAAATAAAGGTGTGAGAGCGTGTTATAGGCTATATGTCATGTTATAGCCAGTTATGACGACGCTACTGCCGCATCGCCGCTGACCATCTAACGTTATGCATCAAGCCAACGTGCAAACTATCGCAAATCAAAGTGAAAGTAAGTCCCCGATGCTTAACACACAGTTATCATCATTAAAAGTGAAGAAACAAAATGATCTTACCAGGGCTGTTGCGCTCTCTCCTTTTGCGGTCTTTGATTTAGAAATTTTAACGGATGATCAATAAATTGCAGTTCATATCTGTTGCTTTCGGTGACGTGAACGCCATTAAATTTGCATAGCGAGGGAATCGAAGATCGGATTTATATCCGTTTTGCAAAAACACATTTATGTGACCAGGTGTAAATGGAATTGTTGTGATAAAACAGATAGCTATCTGATCTGAGAAAACGCATCAAGTGGCCAGGTTTAAACAGCCCCACACACACACACACACACACACACATATTAGGGGTGCAAGTTAACGGTTCACAATATTCATGGTTCAGTTCAATACGATACACTTGTGTCATGGTTCGGTACGTTTTCGATACAGGAAAAAGAAAGAAATGCCAGAGAAATTTCCTTGATTTAATATTTGTAACTTTTTTTTTTGCATTAAACCTAACATCATAAAGTATGATTTTTTTTTTTTTTTACTTTGAGGAATGATGAAGCTATAATTGACTCTTAGAAGCATGTAAAACAGCTCCTTGAAAAAAATTTAATGTAATATTGTAGTTATAAACAAAGGTTTATTTTAGTTCAGATTAACATTTGAGGGCAGTAATTTTATTTATGTCAAAATAAAACCGACGTAATGTAACTTGAAAGCATTATAGCCTACTATTCCTGCCAAACTTCCATGGTTACAGTTAGTGTTACTACAGTAAATCCATGGTGAATGTTGCTGATCTGTGGACACTGTATTGTTCATTCATGGCACAATGTTTCCACGTCAGCGCTGTTTGATCCGTTAATAACAGAGAAATATGAATGCTTCTCACTAGATCTTGCAGTGATGTTATTACTCTTAGCGCCGTGTAGTAACAGTGTCGCTTGATCAAGATCGGCTCGCGCTGCACTGGTCCAAACTGATAAACGGCCCGTGAAGCACATAATAACAGCACCTGCTTTCTGGTCAGTTAGCCTACAGTACCTGCTTTTTTTGTGGAAACCAAATCTTTTGATTGTGAGAGAGCCATGTGTTAAAAGTCAGATGGCACTTAAGCTACTTTATGATTTGCCCTATGTCTGAACAAAATAAATAAAAGTTAACTATCTATACCATATTGAATTGCATAGCATCATATTTTTGCAATGCGTTGAATCGAAATCGAATCGCACCGGATCGTAATAATAGTGAATGGTATTGCATTGCATCGGTAGCTGGAAGCTGCTTATATGTATTATTAATGTATTGTATCGTTGGCTATGCATCGAGATGCGTATCGTATCGGCCTCAGTTATGGAGATGCACATCCCTAATACCTACATAGGAAAAGTGACTACATTTACATACTGTGAAGTGTGAATCGTTTTTTTATTTATCGAGAATCATTTTTGCATCGAAAATCGCAATTATGACATTTTCTTAATCTTACACCCCTAATATAAACATATACATATAGTACTTTGGAGACCAATTGTGTTGAAATAACATTGAGACAAAGGAGGTAGAGGACGAATACTCACTTCTCTTGGTAGCTGTTCTGATGAATGACGGATCCTGGCCACAGAAAGATAAAAGTGAGAGGTAAAAGGGGGGAATTAATTAGCATGGGTCACATTTCATTCGTTTTGTCTGGTATCTAAAACTTATGTCTGATAGAAAAATGTGCATCACCAAAAGAAGGAACATGTAGATTAACACAGTGGATCTGTCCAAACGGTAATCGTTTTAATAACGTTGTCATCTGTACAAAGAAAGAACTCTTCCGTTTTTAGTACATTGTTGATGTGTAAAAGTTCCTTAAGTTTGTGTGTTCTTGACGTCTTTTCTTTTAACCCTGCAGGTAGTTACATTAACGCATCTATTAATAAAAGTTTTACCTATGGAACTTCGGTATGATGAAAATGTGTGTAATATAGCAAACCCAAACAAACAACTCAATTATTCTATGTTAAATGGAACTCTTCCTCCATATCTAGTTTTAAAATGAATCACAGGAACTTGCCATCCTAGGTCACATTACCATAAATATAATATACAATTACTATAAGATAAAATTACTTCAGTTAATTTACCATCGCATGCATGTCCCCCTTTGCTAACTCTTTTGTGGAAGGGCTCGTTGTGAAGGGATTTAGATGTTTGCTTGGAACACCCCTTTAATTGTACATTTATTAAATCACATGTAAGGTTTATAAATAATACTAGGTAAAGGAGAGCAAACTGATTCCCCCTTCATTTTATCTACCTTATGCCGACCGAAAGGTATATGATTTTCTTTCTTCAGATGAAACACATATTTTAGAAAAAATAAACTAGACTTTTAGAAATATTATCTAAAAGTTAGTAGAATGTCTAAAGTGGACTATCGAAATAAAGTGTAACCAGATACTGCAGTGGATACTTACTAGTGATGGACTTGTTTCTCTGTTGGTGCCTATTCTGCTCCGTAAGTCCAATGCTAGATCTAAATTTTTTTTTTTTTTTTTTTTTTTTTTTAAAGTGTGTTAATAGGATTATTGATCGGGTAACATAGGACCATTTTTTAATGTTCCATAAGTGTTATATAAATCTGGAGAACCCTTACTAAAAATTAACAATGTTTTGCGACACTAACCAAATGGTAATAAATTATTGTAATACGTAAAATAGGAAAGAGGCCGCACTATGCATAAACTTTTATTTGCAAAAACAGGTTTCGGCGCGTGCCTTCATCAGTTTGCACGCGCCGAAACGCATTTTTGCAAATAAAAGTTTATGCATAGTGTGGCCTCTTTCCTATTTTACGTATTACAATTATCCAGGCCAGCACTCTAAAAATTTATTAATATATGCAGTGAAGCCTGCTCCTATACTCACTTAATAAATTATTGTAATCAATCCACCATAAAAACATAGAAACAAGTTTCTACACTATAATAAAAAACATGGTTAATTTAGCAAATGTCCTTAAAGGATTAGTTCACCTCAAAGTTGAAAATTGTGTCATCATTTACTCACCCTCAAGTTGATTTAAACCTGTATGAATTTCTTTCTTCTGCTGAACACAAAGAAAGATATTTTGAAGAATGTCAGTAAACAGACAGACTTGGGTCCCATTGACTTCCGTTGTAGGAAAAAAAAATACTATGGAAGTCAATGGGACCCAAGTTACAGACATTCTTCAAAATATCTTTCTTTGTGTTCAGCAGAAGAAAGAAATTCATACAGGTTTGAAACAACTTGAGGGTGAGTAAATGATGACACATTTTTAAACTTTGAGGTGAACTATCCTTTAAAAGAACAGCTCATCAAAAAAAAAAAAAAAAAGTTATCTCATTATGTAGCCTAGCTTACTCACCCTCATGTTGAAATTGTATGAGTTTCTTATGTAGAACCATAATTAAGATATCTTGAAAAATGCCTTTTATTTTTGTCATACAATGAATACAGTTGTTTTATTCCCAAAATTCTTGTGTTTCACAAAAGTAAGTTATACAGGTTTGAAAATACTTTCATTTTGAAAGACATTTATTTTTGGGTCAGCTAGGCCTGTAAACTCAAGAAGATAAAGCTTGTCTGGAGGGTTTGAACCAGTGCATTTGAGCAGAGTTTACATGTTCTGCCTCTATTTCACGTGTATTTTATGACAATACTCACCGCATCTGAACATCGTGTGGTTGGACAATATTTATTCCCAAAATGCCTGGATCATGAAGGAAACACACACATACACATCTATATTAGTTATTTGTTTTACTTACTAACGGCGACATTTGCAAAAGCTTGCAAAATTGACTCAACAGCTCCAAAACATATTACGACTCGTTAATTTAACTGATCGGTTAGCCATCCCGCGATCAATAATAGATTCAAAAGTTTGCAGATTCTTAGAGTAAGACTGTGACAGTTCCTTTCTGTCTAAAGATACAATATTCTCAGTTCACTCGTTGTAAAGCTCCCATGCTGAGTTTTATTTTATTTTTTTATCATTAACGAAGTTAGACAAGTTACACATGCTAGCAGCACATAACATTAATACATTGGAATACCGTATGCACTAATAATATTGCTCTAATCGCGTTTAGATTCACAATTTAATTATATCTTGATGTAGCAGAATTTGTATAAAATAAAGTTATTTACCTTCAGTAGATTGCAATATATGTCCGTTGTTAAAATTCTTTGTCCATATTCCTTGTTTGTTCTTCATTTACATCCAGCAACACCCAGCAACTCGCTCAAAATAAACATTTAGCATTTCGATGTAAAATAATCCATGTTTTAAACGATGTAAAACCCACGGAATAGGCTAATATTGAAGATCCCGCGCAGCAGCAAAGCAAACACCGACTCACTCAACTGAACTAACTGACGTTTATTCAAACTTGACTCGTAAAGGCGCGCATAGTTGTCATTGGCTAGATTCCTGGATGACAGTCAGAATAAACAGAGAATAACCAATCATGCTCATAACAGCTAGGAGAGACAGCCAATAGTGTGGCAACATTGCAATTACAGGAAAATATGAATATATATATATATATATATATATATATATATATATATATATATATATATATATATATATATATATAATGTGCTATTTATTTGGTTGTATTTGTAGGCTGGGCTGTTATATTTAATCAATTGGTTAAATTGTTTTTTTCATTGCAGCATGATTAAAAATTAAACATTAAAAATTAAAGATTAAAAATACTGTAAGAACTTACAGTAACTGACCATATATAATATTTATTTACCACTGTTCTGATAAAGCACAATTTAATAGAGCAAACAGTATATTAAACAGAGCAAACACTGCATATATTCATATTCAATTCTGGATGTAGATCTATATGAAAATGTAATGAATGGGTATCATGGTGGTGACAGTTACATTCATGTGACCCATAGTGACCCTTTTACACTTTCACAAATTCTTGACCTTTCCTTTAGAAACACTCTTATGCCTAATAATGTCAACATCCTTTTTCACCCTGTGTGGCACAGCACTGGTACACAACCTGTTGGTTTAGAGTTAATCCTCTGTCCAACGCAACACTTTGGTAACATTGGCATAATTATATACAAGTTACAACATAATACCCAGGATTTCACACTTTTCAGGCAAGACTTAAGCCTGTAGTCCCAGACTAAAATGCATGTTTGAGCTGTATTACCTGAAAGCAACTTGTACTGACATATCTTATGGCAGTGCCATTGTTTTGTCTCAAGATGCATGCCAGTAATGTTTTTTTTTTCTAAGGCACATTTTTAAAAGCTATAATTAAATACCCAAATTGAACTAAGGACAAATCCTGGCTTTATCTAAATCCTGTCTGTGAAACCGGGTCTGGGTTAGAAATTAAGGGTTAAGGTTAACCCTAACCCTAACCTTAAGACTTGTCTACAGACTTTTATTTAACAGCATGGTGTTAACTGCAGTGGTTAGGCCTTTAGCATTGATAAAGGACAAAAATCTTCTCACTGTGACAGTCTGTTTGTATGGATTGTCCCTAAACTAGAGCTATTGATGCATTCAAGACATACCTGTATCATAAAGATCGTATTTACAAATTGAACATACATGAACGCCGCCACAATGATGAAAATATGAGTAGGAAGCTTGGGATTTTCTTTAAGCCCGATCTTGAAGAGTTATGAGTGTGTCAGTGAGAAACATGTAATACCACAATACTTTGGTATTTAGCAGTTACATTGTCAGGCTTTTCTATTTACGATAAAGTAAGCTAATGCCTGCACAAAATATGACAGTATTATAGTATAACAATATAACATGTAATGATAAATTTTACAGTGGCTTCATAAATTTATTTAAAACATAAAAAAAAACAAATGGTAAAACCTCATCAATACAAACTTCCCAGGAGGACTTAAAAGTGCCATGTGTGCATCATGAACCCTGTTGGTGTCTGACCAGCAAGATCAATTTAACAGTTAATGATATAGTCCGTAAATTAACAGTCAGTTAATTAATTTACAGATATTGTTTGTCATTTTGTTCTGAACTAGTTCTGGCTGTCAGTCATTGACTGTTTCTGGATTTCAACGGACGTCCAGATTATAGTCAGTATGAACGTCTTTTCTGGACTAGTTCTGGCTGTCTGTGGACGTTTAGATTATGGCCGGATTGGACATCTTTATTCACATCATTTATGGACTGTTTCTGGATGTCAACGGACGTCCAGATTATAGCCAGTATGAACGTCTTTTCTGAACTAGTTCTGGCTGTCAGTGGACGTTTAGATTATGGCCGGATTGGACATATTTATTCACGTCATTTATGGACTGTTTCTGGATGTCAACGGACGTCCAAATTATAGTCAGTATGAACGTCTTTTCTGAACTAGTTCTGGCTGTCTGTGGACGTTTAGATTATGGCCGGATTGGACATATTTATTCACGTCATTTATGGACTGTTTCTGGATGTCAACGGACGTCCAGATTTTAGTCAGTATGAACGTCTTTTCTGAACTAGTTCTGGCTGTCAGTGGACGTTTAGATTATGGCCGGATTGGACATATTTATTCACGTCATTTATGGACTGTTTCTGGATGTCAACGGACGTCCAGATTTTAGTCAGTATGAACGTCTTTTCTGAACTAGTTCTGGCTGTCAGTGGACGTTTAGATTATGGCCGGATTGGACATATTTATTCACGTCATTTATGGACTGTTTCTGGATGTCAACTGACGTCCAAATTATAGTCAGTATGAACGTCTTTTCTGAACTAGTTCTGGCTGTCTGTGGACGTTTAGATTATGGCCGGATTGGACATATTTATTCACGTCATTTATGGACTGTTTCTGGATGTCAACGGACGTCCAGATTTTAGTCAGTATGAACGTCTTTTCTGAACTAGTTCTGGCTGTCAGTGGACGTTTAGATTATGGCCG